>OX380342.1:1217471-1817471 GCA_947425015.1 Pterostichus niger
CGTACACCTGGTGTCTTACGCAAAAGCCTTTTAATTTAGTTATCTATAACTGGCCTGAATTATTCTGCTGGACTATAAGATATTCTTTCATGTTGAATATTGTTTGATGTGCTACATACTTGTTTAACGTATAGAGATATAGAGACATAGAGATATAGAGATATAGAGGTATCGAGGTATCGAGGTATCGAGGTATAGTGGTATAGAGGTTTAGAGGTTTAGAGGTTTAGAGGTTTAGAAGTTTAGAGGTTTAGAGGTTTAGAGGTTTAGAGGTTTAGAGGTTTAGCGGTTTAGAGGTTTAGAGGTTTAGAGGTTTAGAGGTATATATATATATATATATATATATATATATATATATATATATATATATATATATATATATATATATATATGTATATATATATGTATATATATATGTATATATATATGTATATATATATGTATATATATATGTATATATATATGTATATATATATATGTATATATATATGTATATATATATATGTATATATATATATATATGTATATACCTATATATATGTATATACCTATATATATGTATATACCTATATATATGTATATACCTATATATATGTATATACCTATATATATGTATATACCTATATATATGTATATACCTATATATATGTATATACCTATATATTTAATAATATATATACCTATATATTTAATAATATATATACCTATATATTTAATAATATATATACCTATATATTTAATAATATATATACCTATATATTTAATAATAAAAATAACGCACACATATATTTAATAAAATAAATAACGCACACATATATTTAATAAAATAAATAACGCACACATATATTTAATAAAATAAATAACGCACACATATATTTAATAAAATAAATAACGCACACATATATTTAATAAAATAAATAACGCACACATATATTTAATAAAATAAATAACGCACACATATATTTAATAAAATAAATAACGCACACATATATTTAATAAAATAAATAACGCACACATATATTTAATAAAATAAATAACGCACACATATATTTAATAAAATAAATAACGCACACATATATTTAATAAAATAAATAACGCACACATATATTTAATAAAATAAATAACGCACACATATATTTAATAAAATAAATAACGCACACATATATTTAATAAAATAAATAACGCACACATATATTTAATAAAATAAATAACGCACACATATATTTAATAAAATAAATAACGCACACATATATTTAATAAAATAAATAACGCACACATATATTTAATAAAATAAATAACGCACACATATATTTAATAAAATAAATAACGCACACATATATTTAATAAAATAAATAACGCACACATATATTTAATAAAATAAATAACGCACACATATATTTAATAAAATAAATAACGCACACATATATTTAATAAAATAAATAACGCACACATATATTTAATAAAATAAATAACGCACACATATATTTAATAAAATAAATAACGCACACATATATTTAATAAAATAAATAACGCACACATATATTTAATAAAATAAATAACGCACACATATATTTAATAAAATAAATAACGCACACATATATTTAATAAAATAAATAACGCACACATATATTTAATAAAATAAATAACGCACACATATATTTAATAAAATAAATAACGCACACATATATTTAATAAAATAAATAACGCACACATATATTTAATAAAATAAATAACGCACACATATATTTAATAAAATAAATAACGCACACATATATTTAATAAAATAAATAACGCACACATATATTTAATAAAATAAATAACGCACACATATATTTAATAAAATAAATAACGCACACATATATTTAATAAAATAAATAACGCACACATATATTTAATAAAATAAATAACGCACACATATATTTAATAAAATAAATAACGCACACATATATTTAATAAAATAAATAACGCACACATATATTTAATAAAATAAATAACGCACACATATATTTAATAAAATAAATAACGCACACATATATTTAATAAAATAAATAACGCACACATATATTTAATAAAATAAATAACGCACACATATATTTAATAAAATAAATAACGCACACATATATTTAATAAAATAAATAACGCACACATATATTTAATAAAATAAATAACGCACACATATATTTAATAAAATAAATAACGCACACATATATTTAATAAAATAAATAACGCACACATATATTTAATAAAATAAATAACGCACACATATATTTAATAAAATAAATAACGCACACATATATTTAATAAAATAAATAACGCACACATATATTTAATAAAATAAATAACGCACACATATATTTAATAAAATAAATAACGCACACATATATTTAATAAAATAAATAACGCACACATATATTTAATAAAATAAATAACGCACACATATATTTAATAAAATAAATAACGCACACATATATTTAATAAAATAAATAACGCACACATATATTTAATAAAATAAATAACGCACACATATATTTAATAAAATAAATAACGCACACATATATTTAATAAAATAAATAACGCACACATATATTTAATAAAATAAATAACGCACACATATATTTAATAAAATAAATAACGCACACATATATTTAATAAAATAAATAACGCACACATATATTTAATAAAATAAATAACGCACACATATATTTAATAAAATAAATAACGCACACATATATTTAATAAAATAAATAACGCACACATATATTTAATAAAATAAATAACGCACACATATATTTAATAAAATAAATAACGCACACATATATTTAATAAAATAAATAACGCACACATATATTTAATAAAATAAATAACGCACACATATATTTAATAAAATAAATAACGCACACATATATTTAATAAAATAAATAACGCACACATATATTTAATAAAATAAATAACGCACACATATATTTAATAAAATAAATAACGCACACATATATTTAATAAAATAAATAACGCACACATATATTTAATAAAATAAATAACGCACACATATATTTAATAAAATAAATAACGCACACATATATTTAATAAAATAAATAACGCACACATATATTTAATAAAATAAATAACGCACACATATATTTAATAAAATAAATAACGCACACATATATTTAATAAAATAAATAACGCACACATATATTTAATAAAATAAATAACGCACACATATATTTAATAAAATAAATAACGCACACATATATTTAATAAAATAAATAACGCACACATATATTTAATAAAATAAATAACGCACACATATATTTAATAAAATAAATAACGCACACATATATTTAATAAAATAAATAACGCACACATATATTTAATAAAATAAATAACGCACACATATATTTAATAAATTGCAAATGTCAATTGCACAATACATATAAAATAGAAAAAATAATTCTAAGTAAATTGCAAATGTCAATTGCACAATACATATAAAATAGAAAAAATAATTCTAAGTAAATTGCAAATGTCAATTGCACAATACATATAAAATAGAAAAAATAATTCTAAGTAAATTGCAAATGTCAATTGCACAATACATATAAAATAGAAAAAATAATTCTAAGTAAATTGCAAATGTCAATTGCACAATACATATAAAATAGAAAAAATAATTCTAAGTAAATTGCAAATGTCAATTGCACAATACATATAAAATAGAAAAAATAATTCTAAGTAAATTGCAAATGTCAATTGCACAATACATATAAAATAGAAAAAATAATTCTAAGTAAATTGCAAATGTCAATTGCACAATACATATAAAATAGAAAAAATAATTCTAAGTAAATTGCAAATGTCAATTGCACAATACATATAAAATAGAAAAAATAATTCTAAGTAAATTGCAAATGTCAATTGCACAATACATATAAAATAGAAAAAATAATTCTAAGTAAATTGCAAATGTCAATTGCACAATACATATAAAATAGAAAAAATAATTCTAAGTAAATTGCAAATGTCAATTGCACAATACATATAAAATAGAAAAAATAATTCTAAGTAAATTGCAAATGTCAATTGCACAATACATATAAAATAGAAAAAATAATTCTAAGTAAATTGCAAATGTCAATTGCACAATACATATAAAATAGAAAAAATAATTCTAAGTAAATTGCAAATGTCAATTGCACAATACATATAAAATAGAAAAAATAATTCTAAGTAAATTGCAAATGTCAATTGCACAATACATATAAAATAGAAAAAATAATTCTAAGTAAATTGCAAATGTCAATTGCACAATACATATAAAATAGAAAAAATAATTCTAAGTAAATTGCAAATGTCAATTGCACAATACATATAAAATAGAAAAAATAATTCTAAGTAAATTGCAAATGTCAATTGCACAATACATATAAAATAGAAAAAATAATTCTAAGTAAATTGCAAATGTCAATTGCACAATACATATAAAATAGAAAAAATAATTCTAAGTAAATTGCAAATGTCAATTGCACAATACATATAAAATAGAAAAAATAATTCTAAGTAAATTGCAAATGTCAATTGCACAATACATATAAAATAGAAAAAATAATTCTAAGTAAATTGCAAATGTCAATTGCACAATACATATAAAATAGAAAAAATAATTCTAAGTAAATTGCAAATGTCAATTGCACAATACATATAAAATAGAAAAAATAATTCTAAGTAAATTGCAAATGTCAATTGCACAATACATATAAAATAGAAAAAATAATTCTAAGTAAATTGCAAATGTCAATTGCACAATACATATAAAATAGAAAAAATAATTCTAAGTAAATTGCAAATGTCAATTGCACAATACATATAAAATAGAAAAAATAATTCTAAGTAAATTGCAAATGTCAATTGCACAATACATATAAAATAGAAAAAATAATTCTAAGTAAATTGCAAATGTCAATTGCACAATACATATAAAATAGAAAAAATAATTCTAAGTAAATTGCAAATGTCAATTGCACAATACATATAAAATAGAAAAAATAATTCTAAGTAAATTGCAAATGTCAATTGCACAATACATATAAAATAGAAAAAATAATTCTAAGTAAATTGCAAATGTCAATTGCACAATACATATAAAATAGAAAAAATAATTCTAAGTAAATTGCAAATGTCAATTGCACAATACATATAAAATAGAAAAAATAATTCTAAGTAAATTGCAAATGTCAATTGCACAATACATATAAAATAGAAAAAATAATTCTAAGTAAATTGCAAATGTCAATTGCACAATACATATAAAATAGAAAAAATAATTCTAAGTAAATTGCAAATGTCAATTGCACAATACATATAAAATAGAAAAAATAATTCTAAGTAAATTGCAAATGTCAATTGCACAATACATATAAAATAGAAAAAATAATTCTAAGTAAATTGCAAATGTCAATTGCACAATACATATAAAATAGAAAAAATAATTCTAAGTAAATTGCAAATGTCAATTGCACAATACATATAAAATAGAAAAAATAATTCTAAGTAAATTGCAAATGTCAATTGCACAATACATATAAAATAGAAAAAATAATTCTAAGTAAATTGCAAATGTCAATTGCACAATACATATAAAATAGAAAAAATAATTCTAAGTAAATTGCAAATGTCAATTGCACAATACATATAAAATAGAAAAAATAATTCTAAGTAAATTGCAAATGTCAATTGCACAATACATATAAAATAGAAAAAATAATTCTAAGTAAATTGCAAATGTCAATTGCACAATACATATAAAATAGAAAAAATAATTCTAAGTAAATTGCAAATGTCAATTGCACAATACATATAAAATAGAAAAAATAATTCTAAGTAAATTGCAAATGTCAATTGCACAATACATATAAAATAGAAAAAATAATTCTAAGTAAATTGCAAATGTCAATTGCACAATACATATAAAATAGAAAAAATAATTCTAAGTAAATTGCAAATGTCAATTGCACAATACATATAAAATAGAAAAAATAATTCTAAGTAAATTGCAAATGTCAATTGCACAATACATATAAAATAGAAAAAATAATTCTAAGTAAATTGCAAATGTCAATTGCACAATACATATAAAATAGAAAAAATAATTCTAAGTAAATTGCAAATGTCAATTGCACAATACATATAAAATAGAAAAAATAATTCTAAGTAAATTGCAAATGTCAATTGCACAATACATATAAAATAGAAAAAATAATTCTAAGTAAATTGCAAATGTCAATTGCACAATACATATAAAATAGAAAAAATAATTCTAAGTAAATTGCAAATGTCAATTGCACAATACATATAAAATAGAAAAAATAATTCTAAGTAAATTGCAAATGTCAATTGCACAATACATATAAAATAGAAAAAATAATTCTAAGTAAATTGCAAATGTCAATTGCACAATACATATAAAATAGAAAAAATAATTCTAAGTAAATTGCAAATGTCAATTGCACAATACATATAAAATAGAAAAAATAATTCTAAGTAAATTGCAAATGTCAATTGCACAATACATATAAAATAGAAAAAATAATTCTAAGTAAATTGCAAATGTCAATTGCACAATACATATAAAATAGAAAAAATAATTCTAAGTAAATTGCAAATGTCAATTGCACAATACATATAAAATAGAAAAAATAATTCTAAGTAAATTGCAAATGTCAATTGCACAATACATATAAAATAGAAAAAATAATTCTAAGTAAATTGCAAATGTCAATTGCACAATACATATAAAATAGAAAAAATAATTCTAAGTAAATTGCAAATGTCAATTGCACAATACATATAAAATAGAAAAAATAATTCTAAGTAAATTGCAAATGTCAATTGCACAATACATATAAAATAGAAAAAATAATTCTAAGTAAATTGCAAATGTCAATTGCACAATACATATAAAATAGAAAAAATAATTCTAAGTAAATTGCAAATGTCAATTGCACAATACATATAAAATAGAAAAAATAATTCTAAGTAAATTGCAAATGTCAATTGCACAATACATATAAAATAGAAAAAATAATTCTAAGTAAATTGCAAATGTCAATTGCACAATACATATAAAATAGAAAAAATAATTCTAAGTAAATTGCAAATGTCAATTGCACAATACATATAAAATAGAAAAAATAATTCTAAGTAAATTGCAAATGTCAATTGCACAATACATATAAAATAGAAAAAATAATTCTAAGTAAATTGCAAATGTCAATTGCACAATACATATAAAATAGAAAAAATAATTCTAAGTAAATTGCAAATGTCAATTGCACAATACATATAAAATAGAAAAAATAATTCTAAGTAAATTGCAAATGTCAATTGCACAATACATATAAAATAGAAAAAATAATTCTAAGTAAATTGCAAATGTCAATTGCACAATACATATAAAATAGAAAAAATAATTCTAAGTAAATTGCAAATGTCAATTGCACAATACATATAAAATAGAAAAAATAATTCTAAGTAAATTGCAAATGTCAATTGCACAATACATATAAAATAGAAAAAATAATTCTAAGTAAATTGCAAATGTCAATTGCACAATACATATAAAATAGAAAAAATAATTCTAAGTAAATTGCAAATGTCAATTGCACAATACATATAAAATAGAAAAAATAATTCTAAGTAAATTGCAAATGTCAATTGCACAATACATATAAAATAGAAAAAATAATTCTAAGTAAATTGCAAATGTCAATTGCACAATACATATAAAATAGAAAAAATAATTCTAAGTAAATTGCAAATGTCAATTGCACAATACATATAAAATAGAAAAAATAATTCTAAGTAAATTGCAAATGTCAATTGCACAATACATATAAAATAGAAAAAATAATTCTAAGTAAATTGCAAATGTCAATTGCACAATACATATAAAATAGAAAAAATAATTCTAAGTAAATTGCAAATGTCAATTGCACAATACATATAAAATAGAAAAAATAATTCTAAGTAAATTGCAAATGTCAATTGCACAATACATATAAAATAGAAAAAATAATTCTAAGTAAATTGCAAATGTCAATTGCACAATACATATAAAATAGAAAAAATAATTCTAAGTAAATTGCAAATGTCAATTGCACAATACATATAAAATAGAAAAAATAATTCTAAGTAAATTGCAAATGTCAATTGCACAATACATATAAAATAGAAAAAATAATTCTAAGTAAATTGCAAATGTCAATTGCACAATACATATAAAATAGAAAAAATAATTCTAAGTAAATTGCAAATGTCAATTGCACAATACATATAAAATAGAAAAAATAATTCTAAGTAAATTGCAAATGTCAATTGCACAATACATATAAAATAGAAAAAATAATTCTAAGTAAATTGCAAATGTCAATTGCACAATACATATAAAATAGAAAAAATAATTCTAAGTAAATTGCAAATGTCAATTGCACAATACATATAAAATAGAAAAAATAATTCTAAGTAAATTGCAAATGTCAATTGCACAATACATATAAAATAGAAAAAATAATTCTAAGTAAATTGCAAATGTCAATTGCACAATACATATAAAATAGAAAAAATAATTCTAAGTAAATTGCAAATGTCAATTGCACAATACATATAAAATAGAAAAAATAATTCTAAGTAAATTGCAAATGTCAATTGCACAATACATATAAAATAGAAAAAATAATTCTAAGTAAATTGCAAATGTCAATTGCACAATACATATAAAATAGAAAAAATAATTCTAAGTAAATTGCAAATGTCAATTGCACAATACATATAAAATAGAAAAAATAATTCTAAGTAAATTGCAAATGTCAATTGCACAATACATATAAAATAGAAAAAATAATTCTAAGTAAATTGCAAATGTCAATTGCACAATACATATAAAATAGAAAAAATAATTCTAAGTAAATTGCAAATGTCAATTGCACAATACATATAAAATAGAAAAAATAATTCTAAGTAAATTGCAAATGTCAATTGCACAATACATATAAAATAGAAAAAATAATTCTAAGTAAATTGCAAATGTCAATTGCACAATACATATAAAATAGAAAAAATAATTCTAAGTAAATTGCAAATGTCAATTGCACAATACATATAAAATAGAAAAAATAATTCTAAGTAAATTGCAAATGTCAATTGCACAATACATATAAAATAGAAAAAATAATTCTAAGTAAATTGCAAATGTCAATTGCACAATACATATAAAATAGAAAAAATAATTCTAAGTAAATTGCAAATGTCAATTGCACAATACATATAAAATAGAAAAAATAATTCTAAGTAAATTGCAAATGTCAATTGCACAATACATATAAAATAGAAAAAATAATTCTAAGTAAATTGCAAATGTCAATTGCACAATACATATAAAATAGAAAAAATAATTCTAAGTAAATTGCAAATGTCAATTGCACAATACATATAAAATAGAAAAAATAATTCTAAGTAAATTGCAAATGTCAATTGCACAATACATATAAAATATTGTAAATTAATTTTAGCTAGTTTATAAGAAAGAAACAAAATAGTTTTATTGTAAATTAATTTTAGCTAGTTTATAAGAAAGAAACAAAATTGTTTTATTGTAAATTAATTTTAGCTAGTTTATAAGAAAGAAACAAAATTGTTTTATTGTAAATTAATTTTAGCTAGTTTATAAGAAAGAAACAAAATTGTTTTATTGTAAATTAATTTTAGCTAGTTTATAAGAAAGAAACAAAATTGTTTTATTGTAAATTAATTTTAGCTAGTTTATAAGAAAGAAACAAAATTGTTTTATTGTAAATTAATTTTAGCTAGTTTATAAGAAAGAAACAAAATTGTTTTATTGTAAATTAATTTTAGCTAGTTTATAAGAAAGAAACAAAATTGTTTTATTGTAAATTAATTTTAGCTAGTTTATAAGAAAGAAACAAAATTGTTTTATTGTAAATTAATTTTAGCTAGTTTATAAGAAAGAAACAAAATTGTTTTATTGTAAATTAATTTTAGCTAGTTTATAAGAAAGAAACAAAATTGTTTTATTGTAAATTAATTTTAGCTAGTTTATAAGAAAGAAACAAAATTGTTTTATTGTAAATTAATTTTAGCTAGTTTATAAGAAAGAAACAAAATTGTTTTATTGTAAATTAATTTTAGCTAGTTTATAAGAAAGAAACAAAATTGTTTTATTGTAAATTAATTTTAGCTAGTTTATAAGAAAGAAACAAAATTGTTTTATTGTAAATTAATTTTAGCTAGTTTATAAGAAAGAAACAAAATTGTTTTATTGTAAATTAATTTTAGCTAGTTTATAAGAAAGAAACAAAATTGTTTTATTGTAAATTAATTTTAGCTAGTTTATAAGAAAGAAACAAAATTGTTTTATTGTAAATTAATTTTAGCTAGTTTATAAGAAAGAAACAAAATTGTTTTATTGTAAATTAATTTTAGCTAGTTTATAAGAAAGAAACAAAATTGTTTTATTGTAAATTAATTTTAGCTAGTTTATAAGAAAGAAACAAAATTGTTTTATTGTAAATTAATTTTAGCTAGTTTATAAGAAAGAAACAAAATTGTTTTATTGTAAATTAATTTTAGCTAGTTTATAAGAAAGAAACAAAATTGTTTTATTGTAAATTAATTTTAGCTAGTTTATAAGAAAGAAACAAAATTGTTTTATTGTAAATTAATTTTAGCTAGTTTATAAGAAAGAAACAAAATTGTTTTATTGTAAATTAATTTTAGCTAGTTTATAAGAAAGAAACAAAATTGTTTTATTGTAAATTAATTTTAGCTAGTTTATAAGAAAGAAACAAAATTGTTTTATTGTAAATTAATTTTAGCTAGTTTATAAGAAAGAAACAAAATTGTTTTATTGTAAATTAATTTTAGCTAGTTTATAAGAAAGAAACAAAATTGTTTTATTGTAAATTAATTTTAGCTAGTTTATAAGAAAGAAACAAAATTGTTTTATTGTAAATTAATTTTAGCTAGTTTATAAGAAAGAAACAAAATTGTTTTATTGTAAATTAATTTTAGCTAGTTTATAAGAAAGAAACAAAATTGTTTTATTGTAAATTAATTTTAGCTAGTTTATAAGAAAGAAACAAAATTGTTTTATTGTAAATTAATTTTAGCTAGTTTATAAGAAAGAAACAAAATTGTTTTATTGTAAATTAATTTTAGCTAGTTTATAAGAAAGAAACAAAATTGTTTTATTGTAAATTAATTTTAGCTAGTTTATAAGAAAGAAACAAAATTGTTTTATTGTAAATTAATTTTAGCTAGTTTATAAGAAAGAAACAAAATTGTTTTATTGTAAATTAATTTTAGCTAGTTTATAAGAAAGAAACAAAATTGTTTTATTGTAAATTAATTTTAGCTAGTTTATAAGAAAGAAACAAAATTGTTTTATTGTAAATTAATTTTAGCTAGTTTATAAGAAAGAAACAAAATTGTTTTATTGTAAATTAATTTTAGCTAGTTTATAAGAAAGAAACAAAATTGTTTTATTGTAAATTAATTTTAGCTAGTTTATAAGAAAGAAACAAAATTGTTTTATTGTAAATTAATTTTAGCTAGTTTATAAGAAAGAAACAAAATTGTTTTATTGTAAATTAATTTTAGCTAGTTTATAAGAAAGAAACAAAATTGTTTTATTGTAAATTAATTTTAGCTAGTTTATAAGAAAGAAACAAAATTGTTTTATTGTAAATTAATTTTAGCTAGTTTATAAGAAAGAAACAAAATTGTTTTATTGTAAATTAATTTTAGCTAGTTTATAAGAAAGAAACAAAATTGTTTTATTGTAAATTAATTTTAGCTAGTTTATAAGAAAGAAACAAAATTGTTTTATTGTAAATTAATTTTAGCTAGTTTATAAGAAAGAAACAAAATTGTTTTATTGTAAATTAATTTTAGCTAGTTTATAAGAAAGAAACAAAATTGTTTTATTGTAAATTAATTTTAGCTAGTTTATAAGAAAGAAACAAAATTGTTTTATTGTAAATTAATTTTAGCTAGTTTATAAGAAAGAAACAAAATTGTTTTATTGTAAATTAATTTTAGCTAGTTTATAAGAAAGAAACAAAATTGTTTTATTGTAAATTAATTTTAGCTAGTTTATAAGAAAGAAACAAAATTGTTTTATTGTAAATTAATTTTAGCTAGTTTATAAGAAAGAAACAAAATTGTTTTATTGTAAATTAATTTTAGCTAGTTTATAAGAAAGAAACAAAATTGTTTTATTGTAAATTAATTTTAGCTAGTTTATAAGAAAGAAACAAAATTGTTTTATTGTAAATTAATTTTAGCTAGTTTATAAGAAAGAAACAAAATTGTTTTATTGTAAATTAATTTTAGCTAGTTTATAAGAAAGAAACAAAATTGTTTTATTGTAAATTAATTTTAGCTAGTTTATAAGAAAGAAACAAAATTGTTTTATTGTAAATTAATTTTAGCTAGTTTATAAGAAAGAAACAAAATTGTTTTATTGTAAATTAATTTTAGCTAGTTTATAAGAAAGAAACAAAATTGTTTTATTGTAAATTAATTTTAGCTAG
This sequence comes from Pterostichus niger, assembly GCA_947425015.1. Lineage (NCBI taxonomy): Eukaryota > Metazoa > Arthropoda > Insecta > Coleoptera > Carabidae > Pterostichus > Pterostichus niger. Next base: position 1,230,077 of record OX380342.1, read on the forward strand.
TTTATAAGAAAGAAACAAAATTGTTTTATTGTAAATTAATTTTAGCTAGTTTATAAGAAAGAAACAAAATTGTTTTATTGTAAATTAATTTTAGCTAGTTTATAAGAAAGAAACAAAATTGTTTTATTGTAAATTAATTTTAGCTAGTTTATAAGAAAGAAACAAAATTGTTTTATTGTAAATTAATTTTAGCTAGTTTATAAGAAAGAAACAAAATTGTTTTATTGTAAATTAATTTTAGCTAGTTTATAAGAAAGAAACAAAATTGTTTTATTGTAAATTAATTTTAGCTAGTTTATAAGAAAGAAACAAAATTGTTTTATTGTAAATTAATTTTAGCTAGTTTATAAGAAAGAAACAAAATTGTTTTATTGTAAATTAATTTTAGCTAGTTTATAAGAAAGAAACAAAATTGTTTTATTGTAAATTAATTTTAGCTAGTTTATAAGAAAGAAACAAAATTGTTTTATTGTAAATTAATTTTAGCTAGTTTATAAGAAAGAAACAAAATTGTTTTATTGTAAATTAATTTTAGCTAGTTTATAAGAAAGAAACAAAATTGTTTTATTGTAAATTAATTTTAGCTAGTTTATAAGAAAGAAACAAAATTGTTTTATTGTAAATTAATTTTAGCTAGTTTATAAGAAAGAAACAAAATTGTTTTATTGTAAATTAATTTTAGCTAGTTTATAAGAAAGAAACAAAATTGTTTTATTGTAAATTAATTTTAGCTAGTTTATAAGAAAGAAACAAAATTGTTTTATTGTAAATTAATTTTAGCTAGTTTATAAGAAAGAAACAAAATTGTTTTATTGTAAATTAATTTTAGCTAGTTTATAAGAAAGAAACAAAATTGTTTTATTGTAAATTAATTTTAGCTAGTTTATAAGAAAGAAACAAAATTGTTTTATTGTAAATTAATTTTAGCTAGTTTATAAGAAAGAAACAAAATTGTTTTATTGTAAATTAATTTTAGCTAGTTTATAAGAAAGAAACAAAATTGTTTTATTGTAAATTAATTTTAGCTAGTTTATAAGAAAGAAACAAAATTGTTTTATTGTAAATTAATTTTAGCTAGTTTATAAGAAAGAAACAAAATTGTTTTATTGTAAATTAATTTTAGCTAGTTTATAAGAAAGAAACAAAATTGTTTTATTGTAAATTAATTTTAGCTAGTTTATAAGAAAGAAACAAAATTGTTTTATTGTAAATTAATTTTAGCTAGTTTATAAGAAAGAAACAAAATTGTTTTATTGTAAATTAATTTTAGCTAGTTTATAAGAAAGAAACAAAATTGTTTTATTGTAAATTAATTTTAGCTAGTTTATAAGAAAGAAACAAAATTGTTTTATTGTAAATTAATTTTAGCTAGTTTATAAGAAAGAAACAAAATTGTTTTATTGTAAATTAATTTTAGCTAGTTTATAAGAAAGAAACAAAATTGTTTTATTGTAAATTAATTTTAGCTAGTTTATAAGAAAGAAACAAAATTGTTTTATTGTAAATTAATTTTAGCTAGTTTATAAGAAAGAAACAAAATTGTTTTATTGTAAATTAATTTTAGCTAGTTTATAAGAAAGAAACAAAATTGTTTTATTGTAAATTAATTTTAGCTAGTTTATAAGAAAGAAACAAAATTGTTTTATTGTAAATTAATTTTAGCTAGTTTATAAGAAAGAAACAAAATTGTTTTATTGTAAATTAATTTTAGCTAGTTTATAAGAAAGAAACAAAATTGTTTTATTGTAAATTAATTTTAGCTAGTTTATAAGAAAGAAACAAAATTGTTTTATTGTAAATTAATTTTAGCTAGTTTATAAGAAAGAAACAAAATTGTTTTATTGTAAATTAATTTTAGCTAGTTTATAAGAAAGAAACAAAATTGTTTTATTGTAAATTAATTTTAGCTAGTTTATAAGAAAGAAACAAAATTGTTTTATTGTAAATTAATTTTAGCTAGTTTATAAGAAAGAAACAAAATTGTTTTATTGTAAATTAATTTTAGCTAGTTTATAAGAAAGAAACAAAATTGTTTTATTGTAAATTAATTTTAGCTAGTTTATAAGAAAGAAACAAAATTGTTTTATTGTAAATTAATTTTAGCTAGTTTATAAGAAAGAAACAAAATTGTTTTATTGTAAATTAATTTTAGCTAGTTTATAAGAAAGAAACAAAATTGTTTTATTGTAAATTAATTTTAGCTAGTTTATAAGAAAGAAACAAAATTGTTTTATTGTAAATTAATTTTAGCTAGTTTATAAGAAAGAAACAAAATTGTTTTATTGTAAATTAATTTTAGCTAGTTTATAAGAAAGAAACAAAATTGTTTTATTGTAAATTAATTTTAGCTAGTTTATAAGAAAGAAACAAAATTGTTTTATTGTAAATTAATTTTAGCTAGTTTATAAGAAAGAAACAAAATTGTTTTATTGTAAATTAATTTTAGCTAGTTTATAAGAAAGAAACAAAATTGTTTTATTGTAAATTAATTTTAGCTAGTTTATAAGAAAGAAACAAAATTGTTTTATTGTAAATTAATTTTAGCTAGTTTATAAGAAAGAAACAAAATTGTTTTATTGTAAATTAATTTTAGCTAGTTTATAAGAAAGAAACAAAATTGTTTTATTGTAAATTAATTTTAGCTAGTTTATAAGAAAGAAACAAAATTGTTTTATTGTAAATTAATTTTAGCTAGTTTATAAGAAAGAAACAAAATTGTTTTATTGTAAATTAATTTTAGCTAGTTTATAAGAAAGAAACAAAATTGTTTTATTGTAAATTAATTTTAGCTAGTTTATAAGAAAGAAACAAAATTGTTTTATTGTAAATTAATTTTAGCTAGTTTATAAGAAAGAAACAAAATTGTTTTATTGTAAATTAATTTTAGCTAGTTTATAAGAAAGAAACCCTGAAATGAATTTCAAATTCAATTGAATTGACGTAGTTCACAAATTTGCCAATAGATGGCAGCACCGGTCAAAAATAAAATTAATTATATCAACTTAGTTCACAAATTCACCAACAGATGGCAGCACCAGTCCTAAAATTAAAATAAATGGTGGGAAAAAATTTAAAAAACAACAATGTATGTATAACTATAAATATATTTATTATCATTTTAAAGTAATGGACAAATGTTACTAATATTTTATTTCACAATTATTATTACAAGTTAACTACAAGTACATTTTATTTATAATACAAACTATTTTTCAAATAAATTAATTTAGAATAAGTCTCTTTAAAACATAATTATTCTTGAAGTATAAGACGTATTGCAATAAGATGTATGTTTTCGCAAACAACTTATTGCAATATTTCTTATTCTTAAAGAATAATTATGTTTTAAATAGAGTTATTGTAAACTTATCTATTTAAATTTCAATACACATTTATTCTTCAAGAATAAGAAATATTGTAATAAGATATATGTTAACTTATTACAATGGGTACCCAATTTCTTATTCTTGAACAATAAATATGTGTTAAACAAAGTTATTGTAAACTATCTATTTAAAACATATTTGTTATTATTTTTACATATTTAATTACAATAATATTATTTACTTATTTATCTTAAACAATAAAAACTATATTTTAAATTAAATAATTGACTATAAATCTCTTCAATACACATTTATTCTTTAAGAATAAGAAATATTGTAATAAGATATATGTTAACTTATTACAATGGGTACCCAATTTCTTATTCTTAAACAATAAATATGTGTTAAACAAAGTTATTGTAAACTATCTATTTAAAACATATTTGTTATTATTTTTACATATTAAATTACAATAATATTATTTACTTATTTATCTTAAACAATAAAAACTATATTTTAAATTAAATAATTGACAATAAATCTCTTCAATACACATTTATTCTTTAAGAATAAGAAATATTGTAATAAGATATATGTTAACTTATTACAATGGGTACCCAATTTCTTATTCTTAAACAATAAATATGTGTTAAACAAAGTTATTGTAAACTATCTATTTAAAACATATTTGTTATTATTTTTACATATTAAATTACAATAATATTATTTACTTATTTATCTTAAACAATAAAAACTATATTTTAAATTAAATAATTCACAATAAATCTCTTCAAACGATATTTATTCTTTAAGAATAAAGAATATTGTAATAAGATGTATGTATGTATGTATAACTTATTACAATAGGTATCTATTTCTTATTCTTAAAGAATAAATATGTGTTAAACAAAGGTATTGTCAACTATCTACTTAAAATATATTTATTTATTATCATTAGTAAATATCAATTCTGTCAGTGTTCCCAATTTTTAAAAAGAAATCAATTTAATTATTATAATGGAAACTTTTAGAATTAATACTTTGATACAATTATTTTGGGTAAAAGTATTTCATTATCTTTATTTACAAAATATGTTGACTGTTAGTATAAATAATCGATGGAGGATGATTTGATTAACTTTATTTAAATAGAGAATAATATTTAAAATAAAACTGATTCAAATTTATTTATATCAATCATTTACTTGAAATATATTTGTATAAAATAATGCCGGAATGTTTAACAAAGAAAAATCTAGTTAATCATCCGTAATTTGTTTGTTTTTTTATACTAACTGTCTCTGTATCACAATGTTTCAGTAGCTGACAATCTGCTAATGTTACAATAAAAAATATATATGTATGTATAATAAATTGTCAGCTAGCAAAGTATTGTGTTACAGATGAGAACGATTCATCATTATAATTTTAAAGTGAATCATTCATTATTATATAGTTTAAACAAATAATAAATATGTTGTAAAGATAATTATTATACATAGCATCACGCTATATCTTATTAAATAGGGTAACACGAACCCCTGAAACATTCAGTCATCCTTGCTTCAACCACATGCTCAATCTACCATCAACTCTTCATACATAAATACATACATATACATTCATAAATTCTTTCATACAAGTTCATTCATATCTTCCATTCGACACACGTTCCACATTCCTAAACTATCTCATCTGACTTATACTCACTCTTTCAACAACATTCATGTCAATCTCAGAGTCATCATACAACATACACTAATGTATTCTGAACAAATGTTCCCAGAGCACCTTGCATCCCACTGATACTCTTTTTTGAATCTCTCAATTAATACGTGTATACCTCGATCACATACTACCCTAATATACAAACACATTCATTTCATCTCCAATCTCACATCATCCATCACCGAAACATTGCAATCGCTCTTCTCAAACACTAATACATTCATCATTTCAATTAATGAAGCTGTTTGTATTCGGCGAAATGTGATTTAAAATTAATAAATAAAAACACTTGGTTATGCAAACACTTATATGTAGTTCAAATATAAACTAACTCTGTTAATAGAGAGTGGGAGGTTTTGGGAATTTACTTTCATTCCAATTTTCAAACTTCTAGACATTATTAAAAACAGCTTGAAGTTAACCATGTAACTTTAAACTTGCTGGAAGTTTGTCTACAAACAAATTATTTTTGCTCTTTGGTGACATTTGTAATTAACAAAATGAGGGTCTTTATTATCTGAAATATTCATCAACAATTTTGAGAATATATTCCTCAATTCCAATAAATACCTCTTAAAATATTTACATTTTTGGTATAGATATATCGACGATGTTTACACCAGGAGCAACAACTACTAAATGTCCTTAATTCATTTGATTAAAATACATAATACACCACTGAAGTGAAAGTTAATAAAAGCATAAATATCTTGGCCATTACTATCCAACACATTAACAATAAATTTAATTTTAATATTTACAGGAAACCCACTAATTTGTATCACCCATGTAATATAAAGCTAGCAAGATTTTATAATTTATCTGATGATCTGAATTATAATCATTTTAAATATTGCAGCAAACAATGGTTACAGTGCAGAAATCACTGTGAAGCTAATAAATAAGAAAACTAGATCAATTACAAGAAATTAATTTTATCCTGTACACTTTGAAACTAGATCTAAATCAATTTATAAACAATTAAATTATGTTAATGGCATGAATCGTAGTATAGCCAAGAATTGGAGGAAATTTGACAATATATACTAATAATAATAATCTAATTAATAAAGACCCTTTGTTAAATTCTGTAGCAAATTAAATGTAAAGATTGTGAATTTGTTTATATAGAGCAAACAGGACGAAGTTTCCAGACTAGATTTAAAGAGTATTGTTATAATTATATGATCAAAAGTACCCAGTCTAATCTAGCTAAACACTTGATAGATTTTTATCATAAAAGTTCTTTATGTAATTTGTCAGTTTTACATAAAAAAGGAAAGGATATCGATTCACTTTCCTTGAAGCTTTTAAAATTAAGAAAGCCGTTAGGGCCGACCAGAAACTAATGAATGAATATTTAGATGTTCTAAACTCAACTTTCATAGACGTTGTCATTAAAGGAAATTCCCTAAACAGTCCCTCTCTCTATTAACAATGTGTTTGTATTTGTACAATATATAAGTGTTTGTAAACCACATATCTACCTTCTGACGATGGCACAACTGCTGAAATTGTGCAATAAATGTTATTGCCAAATTTATAAAACTAAATACTAAGTGGTTTAATTTATTAATTTTACTAACACATTATCATTAATTAACATTATTGAAATCGTTTTCTGCTTCATTTATTGAAATCATTTACAACATCATCATCCACACCAGGTAACGCAGACACTACCTCAGCCTCGCTACCTTCATACCTTCAAACACTAACTGCGTGCGCGCGTTTCCAATCATCAGGAGTCAAATAACCTCTCACCTCCATACATCAACATCTCATTCAAGCCGGGAGCCTTGCCATTCTTTAGACGCAACATCATTCTCACCTCTAACATTTTCTCTTGCAATTTCACTACAATCATTCAGTCCATTTACGCTACCATACAAACCCCTAAAATACTCACACCATCTATTCCTAACATCTGGTTCATTCCACAATATAATTCACCATTCATTCATTCATTTATTTACTCAACAGACATATCTCTAACATCCTCATTATACACCCTCATTCACCAACTTTTATTCAGACGTATACGCGACACCATCTAATAAACTTCTCATGCTCGGATTTTCAGTGGGGGTTTAAACTTCAATTTAGTTGAACCTTGAACTTGAGCCTGAACATTTTTTTGTTTATAACTTGTCAAATTAATCTAGTTCAGCTGAACCTAAACTGAATGTCTAAATAATTTTATGGTGTTGTGTAATTTGGGATTCTGAGAAAATTATAATCATTGCCTTGTTTACCAAAATTCAGTTTATATTCTGTCACAGGTAAAATAAGAAATATATTTATATACACATGATGGAAAATATTAAAAGAGCTGCAAATTTTTCCACCAATGAAGTTGAATTATTAATAGATTTAGTGAGAGTTAAAAACATGTATAGAATGAAAAAAAAACTGATAAAAGTATTGTGTTAAGAGGAAGAAAAGTGTTGGGAGGAAATTTCTGCTTCATTTAATACTGTAGGGCCAAAATTTTAAACGTTCTCTAGTCCAAAGATAAAAATATTAATAATGTAAAAGATTAAATTTAAGTTCTACGTCAGGTACGCGTACATTAAAATTCTAGCACAAGTTTAAATAATTTTAAAAAGAGAAAAATAATAGGGGCAGACAATTAAAAATTGGTGCAAATTGGCAAAAAAAGAGGAATACGTATAATTACAAATTAACTCAATAATAAAAGAATTAAATTGTATATAGAAAAGTGTATATTGTAATATATTTCTAATGATACCCTTCTGACGGTTTTACTATATTTCTAATTATTTTAGGTCTTCTAACACGACCAAGTCGCTCAACAAAATTGTGACAAATAATTATGACATAAATGTCAGAAGGTATTGAAAAACCGAGCATCAATCATTCATCACACAGAATAAAATCAATCACTCTCTGTCCATTTTCACTTACATTCTTCCTTGTATAAAATTGCTCTATTTTATATTAATTTAAAACAACATATTTATTACTGTTTTCAACCGACTTTTACCCAAATAATTTAAAAAAGGAATAATTTAAATGAGCACCGAAATCATTGTATCTTAAATAATCAATAAGACCTGTGTTGCTCTTGCCAGAAATATATTTATTAAACACCAAAAATATATATTTCTAGTTAAATTATATTTTGATAGTCTGAAATAATTAAATGAATACTAAAAATAATAATTAGGCATAAAAATTACTAACTGATCTTTAAATATAATAGTAAATAAGCTTCATGGAAAATTAAATGCTAATATGGCAAATAGCAAATACAAATATTTGATATTTAAATTGATAAACAGATTAGTAAAGTCTAGTATTTTGGATATCGAACATGAATTATTTAGAGCTGATATTTTGGTGCTCGATTAAATACAACCCACTTAAAACTAATAATTATCTTATATTGATGTTGGAGGCAGCGGTCATGACGACATCCTGCGTTGGTTTTGCAGTCATCTTCTGATGTGTTTGAAGAGAAGCTGTTGATTCTGTTGCTGATGAATCTTCCCAGCATTTGATGTAATCACCAACAGGAAACGTTGGTTTTCTTCATTCACCACCGCACCTAACAACAAAATATTATTAGAAACAAGTACAAATACTCCTTGAAAAACAGTAAGTTTTCAATGATGGTGTCCTTCTTCTCCCTACCTACCCTATCTTACCTAAGTTTTTGTCAAAGACTAGCTACGAATCTACGACAAAGCAACCGCGAAACGCTATGATGGGGCCCCACGTGGGGCCAGCGTTTTGTGGTGGACAATACAAAACATCCGATATCGACTCGTGAGGTTGATTACACATCAAACCCACGATAGATATCACAATATCAATTCGTAAAATTGATTTATGGAAATAAATCAACCCCACGATAGATATTGTTCTAACCAATTTCGATTCGTAAAATTGATTTATAGTAATAAATCAACCCCACGAAAAGAACTATCCAGTTGTTAGGAAGGCCTTCTGACAAGGCAGAAACTAAGCTAACTAAATTTAAATGTACGTAGAGATAAAAGACACGATATTGACTCGTGAATATGATCTTATAGTATAACTATAAATCATATCCACGATAAGATATCGGTCAAGTGTTAGGAAGAACCTGAAATGGAATCACAGATTACGTAGTCTTCAATAAAGGTGCCATCTTTTTCTCCCTACCTACCCTATCTTACCTAAGTTTTTGCCAAAGACTAGCTACGAATCTACGACAAAGCAACCGAAGCGTGCTTGTCAAGTTAGCAAAAACGTTGAGCATATTCCGTGCCCACGACCTCTCGGTTCACCGCCTACCAACCTACCCGACTGCTGGAAAGATTTCGCAGTGCTCGAACAGTCGAATTATGTCTAGATCTCCCAATGACTCATTGGACAATATGGTTCCTGTGATTCGATAACTCGACCACCCAAGACATCGGCTTACACCTTCTAGCTACACACAGCAGCACGGTCGCGAGGGACTCGCCCCACCCGAATCGCGAAACGCTTACAAACTTGCCTCCTGGTGGTGATGGTATGTATGTTGAGGCCCCACGTGGGGCCCGCGTTTTGTGGTGGAAAATACAAAATACACGATATCGACTCGTGAGGTTGATTTCAAATCAAACCCACGATAGATATCGATCTACACAATTTCGATTCGTAAAATTGATTTATAGTAATAAATCAACCCCACGAAAAGAACTACACACAGTTAGGATGGCCTCCTATTAAGGCAGCAACTAACTAACTAAATTAAAATGTACGTAGTGAGTGAACAATAAAAACAAACACGATATCGACTCGAGAAGTTGATCTTATAGTATAACTATAAATCAAGCCCACGATACGATATCGGTTATGAAGTTATGAAGGCCTTTAAATAAAGCAGACAAAAGTTAAATTACACGACGACGATGTTTGTTGGGCAAGTGAACAAACACAAACTTCTTCATAATGTTCATTTTTCCTTGTTGCAGACACGGAGCGCCTAAAATTTATGACACACTCACAACCAATGAATGAAATTAAAGTGAATTTGAAACATACACAACATATACACATCTAACATACACTTCAATTACAATATTACTCTACTGTTATTATTATTATAAATTATTATTGTAATTGTTATATTTTTATTTAGTATAAACAAAAGTAAAATAATAACGTTACTATAATTTAGCAATTTACTTTTAAGATGTTAAACAAATATTTATCACATCAAACAATAAATTAATTTAAAAGACAGCAGAAGTATGTCAAGGCTGTGTCTCAATAAAATTGTAAACAAACTATTCATAATTACTTTCCTCATTTTATCACGGACTACATACTTTTTAGATTAATTAAAATATAAATAAATAACACGTTTACTTATCTTTTGTTCCTGAACTGTGTGATTCTGTTAACAAGTGAAGCAACTGGTAGACAGCGTGGAAAACCTGGGCATGGGGCTCGACTCCCAGGACTGAATGCCGAATTCAGCTAATTTGCGTAAACTGCAAAAAAGAATTTAAAATGAGCACCACCTATCATCAACAATACTAAACACGATCTTTAAAAGTAATTTTTAATATCCAAGAATAGTAAATAAGCTTCTCGGAAAATCAACAAACAAAAAATTATATGTTTAAACCAATTGTGAATATCACTAATAATTTGCACAGAACATCCACGAATCAGTTTTCCACAAACATTCTCATTCCAACACACGATCCTCACATCAATAATGTTTATTTTTTAATTAATTATTTTCCGGAGAGGGATGAAAATATAGTCAATAGATGAGGAATTGAATTTTCAAATACGGGTTAACTGGTTACTAAATTACAGCCGTTTTTAAAACATGTCAAATTTGTAAATGTTGTATTTAAAGTTACGGAAAAACTGTCGTTCATATTTTCTCTCAAAAAAAATCAATAAAATTAGCCACATTTACAGACAAAACTATAGGCAGTCCAAATTTTCAATCCTCTTTAAATTTAAAAGATACATTCCATTTAAATATTATAAAGAAAACTTTTAAAACTCATATATATTTGGAATATTGAAAACAAAATTACCCAAAAGGATAAAAGTGTTTGAACAGATCATAAATTGTTTAGAGAAAAATAATTAAAATAAAAGTGATTAAAATTTATTTATATCTATCATTTACTTGAAATATATTTGTATAAAATAATGCCGGAACGTTTAACAATGAAAAATCTAATTTAATCATCCGTAATTTGTTTTTTATACTAACTGTCACTGTATCACAATATTTCAGTAGCTGATAATATGCTAACGTTTATGGAATAATTTAAATGAGCACCGAAATCATTTTATCAATAAAAACTGTATTGCTCTGACCAGAAATAATTCAATGAATATTAAAAAAAATAAATGAACATCAGAAATATTAAACAATCTTAAAATATAATTTTTAATATCTACGAATAGTAAATAAGCTTCCCGGATTAAATTAAATGACAATAGCAAAACTAAATATTTAGTGTTGAAATTGAGAAACAGATTAGCAGACTCTAGTTATTTGGGTACCGATTATGAATAATTTAGGGCAGAAATTTTAGTGCTCGGTTAAATACAATTTAAAAATAATAATTTTCTTACATGTTGCGAGCAGCAGACTTGACGACATTCTATGTTGATTTTGCAGCCATCTTCTGATATATTTGAAAAGAAAATGTTGACTTCTGTCGCTGATCATTCTTTCCAGCATGTGATGTAATCACCAAAACTTTTAGTAGAAGACTTTGGCTTTCTTCGCTGCCGCAACTAACAAATACAACAACAAAATAATTAGAAACAATTACAAATAATATTTTTAAAATAGTAATTTAAATTGATTTTCTCAAACCTCGAGCTTATTTTTTGAGTATTCGTAGAGAGTGGTTTTATACCGGATGGTTAGAAAAACAGTTTTTTCGTATGCATTGCTCCCCAAATTATTTTAGAGAAAATTGTTTCAAATAAATGTTGTAGAGCATAAAATTCTATACTTGAATCAATAAACAAGATTAATTTCACATGCTTTATAACTGCAGAAATTAGATTTGAAAATTTACAAAATTGCAGTTTAATAGTACTACCTATTACCTATTATGTATATATAAATTCTCTTTTAAATACAAATACGTAATTGTTTTAAGTGATAAATTATTAATTCTATAATTTTTTCCAGTTTTTAAAATAAAATAAATTGAAATATTATAAAGAAAACTTTTAGAACTAATATTTTAAATATTGGAAACAATTATTTTGTGTAAAAGTATTTCATTATTTTTATTCATAAATTACAATCATCGTTTAAACAAATAATCGATAAAGAGTGATTTGATTAGCTTTAATTTTCTGCTTTGAATCGGTTATAAATTGTTTAAACAAAAATATATTTAAAATAAAAGTACTACAAATTTATTTATATCCATCTCATATTTCAAATATTTTTATCCGCTCTCTGCTTATTATAAATTATAAATTTAAAAACAACATACTTATTACTGTTTTTAGCAGACTTTTACCTAAATAATTAAAAAAGGGAATAATTTAAATGAACACCGAAATCATTTTATCAAAAATAACAAATAAGAACAGTGTTACTCTTATCAAAAACATATTTACTAAACAATAAAAATATATTATTAGCCAGGCAAAATTATATTTTAATTAATTAATTAACTAATTAATTAAGTGAATACTAAAAATAATAATCAAAAATTATAAACGATCTCTCCAAGCAATTTTTAATAAATATCCAAGAATAGTAAATAAGTTTTCCGGAAAATTAAATGGCAATGGAAAAAATAAATATTTGTGTACAAATTGATAAACAGATTAGTAGATTCTAGTTTTTAAATATCGATAATGAACAATTTAAGGCTTAAATTTGGTGCTCGATTAAATACAACCCCATTGAAAAATAATAATTTTCTTACATTTTTGATGCGAACAGCGGACTTGAAATTCTGCATTGAGTTTGCAATCATCTTCTATATGTTTGAAGATAAGATGTTTGACTCAGTTGATGATGTCCACGATGATAAGAATACCAGCTGCTTTAAGATGTATGTTGTATGTTGAAGCTGCAGGAGATGATTCCAAGTCCATGATGTCCCTATACACATAAAAACAATGTATTAGTAATGTAAAATAGATAAAAACATAAAATTTAGCAAAAATGTGAAGCATATTCCATGCCCCCGACCTCTCGGTTAACAGACTACCAACCTACCCGGCTTCTGGGAATTATGTCTATAATTTCTCAATGACTCATTGGGCCGCTCCATCCCGACGCGAAACGCATATCAAAGGGAAAGTTATGAAGGCCTTCTAATAAGGCAGAAATTTATTTATATTAATAGTACGTAGCCATCTTGACACTACGACGTTTGTTTGGCAAGTGAAAGAGCTTGTGCTCGTTTGTCTAGCACCGACACAACTTACGTAAAAAAACCACTACGATAATTACAATGTACTAGAGAGAGATAGACTACTTAGAAAATAGCGTATATTGTATATTTTATGTTGTTGCAGGTTCGGACGGAATAATTTTTTTTTACTTTTAATATTATTAATTAATAATAATTATTATTATTATTATTGTATTTTAATTGATAACAAGTAAAATCATTGTAATATATGTATTATTTGTTTTTGAATAAAGTAAATATTAACATCTCAATAATAAGCATTTACTTTTAAAACGATAAACAAATATTTATCACATCAAAAATACTCAACATAAATAGTTATTTGTGTATTAGGAGCGTAAAGTGATGCTTTGTTCCTCTTGCACTATGACAGCTCTCGTCTTCGGCTCGCGCTGCAATTACCGTGCTTGAGTAACAAAGACACTTTACACTCGTGATACACACATATTTTTTGTCTATGATTGCATCTTAAATTATTAAAAAACGTATACGTACTGAAAATAAATTCGTTCTGTCAACTGTCAATATGACAAGTTTCTGATTTGTTTGTAGCCCTGGTAATTATTGAAATAAGAGCACATTTAATATCTTTTTCGCGCGTTGCCATTGAAGACGCAACTTGGTGTTTAATTGCATCTGATTTATTTTCGTTGACTACATACTTTTTAGACTATGTTATGTTAGTATTTATTTTTAATATTTAATATGTCATATACTCATACACCGAGTGTACTGTTTTTGAAATATAAAATATACAATAGTAAATTTTTAATTTGGCGATAGTATATTCCCTATAGATTTTAGAACAAAGGTGCAAATACAAAACATGTTCAGAATTAAAAAACTGCATGCAATGAGTACAATTCTGTCACAAAATAGAGGTAAATTTAAATTGTGTTTGCAATTTGTTGAGCGTTTATAAAGCCAGTATCTAGTTTAGGAAATTAGAGATAATAATAATAATAATAATAATATAAATTTACATAACATTATGTCCCTAATTCAAAGCAGTAAATTCCGAAAATTCTACTAAAAAAAAAAAAAAACTTCAGTGCCTTACTGTTTACGTAAATTGTTAATTGTTATTTTAATAATTAAAAAAGATTTAACACTAAACTGAACCTTAAATTAATTTATCTGTGGATTTGATATTATATACATATTTAAACCAAATGTAAATATCACTAATAATTTTCCTCTGCGACATTCACACTCATCAGATTCATTCAAGAGTCAGTTTTCGACAAACATTCTCATCTCAACCCACTATCCTCGTTTCAATAACGTTAATATGGTTAAATATAGTTAAAAAGATAGAGAATACAAAATTCAAAACTAATTTAAATTTCGTTACTGGTTTAAAAGTTAAAACATGACAATTATACAAATCAAAGAATTGTCATAAATTGACTTTTTTTAAATGGCTAAGGACTTTTAAGAGTTGAATATATGGTCAAGTATAATTCAAGGAGTGGGAAATACAGTCGTTTAAAACATGTCAAATTTGTAAATGTTGTTTCCAAAGTTAGTCACATTTACAAACAAAACTATAGGCAGTCCAAATTATCGCACATCTTCAAATTTAAAAAAATACATTCCATTTAAATATTGTAAAAAAAACTTTTAGAATAACAATCTACTAGCATTATCATTAAGAAAATATCTAGTTACTATTCACCATTATTATTTTAAAGTGAAAATGAATTTATCTTATAAATACTCAAATAAATGTTAGACAAATTATAAATATACTTTTACCCAAATAATTAAAAAAAATAAATAACAATTTTCTTACATTGAGCAGCGGACTTAATATTCGATCTCGGTTTTGCGAAGATGATAATGTCCATGATGAGCACCAGCTTACAAGCTTGGGTGACATTGTCCAGGATGGCAGCAGCTCCAATGACACTGGTATAAACATCAGCTGCTCCAAGATAATGCTGAGGCCGCTGAAGATGCTTGCAGGTTCCGTGAAGTCCCTAAAAACATAAAAACAATGTATTAGTAAGATAGAATAACACCATTCATACTGTTTATTTTAAGGCATAGTCATAATAACTTTTGAGAGTGAGTATACTATGGGTTGAACATACAGTTGACTATATCATTCAAGGGATGTAGAAATAAATTTTTAAAACTGTTTTCAATTATCTTTACTTGTTTAAAAGTTACAACTGTGTCATTCAGATTTCCATGCGCCATTTTATTATTTCTACGAGAAATAGGATTGACATCGAGAGCTGCTGACAATTTAGTGGCACGTTAGTCGAAACCTAGTAGAGATTTATATTTGCAGATTGTTTCAATGGATTCCTAGGATTTATTTACTAAAGAAATTAATTTACACGATATTTGATTCAATGTTAAAAAAATAGGAAACCGTAAAAAGTTGAAAATCTGAAGAAAATAAGGAATTTCGCTTTTCCAAAGGCTATCGTTTTTCAAAAACCAGTCGAGTAGAAATAAACTTAAAAAGTAATGTCTCTTGTATTAGGATGTTGTAATTAATTAATTAATTGAAAGTATCACACCTTTTACTCATTATTGGGTCAAATCACGGCCCTCAAAGATGTTAGTGGTGAAAATTGTTTGTCATTTTCCAAACTTACATTCATTAAATTACTTCAATTAATTTAATTAAACGTGGATTTTAGCCGAATGAAAAATTTTTCATATAAAATTCATGAGATTTTGTAAAGAATATTAGACTATTCAAAGTTCATGAATGAAACAAACTCTAAAGGGTTCAGTATGCACATGCCTAATTTGCAATTGTAGATCATATTAGTATATAAGTTTAATTCAAGTTTAAATAAGTTAATTGAAGCACGAGAAAATCAATGCCGTTGAGCGCAACTTCATAAATCGTAGTTTAGTTCTTGAGATTTAGCCTCAAGAAAGTTGGAAATCTGAAGAAAATAAGGAATTTCGCTTTTCCAAAGGCTATATCTTAAAAACCATCCAATTTTACGTAATTTACAACATCAAAAATGCTTATAGAAGAATATTTAATCGTCCAACAAAATTATTCTGGGCAAGGGCTCAATTAAATGGCTTTTACACAGATGTACGGAACGTAGGTTTATATTGAAACCAATCCATTCATCAGATTCATCAAAGAACCAATCTTCAACAAACATTTTCATAATAAAAATATGATTAAATACACTTCAAAAGATGGAGAATTCAAAATTTAAAACCAATTTCAATTATCTTTACTAGTTTAAAAAATGTTCAATTGTACATGTTTCAGTCGACATTTTATTATTTCTCTCAGAAAAATAATAAAATTAATCATATTTACAGCCAATTTAAATTTTAAAAGATACACTCACTTGAAAAAGTAATGGAAGTGAAACGTCCGGACACTCCATCAAATGTCAAGTCCCGGGGCCATCATCTCCATTGGTGGTTCCTCGGTTCAGATTCTCGGTAGACTTCTTACAGCTGTTCAAAGTCACCTAAATTAACACAGAGCCGGTGTCAAACATATCAAATTTTTCAAAAACCAGTGGAGTAGAAATAAATTTTAAAAAGCAATGGCTGGTAGCACAAGCTCTGCTTTTGCTTGTTTTAAGAGCAGTGTTTTTGGGTTTGTTAAAACCGTGCTCTTAGAATACCCAAAAACAGAGCTTGTTCTACCAGCCAATGTCTCTTGTGTTAGGATGTTGTAATTAATTAATTAAAAGTATAATTATATCATCACATCTTTTAACCATTATTGGGTTGTTAGTGGTGAAATTTGTATATCATTGTTTTAAATGATGATAAATAGGTACAATCAAATTTAAATATTGTTAAGAAAACTTTTAGAACTGTTATATTTTAAATATTGGAAATAATTACCCAAAGGGGTAAAAGTATTTGAATAACATTATTTACAAAATACAATGACCGCTAGTAAAAAGAAAAATACTTGTAATAAAAGTGATAGAAATATAGTTGCTCACCCAAGTTTTTTTAAAACCAGTCGAGGAGAAATACATTTTAAATAGTAATGTCTTTTGTGTTAGGATGTTGTAATTAATTAATTGAAAGTATAATTACATCATCACAACTTTTACCCATTATTGGATCAAATCACAGCCACCAAAGATATTAGTGGTGAAATTTGTAGGTCATTGTTTTAAATGATGATAAATAGGTACAATCAAATTTAAATATTGTAAAGAAAACTTTTAACTCATATATTTTAAATATTGGAAACAATTACCCAAAAAAGTAGAAGTATTTGATTAACTTTATTTACAAAATACAATGATCGCTAGTATAAATAATAGTTAAAGGATGATTTAATTAAATTTATTTTTTTGCTTTGAATCGATCATAAATTGTTTACAGAAAAATACTTAAAATAAAAGTAATTCAAATTTATTTACATCAATCATTTACTTGAAATATATTTGTATAAAATAATGCCGGAACGTTTAACAATGAAAAATCTAGATAATCATCCGTAATTTGTTTTTTATTTTTTTTATACTAACTATCATTGTATCACAATGTGTCAGTAGCTGATAATCTGCTAATGTTACAATAAAAAATAACTAGCAAAGTATTGTGTTATAGATGATAACGATTCATCATTATAATTTTAAAGTGAATCATTCATTATTATATAATTTAAACAAATAATATATATGTTGTAAAGATAATTATTATACATAGCATCACGCTATATCTGATTAAATGGGGTAACACGAACCCCTGAAACATTCAGTCATCCTTGCTGTGTCTCAATAAAATTGTACACAAATTATTCGTAATTTCTTTTCTCATTTTTTATAGTAATTAAAATATGAATAAATTACACTTTTACTTATCTTTTGTTCCTGAACTGTGTGATTCTGCAACAATTGAAGCAACCGGGTACAGCGTGGACAACCAAGCCGGCCCAGACACTTGGGTATCGGTATATAGTTATAAAGGCCTTTAAACAAGGCAGATATTCAATGAAGTTAAATATCACATCTTTACACGACGACGTTTGTTAGGCAAGTGAACAAACGCACTTCATAATGTTTATTTCATGTTACAGCAGGCACCGAGCAACTAATTGGTTACCAACTCATAACCAATTAATGTAATTTACCTTGAAACATACACAACATATACAAATATACACTTCAAATACAATATTTATCATTTTACTTTTAATATTATTATAAATTATTGTTATATTTTTATTTATAAATAAAATTAAAATAATAACGTTTCTATAATTTAGCATTTAGTTTTAAAACGGGAAACAAATATTTATCATATCAAACAATACTCAACATAAAATAATATTTCATCGTTTAGCAGAATTATTCAGGCCAGTTATAGATAACTAAGTTTACGTAAGACACCAGATGTACGGAAAGTATGTAAAGGCCGTGTCTCAATAAAATTATAAACAAATTATTCATAATTTCTTTTCTCATTTTTATATATGCATCTGATTTATTTTCATGGACTACATACTGTTTAGACTAATTAAAATATAAATAAATGGCACTTTTACTTATCTTTTTTGTGAAGCGGTGGACAGCGTGGACAACCAAGCTGGCTAGACACTTGGGCATGGGGCTAGACTCCCGGGACTGAATGCTGAATTCAGCTAATTTGCATAAACTGTAAAAAAGAATTTAAATGAGCACCGATCATCAAAAATACTATTCGTTTAAAAAATGTTCAATTGTACATGTTTCAGTCGACATTTTATTATTTCTCTCAGAAAAATAATAAAATTAACCATCTTTACAGCCAATTTAAATTTTAAAAGATACACTCACTTGAAAAAGTAATGGAAGTGAAGCGTCCGGACACGCCATCAAACATCAAGTCTCCGGGGCTGTCCAAAAGTTACCTAAATGAACACAGAGCGGGTATCAAACATATCAAATTTTTCAAAAACCAGTCGAGTAGAAATAAATTTTAAAAAGCAATGGCTGGTAGCACAAGCTCTGTTTTTGCTTGTTTTAAGAACAGTGTTTTTGGGTGTTTTACCTATCTTTAACATGTTAAAACCGTGCTCTTAGAATACCCAAAAACAGAGCTTGTTCTACCAGCCAATGTCTCTTGTGTTAGGATGTTGTAATTAATTAATTAATTGAAAGTATAATTATATCATCACATCTTTTAACCATTATTAGGTTGTTAGTGGTGAAATTTGTATATCATTGTTTTAAATGATGATAAATAGGTACAATCAAATTTAAATATTGGTAAGAAAACTTTTAGAACTGTTATATTTTAAATATTGGAAACAATTACCCAAAAGGGTAAAAGTATTTGAATAACATTATTTACAAAATACAATGACCGCTAGTAAAAAGAAAAATACTTGTAATAAAAGTGATAGAAATATAGTTGCTCACCCTTAATACTAACTGAAAATGTATCAAAACGTTTCACTAGCTAACAAACCTACTACCATGATTATTTTCAAGTGAAATAATGAAAAAATAACATTTTTCTTACATTTGCAAGAGATGTGGTACGAACACCAGCTCTGATTAGCGTTTTGTTTGCAAATGCGGAGCTCGTGCTCATTGCATGATGACTCGAGCGACTAATTCATTATCCTTTAATTGATTACCACTGTGTTACAACATATATTTACATATCTACATTTCAAATAAAATATTTCTCATTTTACTTTTTTTTAAATTATTTAATTATTATAAATTATTATTGTTATTGTTAGTAAACTAATTTAAAACGTGAAACGTTTATACGTGAATAATTTCTTTTTTGCTCATTTCCCAGTAATGGGTAAAAGGCGTGATTTTATTTATAAATAACTTTCTCACCAATGCCAAAATATTTCCGTGCACGGGAGCTTCCAGATCTTCCGTCTGATTCCGGCTCCAAGTCACAGTTGAACACGTACTAGAGTATTGACAATAAACATCGCCACATAATGCAAATGTTTCTGATCTGCCACGTAGAAGAAGATTAATCCATTCTCTTCTCTTGCTGCCGACATGAAGAGTAGATTTCTGAAGAGCGATCGTCGTCGCCACCATCACCACATTGTTTGCTGTCTGAAATGAAAAAAACATTATTTATTTTCAATTGATTTATCTGAGCAAACACCAGCACTCCAAGTATTTCTAATGATTTGTTTAAAATATCGATCGGTACTAATTCCAAACTAACTATCACAATTAGAAAAGAAATGCAATAAGAGCATGGCAGCAATGACTAATGTTTCAAATTGAAAAACAGAAGAACCACTCTCTTTGACAAAATGTATTTAAAGAAAAGTACCTGGGCGTGCGTCAGTAGTCGCCGCTTGCACTTCTAGAGCTAGCTCTCTGGCGAGGCTCATTCTGTTTAAATTTCTCGACTCCTGTTCTGCAGGTTCCAATCTCTTCTCTCAGGATGGGCCCAAAGATGTCAGCTTGGTCCAAAATAGCTCTTCAACGAAGGGTTTCATGTCGTTGTGGATGAGTATTCAGTGGTCGTATTTCTCTTCGATTTCGCCTGAAAGAAAGAATAAACAGTTACTATTAATTGTAATTGCTACTTGCAATTACTAATTAGATATCAGTAACCGGTTTCATTACGGATGGTTTCTGAAATTTGTAGTTAGTTTTTAGTAACCAAACTAACCGTGCTACGCCGGCGGTTAGTTTGTGATTATCAGAGATAAGAGAAGATAATTGTGAAAAAGATATTTAAAGAATTTTTTAATTGATTACACAATTCATAACCAATTAATACAATTAAAGTTGATTTGAAACATATACAAATCTGCACTTCAAATACAATATTTATCATTTTACTGTTATTATTATCATTGTTATATTTAGTATAAAGAAAAATAAAATAATAATGTTTCTATAATTAAGCAATTTACTTTTAAAACGTTAAACAAATATTTATTACATCAAACAATACTAGAGTACCAGAAGGCCAAATAAATTAAAAGACACTAGAGATGTATTGAAAGGCTGTGTCTGAATAAAATTGTAAACAAATTATTCATAATTTCTTTTCTCATTTGTTAGTCTATTTAAAATATACATAAATTACACTTTTACTTATCTTTTGTTCCTGAACTGTGTGATTCTGCAACAATTGAAGCAATCGGGTACAGCGTGGACAACCAAGCCGGCCCAGACACTTGGGTATCGGTATATAGTTATGAAGGCCTTTAAACAAGGCAGATATTCAATGAAGTTAAATATCACATCTTTACACGACGACGTTTGTTTGGCAAGTGAACAAACGCACTTCATAATGTTTATTTCATGTTACAGCAGGCACCGAGCAACTAATTGGTTACCAACCCATAACCAATTAATGTAATTTACCTTGAAACATACACAACATTTACAAATATACACTTCAAATACAATATTTTTCATTTTACTTTTAATATTATTATAAATTATTGTTATATTTTTATTTATAAATAAAATTAAAATAATAACGTTTCTACAATTTAGCATTTACATTTAAAACGGTAAACAAATATTTATCACATCAAACAATACTCAACATAAAATAATATTTCATCGTTTACCAGAATTATTCAGGCCAGTTATAGATAACTAAGTTTACGTAAGACACCAGATGTACGGAAAGTATATCGAGACCGTGTCTCAACAAAATTATAAACAAATTATTCATAATTTCTTTTCTCATTTTTATATATGCATCTGATTTATTTTCATGGACTACATACTGTTTAGACTAATTAAAATATAAATAAATGGCACTTTTACTTATCTTTTTTGTGAAGCGGTGGACAGCGTGGACAACCAAGCTGGCTTAGAGACACTTGGACATGGGGCTAAACTCCCGGGACTGAATGCTGAATTTAGCTAATTTGCATAAACTGTAAAAAAGAATTTAAATGAGCACCGATCATCAAAAATACTATTCGATCTTTAAAAGTAATTTTTAATATCCAAGAATAGTAAGTAAGGTTCCCGGAAAATTAAATGGTAATATGGAAATAGCAAAAAATAATTCAACAAAATAAAATTATATGTTTGAAACAATTGTAAATATCACACTAATAATTTTCTTAAATTCATAAATGAAAAATTAGACACATTTCTTTTTCTTATTTTGCTATGTCCTAATTTTAAATAAAAAATATTTACCATTTTGCTTTGAACTGATAGTTATTTATTAACTTGATTATTTTTTACTCTTAAATAACATACATATATCATCGCATACATACATCACGCTATATCCCATAAAATGAGGTAGTACGAACCCCTGAAACATTCACAGAACATCCACTCATCAGATTTAACAAAGAATCAGTCTTCGACAAACATTCTCATCCAAACACATCATCTACGCTTAAAAAACGGTTTTAAAAAATGAATAATAACGGATGGTTAATTAAAGTTCAAAAGATGGAGAATTTAAATTTTTAAAACCAATTTAAATTATCTTTACCAGATTCATAGTTACAGCCGTTTAAAAAGTGTCAATTTTACAATTCAATGATTGTACGATTCATTATTGAATAAATATTACATTACTTAACAGGAACTTAGTAGTAGCTGCCAATTAATTTTTAACTGAAGTATTGAAACACAGTGTAAATTTCTGAATAAATTATATACTATATTTGAATTCTCCTACTTCATGATTGTGAATAGTTAACAAATCTAAATAAAATAGACATTTACATCGAAATATATACTCTATGTTTTTAATTTATTACATAGATATCTGAAATTTGAGAAATATTGTTCTAGATGTAGATAAATAAAAATCAAAACTAATCTTCAGAATATAATTTTGTTCGGCAAATTGAAACCTCTAATAATTTGTGTACTATAATATAATAAATCAATTTATTATGTTGATTGTAGGATTATTTTTTCCTAGTTTCGCTCATCAGCTTCTATGAAAAGCGTTCTGCAGAGTAAGTGATTTAAATGGGGGAAATTAATTTTGGAAGGTCGAATGGAAATTTGAAACTTTGAAAAAAATCTCTTATGAAGAGTTTAAATTCAGCTGAAAATTGTTTAACTATCATTTCTGGTTTGGAATCACCAAAGACCATGACCATGACCAGTTGGTATTTTAGAGTTTTCTTAGTTTTTTGTGCATTTTGCACTTACAAAACAAAAGCTCAGAGTAGTAAGCACATATAATTTCGTTTTCTAGCAATCTTTATACAATTTTTTAAATTAAATTTTATTACTTTCAGTAACGACTCAGTCATGTGTATGCGTAGCAGCTAATAGTTGCTATCAAGCTCTATCTACTACACCTGTTACGCCTGGCAACTCTACAGATGGTACAGGACAAATTGATATTCGTATTGTAAATGGGGTATGTGTACATTCACTCGTTTTTAGTTTGACACTAACACGCAATTATTACTTCAAATTTAAAATACGTTACAATATAAACTTGAGTCAATTTATCTTTTATTTTGTTGCAAGTTTAAATTTTAGTTAGAAGAATGAGAATTTGAACCATTTTATCTACGCTCAACAATCTTATTCTGGCATATCACTTTCGCATCATCCACATTCATGAAATATAATAGTTATTTGTCAAATTAGAGCGAAAGGCAATTATTTTTCTCACTCAAGATCGAACGAAAGTGGAAAACGTGCTTTCGTTTCGTGTTCAACACAGAAAATTATTTATATTTCCTTTTTTACTTTACTATATTCCTAGGTCATGCACGCAATCTCTCACCCTCAATTTCGACATACCCAAACATCATTTCACGTATTTTGAGCTTAAGATAGATTTTGCCATCTAGAGAATTTACTTTCTCAATGATTGTATTCTCGACTTACTTTCAGGGTGGTGGTACAGTGACAGTACCTCCAGTTGGACCAACAGCATTTCCACCGGCGACACTCACATGTCCAGCGGGACAGGAACCATGCTGCACACCCAACTCTGGGTGCGGGGTGCGCTACAATATCCCTCTGACGCCGAGCACAACTCCTGGACCTGGACAGGGTCGCTACGGCGCTCAGCCATGGCAGGCGGTTATATTGGCGATGGACAACAGTTACGTCGCTGGCGGAGTGCTCCTAAACAACCTCAATGTCCTCACTGCTGCGCACAAAATCATCAACAGGTAAAATTAATTCCAAACACAACACAACATTCTTGAAACATTTACTCACTTACATAATCTCTCTCATCGTCAATTTCATCAATATTTCCTTCAAGATACATTTCATATGATCAACAATTCACTCTTCTAAAAATATTAAAAGCTAGAGAAAATGCGTTCATGCAACAAATCTAAACTATTTTATTTGTTACACACCCACATTCTTCTAAATCTCATGCAGTTAAATAATAGTATTTACCACTATGTTCTTTTGTTGTATATCTTAGAGCCGAGACGACAATAAAAGTTCGTCTTGGAGAATGGAACGCAAATAACGCAATTGAGCCATACCCAGTACAAGACATAATGGTCAGTCGAATTATTCGCCATCCAAGTTTTACAGGAAATAATCTTTTCAACGACGTGGCCATAATTCGTCTTGCAACCGCAGTTACAATTGGACCCAATCCTGCCATCAATTTTGCGTGCCAACCTGGAGCCACGACTGTTTATGACAACATGAGGTAGATATACAAAGAACTGGTATTACTCAGCAACACTTTCTTGATTCCTTTTTTTAGATGTATAGTGTCAGGCTGGGGAAAAGACGCTTTTTCGGGAGCGATGCAATCCATTGTAAAAGAAGTAGAATTGCCTGTTGTAAACAGTCAAACTTGCCAAACCCAACTGCAGACTAATACTAAACTTGGACCTTCGTTCGTTCTCAATCAACAGAGTTTTATGTGCGCTGGAGGTGAAGTTGGCAAAGATGCCTGTGTTGTAAGTGTTTCTGAAAAAGAAGAAATATATTATTAAAATATTCAATGAATGGTGAAAGATTCCGTCAATGGCCAAGGGATAAATGGATGGATTTGTTGATTGTAGTGTGAACGAAAGATTTTCCAGGTGGGAAAAATAAAGGTGCTTGTATGAAACGAATTATGAATGTAGATGAAGCATATCTACTACAATACATTTATTTTTAATGTAAAATTATAAAATTACAGGGTGACGGTGGCTCGCCGTTAATGTGCAACGTTGGAGGAAGATACCAAGTCGTAGGACTAGTAGCTTGGGGCATTGGCTGTGGAACCGCTGCCGTACCTGGAGTCTATGTCCGGGTTCAATCTTTCCTACCTTGGATTCAACAAAATATGGTTTAATTTTGTTTGCATGTTAAATTTTATGCTTTGTATATGAAAATTATATTTTATGTAACTAAATAATTTTCATGCAAAATACAATAAAGTACCTAATAAAAGACTTATTTTTTTATGTTAATGTAATTTATAAAATTACATTTAAATGTGACACATTCCTTAATTAACTTTCATCAACAAAATGTGTAGGTGTAAAGACCGGAAACTAACACCAATGACAATAGTTATTAACTTTTCCATAAAATATAAAAAGCGTCCCGCAATGTTACACCACAGCGGAACTGAAAACAAAAAAACAGCCTGCATTTTAATTATAATATAAAGCTTTTGTCGGAGATGCATCATTCAGTCAATCACGATACACTGCATCGAATAATTGCAAATCAAATCTTTTTGCGATCGTTGTCAAAAGATCAATGTTCGGAAATACCAAAGTGGCGCTCCCAATGCTTTAAATTAAATACCTTTCATGGCATGCTTTGAGAGTTTGTCCTGCTGAACACTTGAGCTAATAACTATGCATTTGGGATTTAAAATTTTGATTACAGTTCTAGTTGCTGAAATTTGTTTCGCGCAAACCGGTAAGTGTACTATTTCATGAAAGAAAAAAATGATTCAGCATGAAATTATAGGTATATTAAAATAATTTTCTTTATTTAGGAGTTAAAAAATGTGAATGTGTACCCAACAATAAATGCTTTCCAAATTTACAAATTGATGGTGGTGGAGACCTCGACATTCGTATTGTTAACGTAAGTTAATCATTCATCTCATTTTTCATCTATTTAATCCTAGATCGTCCTCGTAATCTCTCATCCTTAATTTCATCAAACATATAATAAAGTATTATTTCTGTTTAGGGTCCCGCGCCAACAACATCTCCAGCAACTCCATGTACGAATGGTTTGATTCAATGTTGTACTGAATGTGGAATAAGTTACAATATCACTGTAGCCCCGAAACCTGGACCAGGACAAGCCCCCTACGGTAGCCAACCTTGGCAAACTGTTATTCTCGACAGCAAGTTTAATTATTTAGGAGGCGGAGCGCTACTTGATGAGAGACATGTACTTACTGCTGCACATAAAGTCTATGAGTTTCGGAAGTAAGATTCGAGAATTTTGATAAAACAAAAATAGATAGAAAAAATTGGATCAGATTTGAATCACATGGCGACCGTAGCTCATACATAGATCACAGGTTCAAATACTGGTGGTATCCTAATTTTTCTATCTAAAATGCAATTTGATATTATTAATTGTTACATTACTATTGCATTAAAAATTTGTTTCCAAAGTGGGAGTAATAAACGAGCTTGCATGTAAAAAATTATTAATGTGAATTTAATGGAGATTAATGGCAGAATGAATCTGATGTATAAATGTTCAGCGAATATTTCAAAGGTTCTACTTTTATAGCTTCACTAAATATGAAAATGTACACATGTAGCGATTAATTTTTCCTCGTGTAGCTTAAAAATAATGTTATAACAACTGAAGTTACTTTTTAAAAGTTTCTATTCATGAAAAATAATTATATGATGTACTCTAATTTATTAATTGAAAAATGTAGCTTAAAAATTGACAGCTACTTTAATTTTTAGTTGTAGCTTTGCTATTTTTTTACAAACTTTACCTATTAGCTACACTACTTTTTTACCAATCTGTGGATATGTATGTAATTTAATTGTTTATGGTCGAATGAAAGATTGGTGAAACAAGAATACTCGTATGTTAGTGAAAGATTGTGTGGACGAAAGATAAGAGTTTGGTATATAAGAAATTATGACTGTCGATTGAGTGCAGGGATAGGAATGTTTGACGAAGATTAAGTGCAGAATGAATGTATTAACAACAGACAAGTACTTGAAAATTAATTTTCGAAATTTACAATTACTGAACTACCATACGGGTTTTCAAGGTTTGAGCTACACAAATAAGTCTGTTAAAAGTGGTTTCCAAAGCAATAACTATAGAATATCTTGTGTAGCAAATATATATGTTTTGTTTTTAATTTTGTAGCACTCCGACTACCATAGTAGTACGATTGGGAGAATGGGATGCAGCGAATAAAAATATAGAACCATACAATCCACAAGATTCAAATGTATCTAAAATTTTCATACATAGTCAATATTCAGATCCTGCTAAAAATTTGTTTAACGACGTAGCAGTCTTAAGACTTACTACTCCAATTAGATATGGACCTACTGTAAACCCTGCAATTAATACGGCTTGTTTGCCTACCGCTACAGCCAGTTTTCCTGACACTATGAGGTTTGAAATGTCTAAATATTAGTTACAAAATGTCACAATTCATTTTAATTTAAGATGTACTGTTTCTGGTTGGGGTAAAAACGCGTTCAACGGATCTTATCAATCAATTATAAAAGAGGTTGTTGTACCAATTGTGAATAATACTGAATGTCAAAGAAGATTGAAAACCACGAAACTTGGTCCAAATTTCACTCTTGACGCCAAGAGTTTTATATGCGCGGGAGGGGAACCTGGGAAAGACGCTTGTGTGGTAAACGGACATTGGAATTTCGTTAATGACGCAAACTTTTGCGATTTGTAAATGTTTTAGGGCGATGGTGGTTCACCATTAATGTGCAAAGTTGGGAGTCAATATCAAGTAGTAGGTTTGGTGGCGTGGGGCATCGGCTGCGCTAATGGAAACATACCTGGAGTGTACGTCCGTGTTCAGAGTTACTTGGACTTCATTAACAACAGCACAAAAGCGTCGTAAAACATAATCAAAAGTTTTGTATATTTATCAACAGCACACATAATAAATAAAGATTGTAACAAGCACATGTAAATATAGTACAAATTTATTTAATAATTGGACTTTTGTAGAATTGAATACATATATTACAATATATTAACAATTTTGTAACACGGTAAATTATGTCCCCAACATTTTGAGCAGTAAAGAACCACTTTGAAATTGTTAAACTGAAATTCCTGAAAACAATATTAGGCTCTAAAGTAGTAATAGTATAAAATTTCGAGTTAAAATTAAATAGTAAAATTCACTAGCCAAATCGAACGTTATGTTCGGTAGTAGTAACCATGTGTACTAATACCATCACTAGCCATTGGAACAAGTAATTACTTAATTAGTGAGTTTGCCTTGTAGCACCAAGAGTACGCAAATAAGTTTCAATTTTTTGTTTGTGTTCAAGTGGCTAATGAATCAGCATTAATTGTTATTTTAAAATTATACAAATTAACTCGCTTATGTACAAAAATAGTCTTTTAAAAAATGATTAAAAAGCCAAGAAGTAAGGCGTATCCCTTGCGATTACTAGCATATTACGTTACGATGCAAAAGATAGCTATTACATAGAAAAATAAGATGGAATATCTACAATCATTTCCATATCAAATATCTTAACTTCTAGGTCTTAATTGACAATTCAAATGTACGATGAATTTATGTTGCTTCAACGCAGAATTCTCAATTGGTGTATGTATGATTTATACAATTAACAGGTAACATTCTTTGAACAAGTCTTACACTTGTATACAATCAACAATATGCATTCAATAATAATAAATACAAATTCCAGTCCACCATGTAAATGGAAATAGGATTGATTACTAAACCAGTAATAATTGTTAATACTTGAACACTGCTACCTAAAATACGCAAATTTAAAAAGAAAAGAAAATAGTATTTTAAAACGCATTTAATAGTATAAGTAACAATAAAAAAATAAATGAACACATTCCAGCAAATGATGAACAAAGTGAATAAGTAAGTACCGAGAAATGAGGCGAATGGATGCAACCCAATATTCGTTGGAACGGTAAAACAACGGCAGCTAGTGCTAGTGTGTCGACAGCATGGCGTACTGACGCACATCACGGTCCTTGTCAGCTTGCAATCGCCGCAGCACCATGTTCACCGGCTCGTGTTGCTCGCTGTTCACGTCTGCAAAGTATTCTGCAACACAAATACAACCTCCAAAATTATAGAAAACATATTTATTCACTTCTTAATCACAAACAATCCGAACCACTCCGGATGCCCTTGTAATGGGTCCTCTACTATTTTAAATTTAACAATCTATACTTTTAGGAAGTCTTTATTGAAACAGAAGACATGAAAACAAACAATAATTCTAAATACGAGAAAAAGAGAGACATAGTAATGCCCTGACATCAATTGTTACTTGTATCATGTCTGGTACAAGATAAATAATTTTAGTTGTTTATAAATGACTAATTTACCATTTTGTGATTATAGTGGAGGAACCCATTGCTCAAGTCAGCGAGGTTCGAACTCACAAACTAAAGAATAATTTAAGAATTTATTACTTACAGCATAGTGGTGTATTATATAGTAGTGTGATGTTGTAATTAGTAGAAACCTATAATTTTTAGTAACTCTGAATCACTCGGACACAGTTGTAACTTAATACCCGGACTGCAAACCGTTTAATTGTATCAAACAGAAAACATGAACCGGCAGTATAAAATTAAACTGATTTTTTATTTAATATTTCGGTACGTAGATATGTATTTGTAAATTTAAATTATAATTTAGTAAAAATAATTGAACCGATTCGATCTTATAAACCGTTCCAAAAATGTAATTACATCAAAACGGAATCGAACAGATTTGACGGCGGTTTGCAGCCCTATTTAATACCGAATAATTTGAAAAGTCAGAACCGAGACTTTTTGGAAAACCTGATTATTTATTGATGGTTAACTGTAACAACCTTATTAATTATTGTTAAAGTTCGCGATATTTGAACGAATAAGAATCAGGCCATAATTTCGAGAGAATTTTAAAAATCTATGACAAACAGTAATAATTATATTGTGTTGTTGTATTTATAAATTTTAGTAACTCTGAACTTTGAAGCAGTTGTATTTTATTTTGTTATCAGTTAACTGCAAGTATGTTTCCAATGTTGCAATTTCCTAGCTAAACCAGTTTCAATTGATCAGATCGACTTGAGTAGCTACAGTTATCTTTCAGAAGACCGTCGTCAATATTCATCATATCAATTGAAAATCATTTCATATAAATCACGAGAGAATTGTGATGTTTTGAGATTTAGAACCTGACTCACCATGATGGATGATGTCCCTGGAGAGAGTCCGAGACACAGCGAGACGAACATTGGGCACGGGGTCCCAACTGAGATCCAGCAGGTGCGGCATGATGATGGTGGCGAACTGGTCGGGTGGCAGTGCATTTTTAGAGATCAACCGCGAGCACAATAACGCGAAGGCCTGCCTTCGTACCCATCGCTTCGAGTGGGCGAATTCCTCGGCAAGTTTTAGTAGCAGACATGACGTGAGGTTCGGGTCGGCGGACACGTGCCTCACGAGTTCTGTTACCTACAATTCAACGATGATTCGTAGTAACATATAATTATGCTTCACCTCCAAATTGCTTGTACTTTTAATTGGTCAGTTTGACGTTTTAGCTACAGTTATCTTTCAGAAGACCGTCGTCAAAATTCATCACACAATTTCAGTTCATTTCCATATTTCACGACAAAAACACAAGTATAAACATAATCGCCATATTCGATTATTACGTAATCATATAAATCGGAACAGACCGACTTGGAATATAACAGAAAAATGGCGCCAGTTCAAAATGAAAATTACAAATTTAAATAGTACAATAAATCATTTTTAAAAGTTGTCTTTAGTTTTTAGAAGATTTAAATCTGCGTACACAGCTACCTAATTAGTAATTACGATTATTTGTCTTATATCAAATAATGCTGTGTTCATGCCGAAAAAATTGATGATTAGTTACACCAACAAAATTTAAATATTAAACATGGTTTAAATAAATAAATATCAATTATTCCATATGATATATCTAATTCGCACCGACAAAATTAAGACATTAATTGTAAGTACTAAGTAAAATGTTTTGTCTGTATCTTCTATCGTTATTTAAAATTTTCAGTCTTTTTAACAGTGACAATTTAAAATTTAGACCGGAATTTTATAAAAATTCAATATTTAGAAAATATAGAGGTGATTATAATTAAAATATCTTAAAGAAAAAGACAAATCTGCATATAGCAGCCAAATAAAAACAGTTATTTTGTTGAATAATTTCTTACCAAAGAGAGAGCAACCTGTCTCACAGCGAAGACCTTATCACAGAGCAGCTCCTGAGCGAGCATTGCGATGTGTTTGGAAGCATCTACAGGCGCAAACAACGGCACTGCCATCAGCAGCTGGTTGGCGAGCTCCTCACGGAACCGCCAGTTCCACTCATTATCTGTCTGAAGGAACTTGGCCAGCCGCGGCAAATACAAATTGCGCTTCTCGGGGCCTATTAACTACAAACAACACAAACAATTAGAAACAAATAACAAATATATCAAATATCAGAAAATGAGTAATAAATCAGTTTGACGTTTATCTACAAGTATGTTTCGGAAGACCGTCGTCAAAATTCATCATGATGATCAATAAACTAAAATTTGATTCAGGAACTACACTTTCTCCTTAGATTAGTTATTTATTTCATTTCAACATTTCAAATTGAAACTTGAAAACTTTTAAAATTAAATTTTGAGAATGAACCCAAACAAGTTTTCTATTAAAGCCATGAGTTTAGATATTTGTAATTCTCTCACCATTAAATAAATATAATAGTTAAAATATGATTAGAGTCTTACCTTTAAAAAATGAGCTAAATGTTTCAAAACACCAATTCGAACCTCGTCTAAATCTTTGATAAATCCATCAAAAATAGGTAACAAATGATCGGCAGCCATATCCTGGCCTAAGATTAAGGCCAATTCGTGTAAACTACTAGCTACAGTTCTTCTAATTTTATACTGCATATCGGATGCCAGCAACTGACATGTCTTCTTCAACATACACCAATTATTTCTTCCTGAAATATCACAAAAACAAGCATTTATTAACATCCAGACTAAACATTCATATATACAGAAAATTTTACTTTAATGTGATTGTAAAAAGATGTTACATTTTATTAATGGATACACAAATGTTATATTTTTAAAATTCTAAGCTCACTTAAGGTGAAAATTGTTAGTAGTAATATGTATTATCTATATCTCTTGATGATGATTTAAGTTTTAAGATTGTTACCTAAAGTTAGAGCAACAGCAGGCAAACTAAACGCACAATGGTAGGCCATGTCGTTGTCAGTATTAGCTGCTAGTCCTGGTCCAGTCATCGATACGAAATGATCAATCAATAACTGAGGAACTATTTCTTGCGTTACTTCCACTATTGTCGGTATGGATTTATTTGTTCTTGTATCTGAAAATAAAAATAATGATTAGTTATAAAATAAATGTTTTAAGAGATGATGAACCTTACCATTTATTGGTCTAGTTTTGTCTAATGGTAACGTCTCATCCATGGGAGGATTGAAAGAGCAATTAAATTGGATATCATCTAACCGATTCTGAAATAAATTTAAAATGAGTAAATTGTAGTTTGATTCAAGTGGAGATGATTCTTACAATAAAGTTGTTATCTTCTGCGGTGGAATTTTTCTTTTCGGTGCCACAAGAATTAACAATTGAAGGGTCTAGAGGTAAATCAGGACTAATATACCAATACTGATAAAGATTGTATTTGTCTAAATCTTCATCTTTATTTTTAATTTCCTTGGTGGTATTTTCTACTTCTTTTCTGGATTCCTCCAAAGACATATCTGTGATGATGCTGGCCAGTTCTTCGGAAACTTCTTTCATATCGTTGCACTGTTTTTCTTCTTTATTTCTTTCATTGTCTCCTCTGCATTTGGATTCTGCATCTTCTGTGATTTCGTTCTTGTGTGTTTTGCCTGCGCTAGAATTTTCATCTCCTATCATGAATTTAATGAAATCGCTATCACTCATTTCGTGCTGTGTTATTTCTTTGTTTGTAGTATATACAGGTCCACTAGATAAATCGTCCCAGCCATCATTACAATTATTTCTAGAATCGGGTTGTTTTTCATCTACATTTAATTCTAAGTTTGTATTATTGTCAGTCTTATCGTCTAGAGAATCAAAAAACTGTGCTAAGGGAGAGTTTTTATTAACAATTCGTTCTTGCGCTTGGTAGAATCGCTGTTTGAAGTCTGCTGCGGCCTTTAGATTGGCGTCCGTAAATGCAGGCGAATTTATCCTAACAAGAAACAAGATTTTTTTTGAGGGAATGTCACTAAAATAAATTACTTTTAATGGATATTTTTAAATAGAAATAGATCAGTACGACTTTTTTGTCTACATGTATGTTTCGGAAGACCATCGTTAAATTCATCATGCAAAAAGAACTAATTTAGCATGGTGTCGACCAGTTTAAAATATTAAATTCTACAAGTTTTAAGAATATACAAATTTACAGGATGTTAGCATTGGGATCTCGCGAACTTCATGTAAATTAGACAAAAGGTAAAAAGAAAATTAAATGAATTAAACAAGTACATTTTCACTATAAATAAATAGATAGGCCGGTAGACACCATTTAAAAAATAAAATAAGTGTATGTGTGTATCTACCTGAACTCGGTGCCGGCGGGGTTGATGAGAACGAGCTCGCCGAGCTGGTTATAGGCAAGCCCTATAATGCTGGGATCAGCGAAAGTGCTGATGAAGGGTCCAAGTGTCTGGAAGGCAGACATGCGCACCCAGCGACTTTGGTCTTGTAGTAGACGCGCGAAAGCCGGCGCCAGGGAGTTTCGTCTTGACTCTGGTGAACAGGCACATGAGACCGTCATCACCACCTCGGCGCATGCCTTGCGCACACCCCAGATCTCGTCCGC
Organism: Pterostichus niger; assembly: GCA_947425015.1. Taxonomy (NCBI): domain Eukaryota; kingdom Metazoa; phylum Arthropoda; class Insecta; order Coleoptera; family Carabidae; genus Pterostichus; species Pterostichus niger. Next base: position 1,264,544 of record OX380342.1, read on the forward strand.
GCACAACTCTATGAAACAGGGTAACTGTAAAACAATGCAGTTAATCACCGCTAACTAACTTGTCTCTCTCGCATGTGCTATCACTTTACTTGAAATTCAATATCTACATGTTGTGATAAATGCAGTAGAAATGTTCAAGTTCAAATCAAATAAACAAGGAAACACAAATACACATCATTATTATTCCTTTTTACTGATTTATTTCTAGAAAGATAACATAATAATTTCTTGTTATAGTTATCAGTGATCTGTGATTGTATTAGTTTAAACATTTGTTTGAAATTTCTAGCTGTTTAGTAAATTTTCAGAGAACTTTTCTACTAGAACATTAGTTTATATAATTTCATTGAAAATAAGTGAAATAGAAACTTACAAGAACATTTTCGTAAGCGTTTCTGCCAACGACAGCACAGAATTCTCCGAAACTGGAAGCACATATTTTTCGGATGTAGAACATTGGATTGGAACACAGCTCAGAAAATCTCTGCAAGAATAACCGTTCTGTTGTTTCCCGGCCCAACAATGGCACCATTTTACCCATCAACTAAAACAGCAAACAACAACTTAAATTAATCACTATGACACTACGACACTGGTCACTAGAAACTATAAATTAATATCAAAATAAATTTAAAACCTATTCGTAAATTATCGTGTTGAGACAGTGTAGCTTTACGCTCATCAAAGCTGGCTGTGATATGATTATATAAAACACATTTCACAACCAGCTGATGAGAGTAACAATACACACACAAGCTGATGTTGATTCCCCTGTAATAATATAAACAAACATTATTACGAAACAAAACAAACCACAAAAAATGTTGTGATTGAAACGCCGTGTCGCTCATCAAAGCTGGCTGTGATATGATTGTAAAAATACATTTCACATCCATTTGATGAGCAACACAACATTCATACTTCTTCTTTGATGAATTCCAGATGATTTGATCCTCAATCTAACTCGTCAAAATGGCTGTGATATGGTTCAAATAAACAGCATTTCACAACCAGATTGACAGTCAGAGCAAGAATCTTGTCGAGGACTGTTGATGTTCTTGGTAAACACAAGTATGTTGATTTCTGCGCCACTAAGCTCATCAAAGTGGCTGTGATATCGTGGAAAAAAAAACGAGTTCACAACCATTTTGATGGGTTAGGGACTCAGCTGTTGCTGAAGACTTGCTGATTCTGAGGATGAATAATGGTTGAAGATGCGGTGCAGAGGTGTGATTTTGCTCATCAAAGCTGGCTGTGATAGACCTGAATAATCACCTATGACAGCCCGCTTAGATGCCAAAATCATACCTAAACGTTGTTTGTTTATTACGTATTAGAGTTAACAAGTGACTGACGCAGCAGCCGTAGCAGCATCCACATGAAAGACAAGGTAGTGAGACAGCTCGGCTACGCATCTCACTACCCATGTCTTTCACAAGGCCACCGCTTAATGATGACAAAGTTTATACATCACCACTAAACCATGCGAATATTAACTACTAACTACATACAAAGCACAAAACTAACTCACTAACTACAAACATAAAACAATGAATCAATTGCAATGGTATTTACGTTTCACTATCAAACAAAAAAATAAATTAAGAAACGTTAAACTAATAATAGTCAGGAAACATCTCGAATTCGACCTTGCAATTATCCTTGTACAGTTACAAGTGACCTAATCATCATTCTATCTGTAAACAAACAGTTTCATTCATCATTTTTACACCAAACAACATGGTTTCTATCAGTATGAACATATCAAATTCCACAATATCAAAGTATATTTATAATAAACACGATTTGTACACCTCCAAAATATATATTTTTATAATTAGTTTTTTCTCTTTTAAACTTAACAAAATAATTAAAGGATTTTTTGGTATATACTATGAAACAAGTTTATTATTCAGTGAGTTAGTTGTGCTTTTACAAGTTGATAATTCACATTTGAAATAAAGTATTTTAAATCTACCTACCGTGACAGCGCCGGTGTGATAATCCATCAAGCTATCAGCATGCGTGTAGTGGAGCACCTTCGGACAAACTTGAGTCTCGATGGCATGTCTTGGAACCAATCCTTGTTCCATAAGTGCCAGGAGAGCAGAATGTGTAGACTTGCGGACCTGGCCATCTTGATCGCCAAGGTACTTCACTACCAGAGGTAAAAGGTGTTCTTCGACCACGCTGCCCAGCGCAGGCACGCGAGAAGAATATTCGACGCATGCTGCGGCTAGGTGAGGAATTCGTTGCACTAGGTCGGTTCGAACCGCCGTTTCTACAACAAAAACTTTGGTTAATAACTGATTAAACACTATTAAAAATGACACTTACAGTGTACGTGTGTGTATGTGAGCGAAAGTAAACAAGCATGGCGCACACGTGCAATGGTGTATCAATGGATGGATGCACATTTAAATGGCATGGCAGTTGACGGCAAAGTGCGTCCACAGCACAACACACGGACACGGCAACGACGAATTAGAACGGGTGACAAGGCCAGCAATTTGCGTATTTGAAATGAGGAGTGCGCACTACTGACTACTCTGCTGGGCGGTTGTACGCGGCGGCCACGGTTGTACTCCGTTCATTGAGAAAGCTATGCGCTCGGCCGCTATGCGGCGTCTGGCCGAACCCCGTCCGCAGACGTTTACCGTTGCGTGTTCGCACGGTGCCAATGACACTGCCGCGCCGACCAACGTTTGCGTATTTGCCAGCGCTTTTTACCCACACAACATTTCACCCAAAATACACACATTTTCTACAAACGGAGAGCCGACAAACTCATTTTCACCATACTAACAATTACCTGTCACGACACTTTGCAGTCCTTCATGCGCATTTATATATGCATATCTGCTACGGCAGAGTGTCAAGCCCAGTCCAGGGTAAATGACGTGATAATATATTTATTTTATTTATACAATTGTAATTACTCTATTATTTCGTAACGTTTTGCAATATGTCGGTAGCTAGATTTCTATGGATTATTAGTGTGAATGTCGGGGTTGGGATCGTCGAACGAGCAGGGAAAGTATGCCACAAGTTACCCCACCCACATATCGTACGCTACAACTGCTCAAGAACAGCAAGTTGGGCAGATCAATAGAACAGAAGGGCACATAGGGTCACCGAAACACGAATACAATCAACATTGTAACGTTTAAATTTCTTGTTCAGGAAAAAATTCACTCATTAAAATAATAAACTACGCGTACACTAATTAAATTCTTTCAACAATGGTACTAATTTTAAATTTTATGATGTCTAACTAACGCGTGAATGAAAATTGTTCAAGATGGTGCAACTCGACGAATCATCAATGAATGTTTTCTTATTTTACGATAACTATTATCAAAAAATGTTTATAGGTTGTACGTCAACGATTCATTCAAGCTTAAAATAGACAAAGACAATCTACCATTACTAAGAACTTTATGACGAAATACAGCAACAAATAAGACAAGATTCTTGGAATTACTATGACAGCTGTTATTAAGATGCATTTAAAAATTTAACGTTATTAGCGCACGGCATTGCGAAATATGTTGACATGGGAACAAATATTACGTCCCACCAGTTTCAAAATATAAAATTCCTGGAGATTCAGGGACCTTACAATTTTCTTCTTAAATTTCTTTCATTAATTACTATAAAAATTGGGTTGTAAATATTTTTTTTACAAATTCAAGGATTTCCCGGTTAGTTAGACATTTATGATATTTCGTTTAGTAGCAACCTCAAAAATGTGTAGAAACCTCTAGTGTTGGTAAGATGAGGCAGTATGCTAATTTGTAGTAATAATTAGTGTTGTGGTAAAGAGCTAAAAATACTTCGATCCATAAAGGAGCACAAAGTTAAAGCATCAAATTGAGATCTCTCGTTTAGTCATGTTTGGCTAATTAAAGACAAAAATAGCAACGCATTCCAACGGAGCAGCTGCATCGAATTCCTAGCAATAGAGAAACAACGAAGGAACGTACAACGGTGTTTTCTAGAATGTATGGCTCGCAACAGCGGTACTCAACAATCATGTCTAGCTCTTTTATTTATCAATACCGTCAAACTAACAACTATACCTGCTTCAAATTCCGAATTATCATGTACCAACAATTATTCTTTCGGTTCAAATATTTTACGTCTTTCCCACGCCAACTTAAAACAATTGCAAATTTAGGGTGGAGCTATCGATCCGTTACAGTTTGAGTTGGAAACAAATTCTGGTAATTTTGAATGACAAATAATGAATCATATATAAATTGTGATTGAATTTAGTTTTTTGGAAGAGTGGGTGCGCGGCTGTGATTTAGCGGATAGGGTGCCTATTTCTGTCTGAGTCGGATTGGGAGCATCAGCATCCGCGCTTCCGGTCGGCTTGGCGCGCCACGTGTGCACAAGTCCCGCCGGAAGTCGCGCACGTGGGTATTTCACCGCTCCCCCGCGAACAACACACGTGGTTATAAATACACAACGATGCTGCTATACTACAAGTCGAGCTTCACTTACCAGTATCGTCTGCTATCCCGGCGATGATATCCATGAGCGCCGGTAGATCGGCGGTGAGAGAATCCACGGATGCATCTCGGAATATCTCCAGTAGAATGGATGGCACCATTTGCCTAGAAGAAAAAAGGACAAGAAATTAACATGAGTGTCATAAACATAATAAACAACGTACTCTGTAAGTACATTGTATGTACAACGTAACGTAACGTCGTCGTCGTCACGTGGTATGTCGAGAAACCGTTCCGGCGTTTCGATTGTTGTTCGTAAAGCGACAGCGCCACAGGCCAAATTCCCGCCGTTTATGATAATGCGCGCGCAACGTCCGCGTACGCCGCGTCCTTCATGGTAAGCAACAGCAACAGACGAGCGGGAGAGACAAAGACACGGAGCAAAGTAGCGAGAGAGAGAAAGGGAGAACCACAGGAATCTCGGATCAATGTACCGGAGTGTACTACGTGCCGTAAACAAGTACCCCTTGCCTCTACCGTACGCACGCATCATGGCATTCCGTGTTCGATTCGGTTTGGATGGTTGACAAAGTTCTCGAGCAACTGTCTGCTCTGGTCTGAGCGGCGGTCGAGACCGCGACACGCAGACGCCGCCGCAATACTACACATAACCGCTAAACTACTAACCCCAACACACAACAAAAACAAATCAACTATGTCATTACCTATAAACGCCATGTCTATGATAATTCCAAAATATCCACACTACTACAACAGCATTCCTCGTTAGTTTCTGGATAACCAACAAAACAATCAGTACAAATCACAGATCACTTGAAATCTAAACTCACAAATTACAATCACGACGTATTCAACAACGATTACAACACGTGTTATTGATGCACGGATGAGATTTGTAGCGATTTCGTGATAGTTTTTACACACAAACACGTGGTGGCCGCGAGGTTCGGACTACACAGCGCAACCAACAACTACCGAGGTTGGCGGCAAACTGCTGCGCCCGCGTTCGGGCATGCGCGCCTCACAGGAAGCAATCCATCTCGCGGGAAACGCACGAAACACAGCGAGCCAACTTTCAAACAAAATAACGAGAAAATGGCCTACCACTCCCCCGTATTTTTTTTTTTATCATTGATAAAAACTACTCCAAACTCAACATTTCTTTATTACTAATCTAACATGTGCGTTCAGAGAATTATGTTTCATTGAATCTGACTCAGATAACATGAGTGTTTTGGATGGCTCACAGGTAAATTACTTTTCAAGTGATTCACTTTTAAATGATCAAATGGCGCTTATTTCAATTAGTTATTCATCGATAATGTCTGGAACACGTGAAACACATTCAAACACATCGATTAAACCTGAACGTTTATTTCATATTTTTTTTAATAATGTTCGTTATTTAAATAGTGTTTGACAATCACATGATTTGGGAGATATTTTATCTATGAATTTCTAATCTAATTTCTTGTTTTCTGAGTCAATATCATAACAAATAGAATATCGAAAATACTTTTAAACCCAAACATAAAAATGAGTTTATTTATTATAAATATTTTGGATTGTATATTGTTTTCTTTAAAATAATTTAGAAACGTTGCCAACATATATACCTATATGTATTTTAATATTTTCACTAGAATTTTTATTATATAATTTATAGTTTAAACGTGCTGATAATAAAATAAAACATTTCTTTATTAATTTAATTAAGTATTGCAATAAATGAACGTTTTAATTTTTTGCCGGGATTAAATTTAGAAATTGGATTTGATTTTCCGGGAATTTCGATTCATTTCCGTTAAAAATCATAGTTAGCATGAACGGTGTATCATTTCATTTCCTGGAATATAAAAAAAGAGCACGAAATTTGAACGTACCCGGAAATACAACAAAAATAAAAGTGAATCATCCCCATTTGACAGCGTCCTCTACCATAAATTTGTTTCTCCGCGGCGCGAAACAAACGAAACGCGTGCGTACGCGTTGACAGTGGCGAATCGGCGGTCGCGCGCTACGATTGGCCGTCCCGTGGCCCCGCCCCGCGAGCTAAGATGGCCGCCCGCGGATCTCCAAGGAGACCGCGATCTGCGCCGCAAAATAACGCCGCCACGAAATGACGCCGACTACGCTATTCCAGTTGCGAAATTCATTATTTTCTAATCATCAAACGTCGATATTCACAAATTCATCTTCCACAATATTACTCGATTCATTTAAAAATTATTTTCGACGACATAATTGCATTGTTGACCACAAACTTATTGTTCGAATTGCTAATGGCGCTTTTTAATTTCAAATTCCTCTAGATGCATTTCTGAATTTTTAAATAATTTTACAATTCAAAGTTATTTTATAAACCGCTTATTAATTTTGTAGAACATATTTCTAATACTGTTCCATTTATTTGATGTACTTTTATTGCATTGTTCGCAAAGAAAACAACTACCTACTAATAACAATATAATTCCTTTTGAGCTTAACATATTTTCTAGAATTATATACTGGTCTTTATGGCGTTTCTAATTTGTAACCGACATCAATTTTGTTTCAGGCATTTGTATCTTTTACATTGTAGCGCAAACCAACCGTTTTTATTTCACCGACATATTTAATCCAAAATATATTAAAACATACATTGTTGCATAGTCAAAAACCTTATTTCAACCTTGGTTTAAATAATCAAAAACTAATCTAAAATATGACAATATCATCAGTCCTATTTTGTCGGCGTGTATAATTAAGAACCAGAGTTCGACTCTTGCAGCCGACAAACATTCCGCCACATCAAAATTACTCTTCATTAATATCTTTGAAAGTGTGCTTCAGTCAATCAAATTTAAAAAGCTTCAATTTTTGGCAGAACAATAAGCTTTAAATATTAGTTAGAAATTATAGCGTCTTTGCTTTTTAAATTAAAAACTGCCACAAAATTAACTATTACTGAATAACAAACTTTAAGATATCATTTCAGAAAGACTTATAATTTGAGAAACAAAAAAATATAATTTTTGTATCGTTTTTTGTTGCGCGCGTAAGGGAGGCCGCCATGATCGGAATGCAAGAAATGCAACATAAACAACAACATAAAGACTATCTAAAACCCGCAATAAAATTGCAAATTGTTTGAATGAAACTAAAGACGGACCTGTGTGGATGGAGGAGAGACTTAGGGAAGTTATTGATCTTAGAATGCGCGGGATTTAGATTTTGTAAGATCGGATTGTTTTATGTGCAAGAATTTTCCCTCTCAGATATCAATTTCTTATTTTAATAATTACAGCAAAATAATTTAAACTGCTTTTTTCAACTGTCAAATGCTTTAAAATATTTATCAATCAATCTATATTATCCTCGTATTTTAACGTTTTTTTCATACATTATTATAAAAAGACTATAGTGTGACAGCTAAATACAAAATATGGTTAAAAAGCAATATATTTTTATATAGGTAGTTTCGTATGAGAGTAATATGAATAAAAGTAAAATAGATATTATAGAATATAGAATCAAGAAATATTAAAATAAAATCTTCGACCGCTATTGAATGGTGAGCTAAATATACTTAGCAATATTTTCGCTTCAAATGTTGTAAAATTTATTTAAATAAAAAGTACAAGAGAATATTTAGTTTATTTCTGTAAATAAAGTTAGTCGCTATCTAGTAAGTTGTTCATAAATACTACAAGTCCTTATTTTTACCCAAATAACTTAGTTATTATTAATTAACTTAGTGTATCTAATCAACAGATATTTTCAAAAGATTTTGACGCACTAAAAATATGTATACATTTACGACTATCACTAAACGTTACAAATAAATTCAATTGTTAAAAATATTGCAGGATGTAGCACTTTGCCGTATCAGATCTTAATACGTGATATATGCGCGTAAAGTACAGTATTATCACATTATAGTCTATAAAAATTGATTGATAAATATATTAGAAGATTGAAACCTAACTAAAAGGTGTGTTAAATATTGCATATTGTGGGAACAGCAATGTTACGTTACGTTCGCGTTATGTCGCCAACTAGGTAGCATTTATGATACAATATGTTAACTTTCTGTTAGGATACAGGTAGGTTTACAAACAAGGTATAAATAATTCGTTTCAAAAAAGAACAAAATCAAATTGTGAATCATAATATAGTCAACAGACAACAATTCATTAAACTTTCAAAATAAATAAATGTACCAACTACGAAGATTAAATTAATTAATGGCTAGTACAAACGTAAATTAATTATACCTATATACTAATTAGTTTTATTTTTCTGTTGTCAAACGCATCCAATTTAATTTAAGAACAAATCTTTAAATAAACAAAACAAATAAATTATCTACTACTTTGTTCAAAGCAATTGTTTTGTTATTTTGAAACATCTGACAGCTATGGAAAATAAAGTTAGTCACCCTTAATCATCAATTCTAGATCCGTACGAATAGTCAATCAATCTTTATTAGACATATTTGTAAAACAACATCATTTTTAATTCCGATTTGAATTTCGTTTCTGATTCACAAAAATAACCTAATATAACGTTTGAAACATCTTCTGTTTTGTAAATAACTCAAATACCAATCATTTTAATTCGAAATGAATTTGCTTGCATTTGTCTAAAAGTTCATTAAAACAGAAGCAATTATTGTAAAGTAGAAACAAAAATTTATGTAAAAATAAACATATCATCATGGATGTAAGTGATATATTATTACACAAAATATGCGGTTAGCAGCCGTCAAATAATACTCCACATAGATATTAGTGGAGGAGGAGCCACAAGGGTAGTTTTAATGTGGTGAAAATTGTTTGTCGGCTGTGGAAATCAAATCACTGAACCACTTAAAAATAATAATTATTATAATATACGCAAGTACGGGTGTGTGGATAGCGTTATGGCATTTGAATAAAAAAATCCCGAGTTCGAATCGCACTCAAGCTAAAAATTGCACGGTGAGTGCGGAGCCTGTACTATAATTGGGAGTAAGTTCCAGTTGTACAGAGATTAAAGGAAACTTGTCAATTAATATTTCAGTGAAATCTTATTTCTGCTAAAACTTTGACAATTTAAAATGTCATAATTTCGAGGTTATAAATTTATTTGTTTGAATTAAAATTTCCAGTTTTTAATTTCTAATCTTAAATAACTAACTTGACCATGTTCAAATTTTCCCCAAAACAAAAGTAAATAAACTTCAATGCTTACCCAAAACCATTGGATATAAAAGTATTTGTCATATCACAATAATTTATATTTCAGTCACAGATTCAGGTTGGTTAGTTAGAGCTAGATGACAATCACAGCACGACATGATGACTGGCGCCTGGTTAACAATTCTGTAGCGAGTCTGAACTTCTGACGAAATAGTGACGACAACAAGCGTGTCAGACGTGGTTTCAAATTTAGCGCATTCTTCAACAGAAACGTGAATGGACAAAGAATGAATGAATGAATGACAAATACATTTTTATAGCGATATATCCAGGTGACCAGAAGTAAAAATGTGACAAGAACTTCTTTATTTATCGATCTATATAAGTTATATTTGTCATCGAAATAAGAGAAATACGTATCGTGGTTTGCATGTGTGCAACGCGAACGAAGCTAGTTTTGTCAAGAACATGTTTAATATTTAAATAAATGTATGAAACTAGAAATAATTACAGATCAAATATATCAGAATAATGAAAGTAAATACTTAGTGTAGTTTCACAAAAAAATATTTATTAACAATAAGTTGATCGATTTCGGCTTATTAGGCCATCTTCAGAACGTTGACTGATTAAAATACAAATTCAGTAAATGTTCTGAAGATGGCCTTATTAAGCCAAAATCGATCAACTTATTGTTAATAAATAATTATTTTTTTGTGAAACTACACCAAGTGTTTACTTTCATTATTCTTATTCATAATGTTTCACCAAGTGCCAACGGCTCATACTTTTGATATTAAAATATATCAGTTTGTCTAAATTTAATACTTTGCCGGTAATATATCCAAAAGATACAGTTCTTGTTGTACAGAACTAACACATAAATAATTTTACAATTGTCCTAACTAAATTGTATTTAGACAAAAATTGAATTTATATAATGTTATGTCTCAACCATCATTCATTCTGAAATTACTTTTTACCAAACATCAAACTTTTCATACAAGCTCAATGCATCTTTCATTCACGCAACAAACATTCAAACATATACATTCTAAATCATCCACGCAAACTGTCACCCTCAATTTCATTCAATCTTTCATTCCACATTGTCAAACCTCAACTTACACACAACCATTCTTTCATTCACGCAACAAACATTCAAACATCCATTTTAGATCATCCACGCAACCTCATTCAAACTTTCATTCCACCTACGTTCCACATTGTGAAACCTCACCCTTACATTCAACAAACACTGAAAATAAAGTATATCCCAGACTATGTTTCTAGTATAAAATACAACAGTTTCATCCTGAAATTAATTCCATTTTTGCAACTCAAAATCTAAGCTGTCTACAAAAGGCAAAATGAAATCTTAATTCAAATGGTTTTTAGCAGATTCCGTTAGGCAAAAGACTATGTTAACCAACATCCAGACTCAACATCAACAGAATACAAACACGATTCTAACTCTATGCTAAACGGTTTTCTATCGCGGCCTCGGAATTCTTCAAATACCTTCATACAACCGTGGAGTTGTATGCATTCATGACACTCTAGGATATATGGAAGGATGTGACTTCCTTGTTTGCGTTTGAGATAGATAAAGACAATGATGATATGCAATGAAACTTTTAAAATCATCTTCGTTTGATGTCAGGGTGAATTAAAGTAAAGAAAATTGTAAATATAAGGTGTTTCAAAATTATTACAAAAATAATTAAGGGTATATATTATTTGATGTACTGATAACGCAAAAATATTTTTTCGCAAAAAAATGTGGACTTTACTTGGACCTAACATTTTTAGTGCCTCTGGATTCATAAATAAAAATTAAAAACTTACAAAACTTTAATCAAATTATATCAATTTTTATGTTTATTCATTACTGTAACCTATCAGTTCAGTGACATTAACAATATATTGTGTAAATTATTTTTGCGAATTTCTGTAAAATTAGTTTTAAATATATAAAAAAATATTATTCAGAAAAATAATAGTATCTAATAAGTCATTATTTGCCACGAGAAATAAAACAAATATTTTCAAATTAATTTGAAAAAGATTTGAACCTGGAAATTCAAGAATACCAGTCATGTTTTAACCAATTAAGCCACGCTCCCATTTTCCCCTATATTTTTGTTGTGTCTGATTCGATCCCATGTTTCTTTCATAAATTGAAAGACTTGACTCAAAAGTCGTCAATGGAATAAAATCAGATTTGAATCACAAACGAGCGTGGATTTGTTGGTTAAAGCATATAATTTCCCAGGTTCAAATCAAATTCTCTTTTTATAATAATATCTTTGGGGGTCATGATTTAACGGCTGGTAACCGCACTTCACGCGAAAAATATATCACTTACCAAGATCTAGTTAGCCAGAGTGCCACACCCAGTAATTGGTAAAAGGCGTGATGATTTATTTATTTATAATTTATATATTAAATAGTAATGAAATATTTTTAACTTTTACGTTAAACAGTTAATTTAATGTTAATGTTTGTAAGAACCTTTCTCATATGAGTAAAATAACTCACTTACTCTATTAGATGCATCACTGTCATAGTTTTAACATAACCACTTGAAGACTGCACAACAACAACTGATAGAATTAATTAATATGCATCCATATTACAGCTAAATATAATAAACGTCTAATAAAGATACGTTGTTCAATCAACTATTATCAGTTACGTAAATTCAACAGTTCCTAAATTTATGTATGTGTATGTAAGCACCACAGAAACTAAATCCCAATGGGGTCATACCAAAAATAAATTGTAGAAATTAAATTTATACCTCTTGAATATTGAAAATAAAAAATAAATATATTATAGTACACATTTGACGCATTAGTAGATGTGACACTTTTCCGTAGCATATCTTATTAAGTGATATATTTTGCACGTAAAGTACAATTAAAGATGTTAGTGGAGAGGGAACTACAGGGGAATACACTGGTGAAATTTGTTGCATCTGAGTTCCTAAATTCACAACTGTCATATTTTTAATTCATAATATTCTCGGTACATCGATTGTGACGTCACTTATTCGATTCTCACACAACGATATTACTTACACTTGTAATTTCAATGTTATGTGCCAAACGTCAAGTTCAAATTGCAGTGCATAAAATATGTAATTAATGTAAAACTTTATATAAAAATCGCAGCACGAACCATGTGTTGCTAAATGCCAAGTAAATGCAGTCTAGTATAATTGTTTCCTGAAGCTAACTTCACCCCGTGCTTAATATCTCAAGTCATGACTAAAAGATTCAGCTTATCAACACGTGATTAAGATGTTATTTTGCGCCATGGAAACCAGTATGTTAAATGACATTTTTAATAACAGGAGTTGAAAAATAATATATCTATCGCATTAATTATAATTGAAAACTTCATTTACTACTTATAATTAATGTTTTAATTTTGTTGGTGTGAGCGCAACATTATTTGACTAAAAGTGACTATTAATTTAAATTACTAATTGTAATTACTAATTAGATGAATGTAGCTTTCTAGTCCGAACCATTTCAACGCAATCATATTTTTTTGATATAATTTTAAGTCACGATTCATCATTCCAAACAATCTAAATAGATCTATAAAGATCCCTGAATAATTAACGCAATTCCAATTAATTCCAACAAACCTAATATAATAATATCATTGCAAAGTTTTTTTTATTATGGGGTAAATTGTGTCGAATTGTAGAGTTCAATTCCTACAACCATCAAAATTTGCTTTGCTTAAAATGACCTCTCATTAACATCTATAGGGAGCATAATTTGTCATGTATATATATATGAGATCTGCTATGGCACACTCAGTAGTTTGACAATGTATGCACATAATGTCACACACAGAGCTCGTCGTACCGTTGGTTGGCTGGCCAGCTTCTCCGAATGGGTTCAGTAAGGTAATTACTCGAACTTGGACTGTGTGTTTCTCGGAACCGCGGTGCGAGTGCGTGTGTACCAACGGCATGCGGCATCCGCATTCCAAGCTGTCGCACTCTGCAACTAACCAACCAACTGTCCTCTTCAACTACACCACGGACACAACGCACTTGGATGGAAATTAAACGAACCAACAACATCAAGATGATCAACACATTACAGGGATCAAGAATTTTCATACTTTTATCAGTTTTATAAGGACAGCGAGCTGATTAAATTCAGCACTTGTCTTCATTTAATTTATAAATAAATAAATATATCATCAAGCGTTTTACCCATTACTGGATGTGGCACTCTGTCTAAGCAGATCTCGGTAAGTGATATATTTCTTCGCGTGAACCAGTCGTCATATCACGGACCCCAAAGATGTTAGTGGAGGAGGATCCACAGGGATAGATTTAAATTGGTGAAAATTATATTAATAATTTTCTGTAACTAAAATTCTATTGAAAATTGGGCTGCACATCAAAATCTAGTCTACAGTCAATAAAATTTTCACTTAAAATCTTCTTTCGTAATTTTGTTTGGACTGCATTCCAACAACATATTAATCTGCACCCGTTTTCCACTCGTGCAAATTAATACGTTTTGGAATGCACGATAAAAAAATTCCTAGATATGAATTAATGTTCGAAAATAGGTTCGGTAAGAAAATCGTAACAACACCAATACAAAAAGTAAAAATAATTTAGGTTTTATATTTTGATTACAGTAATCAAGTTATGATAGAATAACAACAAAGACAAAATTAATTGTCAATCCAACACTTGGTGAAACAAGGTTTAATAAAAATATAAAGTAAACACTTGGCTATGTTTCACAAAATTCGACGATGCCCTCATAAGGTGACTTGGAGGCTGAATTTTGTGAAACATAGCCAAGTGTTTACTTTATATTTTTATTATGATAGAATAATATATCCACGGCAACTTGTATCCAGTAAATAAAATTGACAATAAAAACAATTTTTTCTATAAGACAAATCTAAAATGTCATACGTTTTGACACTGAATGTAAAGCAGATATACAAAAAGAAGTAAGTAAATCTAGTGCTTTATGGGATGCATCAACATCAAGAAAGAAATTGATGAACATATTAAAGAACTGACAGTTTAATATGAAACGCGAAAATAATAAAGATTATTAATTTTTAAAACATGTATTTTTGAATATTGACAATTAAATATAAATCTGCAAACTCGGGCAACCGACTTTACAGCGGGTAGAGAAGTATACTAACCCGCATTTACCCCAAATACAACAGGATTGTATACGCTCGGAGATTCAAGGGGCTCAGCAGGAAAGAACATTTGTTGCTGATCGCCGAAGTGCGATGCCGAGTGACGTCACGTCATCGTTCAAGCTTGTTACTTAGGACGTCGCGGTTCGCGTTTGTACTACCTTTTGTAATTAAAAAGTTTTCGCGCAATGACTAGAATTAAAATAAATACCATTTTAATAGAACCAAAATATTACTATCTGTGTCAAAAATATTATCTGTAAATTTTAAAAATTAATAAGTCTATAACAATTATTGTAAAATTAATAAAACAAACATTAAAAGTTTCTAATTGAGCCTCATCTGAAATTGTAGATCTTTGAACAAATACAAATCAATCAAATTAATTTTATTAATGTAAGTATATCATCACGCCTTTTACCTATTACTGGGTGTAGAATCCTGTCATAGCAGATGGCAGTAAATAAATAAATATATTACTACTCCTTTAAACTGGGTGTGGCACTTTGTCGTAGCAGATCTCAGTAAATGATATTTATTCACATGAAGTGCGGTTATCAGCCGTCAAATCACGACCCCCCAAAGATATTATTGGAAGGGTAGCCACAGGGGTAATAATAATGTGGTGAAAATTTGGGGATCGAACTTGCGTTCTCAAATCCACAGTCAGCATCGATACCACTGAGTCGTCTACCCCATGTATTATTATTATTTGCATTTTTAATTTATAAAAAAAGTATTTTTTCATGTATATTTTTATTTAGGATATATATTCGTAATAACTGTATCATATACAGATTTATAAATCTCATAATTATAATAAATCGTATTTGCATTTAATGTTTGCATAAAAATATGCGTCTCCCGCGTGTATAATGAAATACCGAACGCGCAGAACAAATCTCCGTTTCTCCGAAACAAGATTAGCATTTTCCCGATAAACAACAATCATCGGAAACGCACACGGGCGCACCCGATCCCGTGTCCACCGACTCTCATTGTAAATGTGATTTTCATTTGCAGAGAATTACAAAAGATTCACCATCGGTTGCTCACAATCATTCAAACATACAAATCAATGCAGGATTACATTTTCAATTGAAACAAAATTATATTACAATATTTGTATTGTTGGGTTTTTTTTAACTGCGTCAGAAAATCTTGCTTTTATATTCAGACGTAAATAAAGACGTCTATAACTAGTTTCACTTAAGAATTTCAAATGGCAATTAGTAATCATTATTATTAAATTGTAAATTTTATTTTGCTTTTAAATATAGCAATCACGGTTTTTACCCAGTGCTAAGTGTTGCACTCTACCGTAACAAATCTCGGTAAGTGATATATTTCATCGCGTGAAGTGCGGTTACCAGCAGCCACAGGGTAGTTTTAACGCGGTAAAAAATAATTTTTCGGCTGTGGGAATCAAACCCAGGTTCTTAAATTCACATTAGTTGAATATCGAAGTAAAGTTTCTGATTTTGCAATAAATATTGAAAATATATATGAGACAATTTAAATGAAATGTCACTAAAGTATACTAATATAGAAACGTCAGTGTAAACAAAACACGTATTTGTAAAATCATGACTTTGCAGGAAAAGACAACACCTGTTTGACTTTGACTTCTAATTAATATTATCATCGATTTAATTGTATTTATTTATGTATTTATACAAAATGTGTGAAATCCTGAGAGATAAATTGTCACTGATAATTTCTCTAGACCATTACTTTATTCTGGAATGCGCGATAAAAGCTCAAGAGCAGTTTCGGTAAGAAAATCGTAATAACACTAATACAAAAAGTAATAATAATTTAGATTTTATATTTTGCTTAAAATAATCACTTGTATCAAATAAATAAAATTGACAATAAATAAAAACAATTTGAAAATATCAAATAACTATTGGCTGTTAATTAGTGTCGTATGATTTTCAACAAAATTATATTTCAATATTTAAGAATCCAAGTTGAGGAAATTCTTTTTAATGATCTACGCGTACATATAAATTAATTAATTTTACACAGATCATTTAATTCAATTACGGGAGAACAGTAGCTAAATATTATAAAAGAATGGTAGACTTAATTATAAATTATAATACATATACGCTAATTAATTTTCTAATTTATGAACATATTACAACGAAACTAGTCCGCCATTACTTACTTTGTTCGAGATAAAATAATCCAACTGTTTTTTGTTTTAGTGTTTAATTGAAATGAGAGACATTTGAAGAAATTTCCTTTTGGGAAAAATAAGAAAGATACAACGTTTAAAAAGTATTCTTGAGGTACATCCTATATTCACGTTGTACAGGATATTTGTACATTATTAAGTAAATAAGTATAATTTAAACAAATACAACAAATATGCAAAAAAAAAGTCAAAGTCCACTTTCTAGGTCAAAACTAATACAAATATGAAATATAAATCGCTGTATTTATAATAATAAATATATTGAATTTTGCAAACAATATTTTGAAATGTTTACTCATTTTAATTCATTAATTTAACTTCTCAGTCCTGTGGCACAAAAAATGTTTGTTTCAAGTACTGTGCCAATTATTTTTCGAATTTCGGTACTATCATTTATTCTACATACAATAAAATCCAAACAGTTTCATATCAAAATCAGTTTGTAAAAGTCATAAATTAATTCATAAATGTTTCGAATCGATATTGTTATCGACTTCACTATCTTAATGTAAAATTAAATAATATATCATCACGCCTTTTACCCATTGCTAGGTGTGGCATTCTGCCGTAGAAGATTTCGGTAAGTAATATATTTCTTTGCATTACCAGCCGTCAAATCACGGCCCTCAAAGATGTTAGAGGAGGGAGAGTCACAGGGATAGTTTTAATGTGGTGAAAATTGTTTGTCGGCTGTGGAAATCGAACCTGGATTCAAGTCGATGACCACCATGAATATTGTCTGAGTAGGTCAGATTAAATTTTATATTATTAATGTAGAAGTAGCATAGCTCTGCAATTGCAGATCATTGCAAAAGATGTCATAGGTACTGTAACCATGAAGAACTGTCGTGTTTACAGAGCGCGTCCACGGAGTAGTAAGTCGGCAGGTGTCGATCGGCTATCGATCTCTTCTCAACAACGTTAATTAAAAAACAAAATACCGTCGCACGTGTATTCCCCGCTCCCCTGTGAACCGTGAAATTCCACGTTCCATCAGTGAGGAGAGACACCGTTGTACACGTGTGTGTGTGTGTGTGTGTGTGTGTGTAACGGGGCCGCACATACAGACAAGAGACCGGGCGGCGGCGACTGTGGAATGTCGGCGACCGACGACGCATCGGCGGAGGTATGGAGGTGGAATCTATGAATGGATGAGGCTGTTGGAAGCCAAACTTGGACTGCAATTATACGCGAGAGCAATAAAATCTACACTCTTTACATAAACAGATGGTTTAAACCGCAAATTGAAGAAAATTATCAATAATATATAAAATAAAAAAATAAAATAAATATATCATCACACCATTTACCCATTACTGGATGTGGTATATTTTTTCGCGTGAAGTGCGGTTACCAGCCGTCAAATCACGGCCCTCAAAGATATTAGTGGAAAGGGAGCCACAGGGGTAGATTTAAATTGGTGAAAATTGTTGGTCGGCTGTGGAGATCGAACCAGGGTTCTCAAGATCCACAGGCCGACTCGATACCACTGAGCCACCTACCCCATAATTATATATAACAAGACACTAATTAACAACCAATAGAAACAAGGTTACTATGGTTACAGAAAAATGTCTTGGAACTCTTCATTATTATTAGCTTTCAACCCACAAATTTAATTCAAAGGAAATTAAATTGAATTATAAAGAAAAACCACATGATTGAAACATGAGAAAATACTTGATTTCCATTTATTTATTTATGTTATGCTGTACAACAGGAACTTAATCCCAATGACAGTACAGGGCTCGTTCATATTATTTTTAGCTTGAGTGAGTTTCGAATTCGGGACCTTCGGATTCAAATAATGTCAGGCCGCGGAATATGAATTAGATATATAATAAAGATATTATTTAATTCAAATTTCAAAAGTTGTAATATCTCTTTTACTAAATAAAAATAAATATATCATCACGCCTTTTACCCATCACTGGGTGTGGCACTCTGCCTAAGCAGATCTCGGTAAGTGATATATTTTGTCGCGAGAAGTGCGGGTACCAGCCGTCAAATCACGGCCTCCAAAAATATTAGTGGAGGAGGAACCACAGGAGTAGATTTTTTTAAATTGGTGAAAATTGTTTGTCGGCTGTGGGGATCTAACCAGGGTTCTCAAGATCCACAGGCCGACTCGATACCACTGAGCCACCTACCCTATAATCTCTCTCTTTTACAACTATATTATATCATCCTTCCGTTATTACCTACAAAAATCTGCGATTGCAGATCAACTACCTCCGGTATTTATAACAATTAAGTAGTGTAAAACAAAATGAAAGTGAGTGTTAACAAACAATTAATATCTTCAAACTAATAATTAATTCAAAACAATTTACAATCGTTCGAACACAATTGATCCATGGCGATAAACAAATCATCTATTAAAACAAGAACCATCAACTAATTCAAACAGTACAATAGAAAGTTGTCATTCACAAACTCTGGTGTATACGTTAATAAAAATTATGCAGACAACATGATCAGTTAATTCATAAAATATTCACGTCCTCGTTACTCTACAGAATTTGAAAATCTCTTTTCTCTCTTATATCCTGTGTCTAGTATCATTCAAATGTCTTATCGCATGAGAAACAAACGAGTAATGTTCAAAGAATCTTCGTGATACAATTATGATGGTTATGTTCTGTTTTATTTCTATGCTTTTTAAAATAAGTTTCATTATGATTCTTACTTGTAAAGTTTAGAGGAAGGAAAAAGTATAATCGTATGTGAAAGATTTTAGTTGTATTAGAGAAATCCGGTGATAAAACTATGGAAAATATTTCTCACGGCTTTGATAACAAACATTCCTGCCAAAATATCATTTTAATTAGTTACGTAGCTACTACATTTTAGTATGGCAAAACTCTACAACTAGCATAGTTATTAGTACGTAAAATTTGTCTTTAATCACGATTGATTAAAACACGTGGGAAAATCCGTACCTAATGACAACTTTGAGTTAGAGAAAATATTTATTTATTTATGTTACGCTGTACAACAGGAACTTGATCCCAATTAGAGTACAGGGTCCGCACTCACCGAGCCGCAATGTGGTAGTTCATATAAATTTTAGCTTGAGTGAGATTCGAACTCGGGATCTCCGGAATCGAATTCCATATCGCTATCCACACCACCGTACTAACGGACAAATATGAGAGATCACATGCTATTTGGTGAAATATGGTTAAACTGACAGCATAAAATAAAATAAAATTATGTCAAACTGACAGCATATTTACTTGGTAACAAAATTTGAATAGAATAAAAGTTTGTTTATTGCTAGGAAACACGTCAAAGAAAATCATTCTTGTAATGGATATTTACGTGGCCAGTGTAGTAAATTAATTTTTACAGGCGAGCGACGAAGGAGCGAGCATTCATAATCCAGCTTAATTGCAAGTTTTTTATTTCCACCTTCACAACATTTTTTAATTAATATATTTTATTAGTTAAAGGTTGTTGGCGGTAGGACAATTTATAGCTAGACGTTGTCATGATGTGATAAAAAAAATCAACTATTGTCAGTGTCAACAGTTTCGTGTATTCTAGAAATAAATAAATTGAAATAATGGATTTAATGCATGATGAAGACTTCGTAAGCGATTTTCTTGAAATTCAAGAAAATATACAAAATATTTCAGATGCTAAAACTAATAACTTTTAATACGTTTATATTAGTTACGGGCTGTAATTATTCATAGTTACCATAAATACACATAATCTGACATAAGCATTACAAGTTTGTGTTGTGCAGTTGCATGCGAAGATATGATTATCAATGATAGTTTTTCAGTGAGTGTGTGAAAGTTTCGGTCGGCGTGAATGACCACCTCTGCTTCAGCGCTAATGGCAAATACTAATATTTGAGGATGGCCGTGGCCGAGAGAGTGGGTCGCCGCCACCATGGCCACCGCCGCCAGTAACGAGCGCGTGTGATGTTTGCGTTGTAACGGGCCCCGCATTCCAGGCCGAGAACGCGCAAGATCCGGAAGCGGTCCGGTAGAGGTTCTCACACCCGCTGATGTGGCCTCAATCGGGAGAAGGACCTGTATGACATGACTGGGCCAGTGGTTCTCAAAAGATGCAACCACACTACTAACCGTTTATTTATCTTCATAAGATAAATTCAACGAATAAATAAAAACATTATTTTTAAGAACTAATTCTTGTAATAATTTCTTTGTTACACATTTTAAATTATTGCAGAGAATAGTTATTAGTAAAGCCCGGATATTTAGGCTCTTAAAAACACTAAAATAAGCAGGCATATAGGCCGGTAATTACTCTAAAATAGGCGGAATTTTAGGCAGCATAAATGTAAATAATTTGTTTACAAAAAAATAAACGAATCCTTCTTCTAATATTGAAACTCGTATCTACTCTTTGTTAGAAAAAAATAATAATTTTAAACAAAAATTAACGCAATCTGAAAAATTATAATGTAGGGTTCTCATTTTATTAACTATTATGCAAATTCAAATTATGTAGTATACTTTAATTCACAAAATATTACGAGCAACTGCTCTATGAAATTTTCGGAAAGGGAAACGTTTTTTCTTTCGACATTTTAAATTAACACACAAAAACTTGATTAAAGTAAGTACTTTAAATATAGGTTAGGTTGAAACACTTTGTTGAGTGCTGAATTAGTCAACGAAGTAGATGATAAACCTTGTCTGCTCAATAAAAGTTAGAATAGGCAACAAAAATAGGCAAAATAGACTGTATAAGGTAAAATAGGCACAATAACCAAAATATACTAAGGCACGAAAAAAAAACCTTCCATTACACGTAAACATATCACCTATGTATAGAAAAACGAAATTGCCTAAAGTATATTAAAATTTTAATCTAGGCAATTGCCTAAAAATCCGGGCTTTAGTTATTAGCATAGTTAGGAGAAATGGACTTAATTGTAGTTAATATTCTGTAAACGCAAAAAAATATATTTATGTTTAACTACACTATAACTACTTGATTTATGATACTGTTTACTGTTCATTAAATAACACTTTATTGGACTAGTCCGATAATATACCACAATTTTACTCCTATCAAATCAAAATATATATTATATCTGTCTAATTAAGTCCTTGAAATTCTTCTAATTAATGAGACATTATGGTGACTTTGCTCTACTTTTTATTCTTTACAAAAATTGTTTAATAATTATAAACAACAACAAAGCTCACTTTGAAATACAACTAACCTTTTACATAAAAACATATTTTAAGAAAATAAATCGCCTATAAGGCAATCGAACATAAAACTGCATACAACTCGTACATAATCGAACTCTATAAGGACATAATTAATCAACCTCGTTTGCTATGCTCGCTCGGCTATAAATTACAGCTCGTCCAAAAAGTCCTACATTATGTACTATAAATTATTATTTATGAACTATAAATAGGAGATTCTGAAACGAAGATATTTAAATTAATCTCTAATAAAATTTGACAAAATTCGGTTATTTATCCTGAGTAGTTTGCACTGTAATACTTGAAGATCGCTGAACATAAAAAATTAGACTTAAAGCCTTTCTTGTAAAATGAAATTGAAGGGAGTGTTAAAATGTTGAGAAACACTGGTTTTCCGAGCCGGTCTGCTGGCAAATATTATAAATTATAGTTGTGTCGATATTATAATGAATTGAGAAATGAGAATGATGTACGATGTTGCATTCTTCACATTCTACTGTTAATGATTTGGTTCTACTTTCTTTTTAAATATTTCTTACCGTCAAACAAAAACAACAACATTCCTCTGTATTACAGCTCTGCAATTGCAGGACAATAAACTTTTATACATTTGCACTTTTAAAAATTGAATTTTAATAAATAAAAGCAAACATGAAATAATTGACATTACTCTCAAATATTCAATTGGTTTTCGATTATTTAAACCAAGTTTAAAATTTCTTCCACGGTACAGTGAGGAGTCGAATTTACAGATCCTGAGTTCAAATAATTAATTAATGTTAATTTTATTCCCGATTTATAAATTTCAAGTGTTAGTTTGTGTTTCATACGTTATATTAGATTAGATTTTTACCGCCTTAATACTGAGTGTCATAATTATATTTGACAATTAGAACTGGAGACTAAAAATGCAATTAACGACTAACTTATTCATGTGAAATGAGATTGAATATATTTTCACGTTATTCTAGTTTCGTCTAGAGATGAAAGATTGAGTGGTGCACATCTGAAATGATGTGAATGTTAATAATGGAATCTTTATTCAGAGCTATGACTCGGAGCAATGATATTAGAATAAAATGGTGTGGACAAACCAGTCATTTGCATGCAGAGCGACTGAGTTTCAAATGATTATTCTCAAGGTTAATATTTGGGAGATTACTAGGAATTTAGTAACGAGAATCTTGATTACGAATGCGGACAACTTGACAGAAAAATATAAACTTTGACCGTATGTCAAAAGAAATAATGATAAAACTACTAGTGTATTTTGTTAAAATAAACTGTTCTCTTTGTGTGGGAGACTGCAAAAATATTTCCTCGGACCCAACTTCAAAAGAATAATTAAAAAGGGAAAATACCCACAACGGGACTTTAGTATTTGTTAGAAAAAGCACTAGTGCTGTGAGAACTAAAATTCCCCAGACTTTTCAGCAAATTCTTTTGTGAAGGAATCCAGGTGAACACGCTTGCTACCTGCACTTTTTACCAGCTTTAACTTTATAAAAGGACACAGGGCCGTACTAACAAAATACACCGACATACACATACACATCAAACGAACTCTGCACACATTTATTCATCTCGCAATTCACTTTACTTTCATACAAATTCATCATTCTTTTATACAATCTTCAAATTATATATACCGGGTGTACAATAATTGAAACATGTAATATTTGTTTCATTGTTTTTCACAGTACTCTCATTTCCAAATTTTCTTTATAAAAGCCATTGTTTGTTTGCTTGTTACTCTTGCATAAAAAACAATTGGACAATTAGATTCATTAGATATTAATATCTAACATTTTTTGTATTTATTACACTTTCGGCCTAATTTAATTAGAAAAGCAACAATAATCATATTAAAAAAAATTCCATTTATTCCTACGTAATTTTTCATCCTAAATTTCATCAATATATTTGTTTTTAATTTAAAAATTAACAACAATTATGTTCTTTTTTCCCTCAACAGTCCTATCTTGACGCATAACTTTCATTCCATTCAAATTTATAATTTCTTTGATACACAAGCTCGTCATATCTTTCGCTCACGCAACAAACCTTCGAACATGCTCATTCATTTATTTCTAGGACCCTCACAATTTCACTAATATACTAATTTTTCAAATAATTTAGCAACATTTATGAATCCCGGAATTAATTTATGTCAAGCGCGTTTATTTGTTTGTATTTTGGTGATGATGGCTAGTCCGAACCTGTGTGAAATTTTGCCGCTGTGAAGAACTAGATTCCCACGAAAGTAACACGAAAATGCGTGCATTTCATTAAGGGACTACAAAGCAAAGAATAATTTTATCATTTTAACCAAATAATAATAAACACGGGAATGATAATGTCAAAAGATAAAGAGAGACAAACATTGTGTTATCCTGAACGTTTTAAGAACGTTTAGAAATTTCCGAAATTGTGAAATGAGTCAATGACACCACCGCGCACACTTGAATTTGCTTGTACGTATTGCATTTGTTAAGCGGATGACAACGATCAACATGACACAGAGGACGCGACAACAGTAGAAAAGAAAAGCAATCTTACTTAACAAATAGTTTCCGGTAGTGGAGAGTGTATCCTGTCGTAGTCATGTGGTGGGCCACACGTGCGGCACGGCCCCACGTTTCCTGTGCCAGCACCGCCACCGCCACCGCCACCGCCCCGGCCAGCGTCCACCGGAAACCAAGCTGAAGCACATCATCTTCATCGAGTTCACCTCGCGCACTCAACAACAACAACAACAAACAAGAAACCAACAACACTAGGTTCTGCAGCACGTGATGATGATGTATAACAAACACTACTGACGCGGAGACAAAGTTGTGTGTACGACTGTAAAGTTAACAAACACGGCGCGCGATCGCAGCGTGATGCAGACAGAGTGTGCCCCCACCACCGGGACCCACCTCGGCGCGCGAGCAATGGACTCGCCCGGAAGTTGCGTCGATCGACGTTCGGCGGCAGCGGCAACGACAGCGGGGCAATGTTTCAAACGGTTTCGTGTAGCTTCGCTCAATTTAAACCAACAATGTGCACACAACACAACACAACACGACGACAATGAACTTGGCGCGGGAAAATCGCGTTCGCAGCGACAGCGCCCTCAAGGCCAATCGATGCGTGCGCAGTGCGTTGTCCTCACCGATGACGCACATGTTGTGTGTGCATTTACATAGTTATGAACGCGCTAGCCTAGCGCAGCATCGAGCCCCTAATCACGTTACTAGCGACTAGCGACTAGCGACCAGCCCCTCACACACAACAAACCGACTATAATTATATCATCACATTCACCCAAACTTCCTTTGATGCTTCATTTCCTACTCATCGATTTTCTTACACACGCATCAACCCATCACTGATTCCAACACCCCAATCTACCATGTCGTAAAACACATTTACAAACATAAATTATTCACATTTTTGTCAATTTGTGTATTAAGAACACAAAATTGTACATTGTCGATTGAGAGTTTATTCTCTCGAAATCGACAATGTACATTTGCGCTCGAAACACGCTAGATTTTTTCCTATAGTCGCCACGATAAATATTTTTCATTTTAAGAATTTAATTTTACAAGTTTTCAGAGTTATAGGACATCAAAAATGAATAGTATATTGTAATACTAGTGAGAAAAGAGTTGGAGTACGAGCGACAGCGAATGTTCCAATAGTACGAGTTTTGCATACTATTTTATACAACATTAAATTACATTTTTACGTTTGCGATACAGGAAATTTAATAATTATTTTATATAAATCAAAGGAGTAGTATTTGTAAAAGCACATCACGTTTCCTTGGTCACCATGTCAATTGTTGTTACGAGAAAAGTTATTTACTTTCATCACTAATGAGGAAAATGTTTACAATTACAAATAAATTGAGTGAACGAAATGTAATTTTCACAAATAAGAAAAAAATGGTTTACTTGTTGTCACTGGTTGTTATCGCAACGTTCAATGACCGTTTGATTTCGAGTTATAAATTCGGGAGCGAGCGTTTTTTCAGTTTTATCGCACATGACATTTACGCAGCAAACGCTTACTTTGTATATCAACCGTAGAAAAAGTAAATTATTTTGTTATATCAATAAATTTGTTCATTTATTTTACTCATTTGCTACTACAATCAGTTCAGATCAATTTAGATCGCACAACTAACTGAACTGAGTTGAACTGAACTAAGCAAACTAATGTACTTACTTCAAAATAAATCCGAATCAGTAGAAATCGGCAAAAATAGTAGAATCTAATCCGATCTGAAATCGGGTTTTGGATCGGATTTGACCACTCTAAACCAGGGTTCGAAGATATATATCATGATATTTATTTTGATATATATCGTCATATTTTTGCAATGATATATATCCATTATATAAAAATATGAAATAGTTTTTGAGATATAGCCTCCGGAGAAGTGAAATTTTTCGAATATTTCAGTTTTTCTACTTTTCCGAGGCTATATCTCAAAAACTAAATGTGATATGAAAACGCGCTCAACGGCATTAATTTTCTCGTGCTTCAGTTAACTTATAAACATAGTTTCAGCGATTTTTATTTTTTTTCTATTTTCCGCCAAAAAAATCGCAAAAAGCGGTTTTTTAACATTTTCTCGAAAACCAGAAGTCATATGCATTTGAAGATTGCACCACTGGTTTCAGTGGGTCAAAATACATATGTATGTAAATTTTCGTTTTAATAATCCTACGATTAAGGATTTTTGGTAAAATTGAATTAAAATCTGAAAAAACCAAAGGGGTACCCCTTAGGAAATAATTAAAAATATTAAATTGCATAAAATTGTATGAAAATTTGCTTATAAGTCAATTCGGACACGGGGAATTCAACGCCGTTGAGCGCATTTCCATATCTTGTTTAGTTTTTGAGATATAGCCTCCGGAAAAGTGAAAATTCGAATTTTTCAGTTTTTCTAAATGTGTACAAAAACTAAAATTAAAAAATAAATATCCAAAAAGTGATATTTATCTGATATATATCCTATATATCAGATATTTTGATATTTATTATAAATATCATGATATTTACGAACCCTGCTCTAAACCCATTTCAAAAGTCAAGTAAAATATCGTATCCTAAGTTTGGATATAATATTCGAACCGAAAGACGAATAAAATATCCGATCTCAAAATTTCCTTCACTGCTTTTAAATGTACACTAAATAAATAAAAACCATAGGTAAATTTCCATTTCACTGCATAGCAATAACAACTCTACGAAAAATTTATAAGTACTTAGACGCTGTGATACAAATTCATTACTTCATCTGTAACGGTTATATTTTTAATATACATTGTTACAATTAGTTACATATAAACAGAAAAATTTGTAAGTGCTTAGACACTATGATACAAAATTATTATTTTAGTTTCTTCAGTAACAGTCACTTTTCTTTCGAATATACAATGTTACAATTGGTTACAAATAAATGGTAACATTGTAAGAATGTAATAGTTGTCGACTCAGATATCAGGTCGGATCACGAACAAATCAAATGTCGGGT
This sequence comes from Pterostichus niger, assembly GCA_947425015.1. NCBI lineage: Eukaryota > Metazoa > Arthropoda > Insecta > Coleoptera > Carabidae > Pterostichus > Pterostichus niger. Next base: position 1,292,329 of record OX380342.1, read on the forward strand.
ATCAGATATTAAAACTTTGAGAAAGCCGATCTTTACGAATTTCCAATAGTGAGCCAAGAAAACTAGTCAAATAAATAAGTGATCTGGTTCAGTAAATATAAATAACATCTAACAACAAAGACAAAATTAATTGTCATCCAACACTTGGTGAAACAAGGTTTAATAAAAATGTAAAGTAAACACTTGGCTATGTTTCACGAAATTCAGCCTCCAAGTCACCTTATGAGGGCATCGTCAGAGGCTGGCCAGCACAGTTCAGTTAGTAACCATAGACGCGTTTCGCTCTTATTAGAGCTCATCAGTATGGTATAACTCACTTCTTCACCTAGAACAAAGTTCATGTGAAGAAGCTGGTGACGAAGAACTGTGCCAGCAGAGAATAAGACAAACTAGTAAGATGACATGAGAAGTTTTGTGGAACTGGTCATGCCATCTACCGAAAAAAAGGAGAAGCTACGCAATAGCAATTTAAATAACAACAAAGACAAAATTAATTGTCATCCAACACTCGGTGAAACAAGGTTTAATAAAAATGTAAAGTAAACACTTGGCTATGTTTCACAAAATTCAGCCTCCAAGTCACCTTATGAGGGCATCGTCAGAGGCTGGCGTCTATGGCTAACTGAACTGTGCTGCCCAGCCTCTGACGATACCCTCATAAGGTGACTTGGAGGCTGAATTTTGTGAAACATAGCCAAGTGTTTACTTTACATTTTTATTAAATAACATCTAATCCAACAAATGAAATATACCTATAACTTTTAGACTACATATAAATAAATATATCGTCTTTTACCCATTACTGGGTGTGGCACTCTGCCTAAGCAGATCTCGGTAAGTGTTATATTTTTCGCGTGAATCACGACCCCAAAAGATATTAGTGGAGGGAAAGCCACAGGGGTAGATTTAATTGTTTGTCGGCTGTGGGGATCGAACCAGGGTTTTCAAGATTCACAGGCCGACTCGATATCACTAAGCCATTTTAGACTATATATAAGTAAAGCTAATATTAACATGATGCAAGTCTTGTACACAAATTCCTATTTAAGAATAAACGTCATTAGATTATCTGCAATCCAGTTAACAATATATGTAGTATTTACGTATATGGCATTAGAGTTGCATGCAGTGGGTATAGCGGCCAAGTCAAAGGCAGCAAGCTGCGAGGGGAATGTGGCGCACGTTGGCTTGGACACGACCGAGCTAAGCTTTTCCAAGAACTGACCGCTGTTTAAACCATCCTATACGAGTGGTCTGCACTATCCCGACACCACTCCAACAACCGCCAAATTGGAGCACGCATCTTCAGCATGCGAGATTTGCAAACGCAGACATAATATTTATTTATTTCATCATAATTACAGGACAAGGCCCTACTTTATTACATTCTTATAACTAGTTGCACCAACCACAACTTACATTTCATATTTAGTTTAAATAAGAACATCGAATGTTTAACAGCAATATCAATTATTCCATATGTCATGTTACTTCGATTTGAATTTATTCATTTAAACCAAGTTTAAAATTACGATTTATTGGTGCATTTGGCGAAAATTGTTGGTTTTTTCGACCCTCTTTCAAAATGTAAAATTGTTTGCCTTTGATTAAGAGAAGGTGATACTTTTCATCTCTAGGATTTTTAGTATGTCTAGAGAAAAATAGTATATTGTAATACCAGTGAGGAAAGGGTTTCACATTGCAAGACGAATAAGAGTTTTCCCACGTATACTATTTTTCTCAACATTAAACGAGAAAATTAAATTTTTTCGTTTGCGATATTTAATAATTATTTTATATAAATCAAAGGAGTTGTATTTGCAAATGCACATTACATCTCCATGGTTACCATGTCAAATGACATTTCCTTCACTCGATTTAGTTGTGATAGTAATCATTTCCCTGACTAGTGAGAAAAGTTATTTAATTTCCTCACTAGTAAGCGCAACAGTTACTATCGCACCTAAATTAAGTGAGGAAAACATCATTATCCCTATGGAAGGAAAGTAAAGCTATATCTGTTACAACTGGAAAACAACGGCATGATTTTACATATCTGTCAAAAGAATATTATCTAAATTACTTTCTAATAGAGTAATAATAGTAGTTTATGTAACAAGTACATAATTTAGGTCTTTATTGGACGAGCCGAATTTTAGGCTAATAAATAAGGCGAGTCTATAAAGTCCGATTATGTACGAGTTGCATACAACGTTTTATGTTCGACTGCATGGAGAATATATTCTCTTAAAATATGATTGTCAATACCTATATTTAAAACATTTCATTGCATCTCAAAGTGTGCGTCGTTGTTATGCATTTGTTGCTTTATTTATCAAATTGTCAAAGTGAAAAAAATGTTGAGATGGATGAAGACATTGAAGACGTTCCAAAAGAAATAAAAGATCTTGCATGGAATGCAAGAGAATATCTAACAATTGTATGAAGACACATATAATACATACAGAAAATGGTGTTTAAATATTTCTTTTGAATTTTGTTTTAATGTGACATTGACAGCAGTCCAATTTTTCATTTTTATCGTACTAGTCCAAAAAGTACCCGATTATGGACAGTAAACAGTGTAGTAAAACAAGGTAATATGATGCAGTCGAACAAAAAAAAAATATGTATATCTTGTAAAGAAAGTGCTATTAGCATCTTCATGAAGAAATGTCTCACTTTCTTTCCTTAGAATACAAATAATTATTTTTAAAAAAAGACCACTTTTATTTGGAAGTATTATCTAAAAAATACATAGGTGCTTTTAACAGCGAAAACAATTAATAATAGAAGTATCAAATTACTATAAGCAATATAAATTATTGTCAATTAAGTATCACCCAAGAAAATTATAATTGATTAATTGTTTTCATAGCACATATTAACCAATTAAAGTTGTTGCATTTTTATGATTATATTATGAAAGAAAGTATTGCCGTTATGAGTACATTAGAGCATGAAGCACTAGCAAAATAAACTAATAAATTCCATTTAAAAATTTCATTAAGCATCTAGCTCATCCTTAGGAAAATGTTAACGAGCGAATTTAACGACAGATATTAAAATTCCAAGCAGAATAGCGACAAGTTCAATATTAATTGCACCGAAAATCCAATAAAATATTAGCCATCTCATTTGAGTTGAACGGTTCAAGTGGCGGCGCGGCGCGGAACGGCGCGGCGGTCGAACACAGTAAAAAACAATAGAGGTTTGCCGTTCGCGCTATTGGAATCGACACGGCTAACGAGATAAGACGAAACTAATTAGAACGGAGCAATGAAGAGAGTTATCAATACGTTTCGTTGCAAGAAGCGGGAACCACGGCGCACTCATTATCGAAACAAGGCGGCGATAAAAAAGGAAAAACCATGAATGAGATTTCGGAGAGCTGTTGACCGACAGTCTATATCCCGTTTCACGTCATTCACGCAGCTCAACAAACTTTCTACTTTACTCACAAAGATAAACTTATTTTTCTACTTCCGTTAGGAAATAGACGTTTTATTTCACTTATTTGAGTTAGGTAATGAACTGCATTATTTAACTAGTGAAATAATGACGTAACATAGCAACAGATATCTTGGTAGACGAATTCTGATGTGTTATTCTTTTATTTTTTGAATTTATAACTGTCATTAATATGTCAATATTTCATAATTTCAAAAACGCTCTTTCGTATTTATTAGAAAAATATTGTATGAAAATAGTAAGGAAATTAAGGTTATTACCTTACTTATGTGTTTACATAACTTGACTACGCCTCATTCTGCAAATTTCACATGCGTAAGGTAATAACTTTCATTGCCTTACTAGTTTCATAAATAGCTATTATGTTACAGTACAGGGTTCGAATTCCGTAACGCTATCTTCACCAACCATATTCATATATCGAAAGAAAGATTGATGGACAGGTGTATGATGAGGAAATTGGGAGAATGAACGATTGCACGAACGACGACATATGTTTCAATAATTGTTGGTGAGAGATTAAGTGGACGAGCTAGAATTGAAGGTTTGTTGTGTGAATGAAAGATGAGAAGAGCTTGTATGAAATCATGTTTTGACAAATTTCAGGATAAATATAATGTATCCAGAGTTCGTACTACTCCATTTGATTGGAGAAAACTTAATATTTTGTCAACACTTTGATGATCGGGATATCAGTCTAATATATTTTGAAACGGTTACACTTCCTACGTTTCGGCGATAACTATCGCCTTTCTCAGGGATCTACAGGTAACTTATTATTTAAATAACACAGCAACAAAATACAAAAAAAAACTTACATGTAACGTCTAGTCGTAAGTATAAACAAAATGTTTAAAAAAACAGAACATAATCTCACAAATTTAAATTTGTGAAATTATGTTCTGTTTTTTTAAAAATTTAAATGTGACATTATGTTCTGTTTTTTCAAAAATTTAAATTTGTGACATTATGTTCTGTTTTTTTTTTAATTTAAATTTGTGACATTATGTTCTGTTTTTTTAAACATTTAAATTTGTGACATTATGTTGTTTTTTTAAAAAATTAAATTTGTGAAATTATGTTGTTTTTTTAAAAATTTAAATATGACATTATGTTCTGTTTTTTCAAAAATTTAAATTTGTGACATTATGTTGTTTTTTTTAAATTTAAATTTGTGACATTATGTTCTGTTTTTTTAAACATTTGAATTTGTGACATTGTTGTTTTTTTAAAAATTTAAATTTGTGACAGTATGTTCTGTTTTTTTAAAAATTTAAATTTATGACATTATGTTGTTTTTTCAAAAATTTAAATTTGTGACATTATGTTCTGTTTTTTTTTAAATTTAAATTTGTGACATTATGTTCTGTTTTTTAAACATTTAAATTTGTGACATTGTTGTTTTTTTAAAAATTTAAATTTGTGACATTATGTTGTTTTTTAAAAAATTTAAATTTATGACATTATGTTGTTTTTTCAAAAATTTAAATTTGTGACATTATGTTCTGTTTTTTTTTAAATTTAAATTTGTGACATTATGTTCTGTTTTTTAAACATTTAAATTTGTGACATTATTGTTTTTTTAAAAATTTAAATTTGTGACATTATGTTGTTTTTTTAAAAATTTAAATTTATGACATTATGTTGTTTTTTCAAAAATTTAAATTTGTGACATTATGTTCTGTTTTTTAAAAAATTTAAATTTGTGACATGTTGTTTTTTCAAAAATTTAAATTTGTGACATTATGTTCTGTTTTTTAAACATTTTGTTTATACTTACGACTAGACGTTACATGTAAGTTTTTTTGTATTTTGTAATAAGTTCCTCTTAATTACCTGTAGATCCCTGAGGAAGGCGATAGTTATCGCCGAAACGTAGGAAGTGTAACCGTTTCAAATATATTAGACTGATATCCCGATCATCAAAGTGTTGTCATTACTCAAACAGTCGATCATCGTATTTACTCTTAATATTTAGTGTTTATTTTCGAATTCGAAAGAAAGCATTTATGGTATGTTTGAGCAGATCTCGATATTTGTACGTGTGTAGTCACATCACGGCCACGTTAGGGTTTGCAACAGAGTATAGACAGAGCATCATCGGCAGCGTGTGATGTTGCGTGTGCGCGCTGCGCTGTAGGTATTCCATCTCGTCGGGACCGACATTCCTGGTCAAATAACAGGGCGGCAGAGCAACAGTGAGCCAGTGAGCGGACTCTGACCGATGATGTTCCGTCTGCCGCCATCACCACCGCCGCCACACGAAGATTACCAGCTTAGGGCGGAGGCGGCGCCTGCTTTCATTGTCTTGATGATGTGTAGATGTGCGAAAGACTTATATGAAATGAACAAGTCATTATGACTACTTTTATGGCTTTTGGAACGAAATCTCTTACAAATTTTCTTTTTTTGCTGTAAGATGCACTACACGAATTTAATCCCGATTATTGGAATCCGAACCACTCAGGCAATCATATTTTGTATTGAACTTGTAGTCAGTTAAATTGTAGTATTTATATTTTATATTTATCTTGCAATTAATCTTCAAACCATCCACATTCATAATTCCTTTCATACAAACTTGTCTCATCTTTCATTCAATCATATCCATCCATTTTTTCCTACATTGTTCACGCAATCTCTCATTTTAATTTCACCAACAATCTCAACTGATACACATTCATCCTTCTAACAAAATCCTTATTTATTACATTTGTCCTGTTTAATAATATTCCTTAAACATTGCTTCATTCATTTTTATTCATACTCTCATTTTTATCAATTCGACATACGTTCCAAATAACTGAACCATCTATACTGACTTCTACCAACATTCTTATCAGGGTTCGTAAATATCATGATATTTATAATAAATATCAAAATATCTGATATATAGGATATAATTATATCAGATAAATATCACTTTTTGGATATTTATTTTTTAATTTTAGTTTTTGTACACATTTAGAAAAACTGAAAAATTCGAAAAATTTCACTTCTCCGGAGGCTATATCTCAAAAACTAAACAAGATATGGAAATGCGCTCAACGGCGTTGAATTCCCCGTGTCCGAATTATAACTTATAAGCAAATTTTCATACAATTTTATGCAATTTAATATTTTTAATTATTTCCTAAATTTTCCCAAAAATCCTTAATCGTAGGATTATTAAAACGAACTGAAGCACGAGAAAATTAATGCCGTTGACCGCGTTTTCATATCACATTTAGTTTTCGAGATATAGCCTCGGAAATGTAGAAAAACTGAAAAATTCGAAAAACTTCACTTCTCCGGAGGCTATATCACAAAAACTATTTGATATTTTTATATAATGGATATATATATCATTGCAAAAATATGACGATATATATCAAAATAAATATCATGATATATATCGATCCTATTTAATAATATTCCTTTATATACTCTTATTAAATAATGTATTCATTACTTATGAAATTTAAGTAATACTAATGATTATTGACAGTGTTAAGTAATAATTCATTACTCAACACTTCACGACCAATCACACGTTTGAATTTTCATTACTTAACACTTTAATAGCCAATCAAAAAATAACGATAATTGCCGCGCGTTAAGTATGCTATGAAACAGTATAGCGCGCTATTGTTAATTATCTGTCAAAATTATTTTAAAACGTTTTTGTTTACAATAATAGTGTAATTTGTGTGATTATACATGTGAGTTATGGATTCTGAAAGCGAACAAAGTGAAATTTGTACTCCTCCAGATATTGTAGCCGCACACGTACGTTTCTTAAATTTACTGCCCGAAAAATCAAAAAAAAGTATGAACAAGTTTATAAAGCTTTTATGGATTGGCGAATACGCAAAAATGTAAATTCCTTTTCGGAAAATGTTCTTATAGTATATTTAGGCGAACTTTCTGATAAATATAAATCATCGTCATTATGGGCTATAGGCTATTTATTCCATGTTAAGTAGTGTTAATATTTATTAAATAAAAACAAAAGATTTAAGCAATCTGACTTATTCATAATGTAACATAAAAAAATAATTGTAAAATCTTATTACATAATAACATATAGTCGTAGATAAAGTATAGTATTCTATTCGCAAGTAATAGCTATTACTCACTCGAATGATTTACAACACTCACCTTCGGCTCGTGTTGCAAACTTCATTCTCTTGAGTAATAGCTTATATTACTTACTCATTGAATAATATACTATTATGCAAATTTATAGCTACTTTTACACGATCTCATTTCATCTTTCGTTCAAGCAACCAACCATCAAACACATCCAATCCATTCATGTTTATGAATCCTAATTCGGTATACATTTACACACTTCCATTCTTCTCAATCGCATAGTTAACATGCTCTATTGATTGATACTCATTACGTATTCCTGGGTCGCAATCTCTCACCCTCCATTCGCTAGCAACAGTCTTCACTATTATAAATATATTTTTCATGTTCGTAATCCACAATTCTGTGGATTCTAGTAAGTTTGGTGGGCGCTTGCGTCACGCAGCAAGGAGGTGTGCAGTGACCCGCAACAAGATGGCAGCCGACACGATAACGCGCAAGGTTATAAAGTTCATTGAATAAAAAAGCCGCATACAAACATTCTCTACGTATTTTCATTCATCAATAGTTTGTTCAGTTTGCTTGGTTGACTGATGAGACAAGACAAAAGCATGCAACTAGAAACACTAGTAGATGAGATTGCGGTCATGTTTTTTTCAAATGGAAATTTACTAAATGGATTTATTCAAACGCGTCATCTAATTTTGTGTATTTTTCCAAGATTTGCTTCTATTTGTAAACAGATTTTTCATTATGTTTACGTCTACGACATTTTAACTATTATCATATATGTAATATTTATTTGACTCCTACTACTACAGGCTCGCATTTTTTAGTTTTTTTAAAAACAAATAAGCACGGAAATTTAAACGTACATAACATCAAACTATATCGCATTAATAAAGTAGCATTCTAAGATCATCCACTTATCAGATTTATCAAAGAATCAGTCTTTTTACGTTTATTTCTCACACAAATCTTCAATCACATTCATCCATTCGCTCCTATACACCTATTTAATTAATGTTACCATTACGCGAATGACCTGTTACATTTTAAATTTCATTTAAATAAATAAAAGACAATTAAATGTTTGAAAGTAATACGACATATTTAAATCTAAGGTGAATTAAGGCACCAAATGGCTGACTGAAATCTGCATCTGAACTGAAGAATACAATATTATAAATGAAATTATTATATACACTACCAAACTGCGGCTCGGTGAGTGCGGACCCTGGACTGTAATTGGGATTAAATTCCTGTTGTACAGCGTAACATAAATAAATAAATAAATGGGGTAGGAGGGTCGGTGGTACCGAGTCGATCTGTGGATTTGAGAACATGGATTAGATTTCCACAATTTTCATCCCTGTTGCTCCTCAAATTAAGATCTTGAAAGCTGTATTTTGACGGTTGGTAACCGTGCTTTATGTGATTAAATATATCAATTACCGAGATCTGCTACGGCAGAGTAGCACACCCAGTAGTTAAAAAAAATTGTTTTTTTATATTTTATTGTAAATTAATAAGAAAACAAGTTAAAATTAATTGGCAGTAACGTGATAGTCTCTTGGTTTTGTTTATTTATAAATAAATAAAACAACAGAATCAAAAACTATTTTGTTTGTTGTATAATATACTACTCATGGCAACAATAAGTAAATATTTTAATGAGAATTCACCACACGTCACTGTCAACCAATAGGATCACGAATTTGTTTGAAAATGAACCAATGAAATGTACATTTCGTCGGAAATTCATCACTAGTGAAATTTCATCGGAAATACCACTGTTATTAATATCCTTGATTACGAATAAAATAAATGATATTTTCAATATTTTCATAAACGTCAATTGAAAATTTTTTTTCAGTGTACTTTTCATATTCAAAATTTTCATAACTGTAATAAGTAAATAAATACCTAACTATTCTTGTTAATTAACTCTTGTTTGGCAAATTCTCAAGCCGAAAAAAAGTATGAAAATTGACAGATAATATTTTGACATAAATATACATTCGTTGTTATGGAAATAGGAAACACAACTCGTGCTTCGCACTCATTATGTTTCCATTTCCATAACAACTCATAATTTATGTCAAAATATTTTCAGCAATTTTCATACTACTTGTTATATTATATATGATAGTACAAAAAAAAATTGTGTACATCTTGCCAAAGCGCCGATATTTCATTCATGAATAAAACTATTTGAAAAGAGTTAAATAAAATGTAATATAATTTATCTGTAAAAAGATTATAACAACTCTAGGACAAACTGAAACATAGATAAGTGAAAAATCTTGGTGAAAATATTTGAGAGAACGTTCACATTTAGTGAATGGGCTGTTTAAACATCATTTTGTCTTATCTTTCGTGGTATTTTTTGTGCCCTGTAAGATTAGTGATTTGTAAAGGGCCGCCGTGATTCCAAGGTCCAAATCTGTAAAGCCAACAGGCGGGAAACTAGTAAACCAGGCCCGGAATTAGAGGAAAACTTGGATGATTTCACACCAGCCATTTTGAATTTTAATGTGATATGAGTAAACGATGTAATTATATTTAATTATCTGCATCAAGAGCTATGAGACCAGTAATTTCATATCAATTTATTATCTGTAATTAATGCTTCAGATAAAGTGTCATTAAATAATCAGGAAACCTGATTGGCTATTACAGAAATTATTGATAAGATGATGAACGAATTATAAATCGTTTTGATTTAAACGTAAAAAGCTGATAAATTGATATTAATTTGAAGGAATTATTAGAAAGGATATTTTATTTCTTTTAATTTCCTGTTTGAAGAAATTTTTATTGTACATTTTCCTAGAATTATTCATTAATTGAAAAGATTTTTTTTTCAAATGAAAAGTTTCCATGGAAGACAATATTACGACATTCATTAAAAAAACAATTAAAATATTATATTGTTTGATTGAATTTGCACCTAATTGGGAAAATAACAACAGGGCAAAAAATGAATACCGAAGGAAAATGATATAAAAAAAACCTCCTGTTCAAATTTGAACCTTACAACATTAAAAATGCCTTTTGTGCTTCATCTTTTGAGGCCATGACTTATCGGTTTCACGCGCAAAAATATATCAATTACCGAAATCTGTTACAGCAGAGTGCCACACCCAGTAATGGGTAAAAGGCGTGATAATATACAGGCTGGTGACCGCGACACCGGAACGTAGGACTTTAATATGTAAAATCATATTTTTATCATTTCCTGCTCCCCTGATATTTTAGAAAAGAAGGTTTCAAATAAATGTTCCATATTCAAATCAATAAACATAATTAATTTTGAATACTGTTAACTGCTGAAATTAAATTTAAAATGTTGGAAATTAACTTAAAAATAAGGATAGCTTTAGATATAAAACAAAATTGTCAGAAGAAAAAATAAATTTTATAATACATCGCAGTAAAAGAAATTCATTTAATTTTTCTGATTGAGTAATTATCCACTATTTTCTATTATAATTCACTTAAATTAAAGATTAATAAATAACTAATGGCGATTAATTCATGAAACAAGGAATATGTTTCCGCTGACAGATAAAACGTGAATCATTTATTTAATTTTAAAGTTAATTTTTAATTTAAATAAAGCATGCAAAATTAATTCTGTTTATTGATTTTAATGTAGAATTTTATGCTCTACAACATATATTTGACGCCTTTTTCTCTAAAATAATAAGGGAAGCAGGAAATTATACAAATATAATTTTACATGTTAAAATCCTATCTCCCTGTGTCACCGGTCATCACCCTCTATTTATTTTATTTTAGTTTAAACGTATTCGCTGAAGGGTGAAATAAAAGTGAAAGAAGTTGGCACATGAAACAAGATATTATTGAGTGTTTCGAAACTATTTCGAGTTTTTGAGTATCGTTAGGGTAGAAGTGTTCTATTCAAGGTTGAAGATTTCCTTAAATATACCTCAACTGAACCGTTGAAATCTTTTGTTTAACAAAGTTTCAAGGTTGAGTTCGTTTTGCTCAACTTCATTGTTGTGAAAATGTACCATTGGGATCTTGAAACTGGAAGTTTTATTTCCTGATGATTAATTTATGTTTTTACTTTTAAACTGATGTCATGCTACAGTACTTTGCCTACTACACAGGGTTCGAAGATATATATCGATCGATATATATCATGATATTTATTTTGATATATATCGTCATATTTTTGCAATGATATATATCCATTATATAAAAATATCAAATAGTTTTTGTGATATAGCCTCCGGAAAAGTGAAATTTTTAGAATTTTTCAGTTTTTCTACTTTTACGAGGCTATAATCTCGAAAACTAAATGTGATATGAAAACGCGCTCAACGGCATTAATTTTCTCGTGCTTCAATTAACTTATAAACATAGTTTCAGCGATTTTTATTTTTTTTTCAATTTTCCGCCAAAAAAATCGCAAAAAGCGGTTTTTTAACATTTTCTCGAAAACCAGAAGTCATATGCATTTGTAGATTGCATCACTGGATTCAGTGGGTCAAAATACATATGTATGTAAATTTTCGTTTTAATAATCCTACGATTAAGGATTTTTGGTAAAATTGAATTAAAATCTGAAAAAACCAAAGGGGTACCCCTTAGGAAATAATTAAAAATATTAAATTGCATAAAATTGTATGAAAATTTGCTTATAAGTCAATTCGGACACGGGGAATTCAACGCCGTTGAGCGCATTTCCATATCTTGTTTAGTTTTTGAGATATAGCCTCCGGAAAAGTGAAATTTTTAGAATTTTTCAGTTTTTCTAAATGTGTACAAAAACTAAAATTAAAAAATAAATATCCAAAAAGTGATATTTATCTGATATATATCCTATATATCAGATATTTTGATATTTATTATAAATATCATGATATTTACGAACCCTGCTACTACACAAATAAATACGAGGAACACGTTATTATTGGGTGTAGCATTCTGCAGTAGCAGATCTCGATAAGTGATATATTTCTTCGCGTGAAGTGAAGTGAAATGTTTTATCAGTTATATTTGAAGCATTTTTGCGTCGTGTTCATCGGGCAACCCGCAGCTCAAGTGCACGCAGCAAGTAAACAAACCCCTCTTGCCCTTGCCCCACCTACTACGTACAAACTACGTCGAGTGAGACTGTGACTACACCACGTTGGCTGGTGCATTCTGGCTGCATAGTGTGTGTGTGTGTGTGTGTATTATTTGGTTCAACAAACTCGGTAAAGAGCCACACGGACATGGACACCGCGATACCGCGGCTGCCCACGGCAGGTGCGACGAGGTGGGGGAATCTACAGTGAGTATCAAACTGTTGCTGGAACACCCTATAAGGGAGGTAGAATGCACGAGTTTTACTTCTGAGAAAGGAAAGAAACTGATGCTGGATTTGCTATGCAACTGGTTTTTTATTTGCAATCTGTTGTGGATATGTAGTTAGAACGCTTGTTTTATACGCTATAGGAAATTGTAACTAGTCAATAATGCAATGTAGATGGAGATGAGTAAAATATGAGCAGTTGTAGCACCATAGTAGCGCTTTAATCGACAAGCTAGAATACGAGACTTCAAATTTTAATACTTGATCATAGTTATTATTTACGAGTATGTTACCTCTATAGAAATAAAATAAATATATCATCACGCCTTTTACCCATGGCACTCTGCCCAAGAACAGGAACTTAATCCCAATTACTCGTATAGTACCGAGCCATAGTGTGCTAGTTCTTATATCCGTCAGTACGGTGGTGTGGATAGCAATATGGTATTCGAATCCGGCGATCCCGAGTTCGAATCTCACTCAAGCTAAAAATTATATAAACTACTACACTACGGCTCGGTGAGTGCGGACCCTGTACTGTAATTGGGATTAAATTCCTGTTGTACAGAGTAACATAAATAAATAAATATATTTGTTAGCTTGAATGGAATTCGAAATCGGTATCTTCGGATTCGAATACCTTACATAACATCTCACTATATTCCATCAAATGGGGTAGCATTTACCGAACATCCACTCATCAGATTTATCAAAGAATCTGTCTTTATCCAACATCTCATCCACGTTCTCTTCAAACACATCCATCCATTCGCTCCTATACACCTGTTTCATTCACGATCTCTCAATAAAAGCTCACTTATTCCTCACACTCGCCATCCATTCGCGCATGTAAACTTGCTTCAATTATTTCTTCGCGTAACAAACATCATTTTCATTTGTTGCCTTAAAATTGAGTCTTAAATGGTAAATGATGAATTAATTATTATCAGGCCTTTTACCCATTACTGGGTATGACACTCTGTTGTAGTAGATTTCAGTAAGTGACATATTGGCAGATGTTGTTGAAAGTTTGGTTGTTACTGGTGTTGTTGGTAAACACATACGCGCGAGAGATGCATTCCTCGGCAGCATGGCGAGATGTGAGCGGTGCAGAATGCGCCATCCCGGCCAAGCGCCCGAGGGACATTCCACGCTACGCCAGCAGAGCAAAGCCGACATAGTTCTCACTTGCTTAGCTGTAGCTGTAGCTGCATGCAAGAGGCGGTGCATGGCGCTCAACCACGCACTGGCGCTATCCAACTACACTGCACTACACTGCACTACACCCAAATCAAATCAACTTACTACAAACCTATGTTCAAACTTTACACTCAATCATTATCTCGTAAATGAACTATTCTAATTAAGATACAAGATGCAATTATCAAGGAATTTTCATAGTACGCAAACAAATATTGTTTACAAACATATGCAATTCTATTACTCATGCTTCTTGCATTCTTATGTAAATTAAAAATTTACGTAAATGTAATCATTCTGATCTTAAGCAATCTTCTCAAATGCAATTCCTATAGGATTGTCACATTCTTACAAAACCTTCGTACAGGCTTTTCAAAAGATCTTGACTGCAGTTTGAGTATAAATATAATATGAAATATTCAAAACCATTTGCGTTTCTTTCCCGCTGTTAAATGTGTTTATTGCTACTTGTATAACGTAGATGAAAATAACACTTTACTCCAGAGGTCTACATATTTTCATTCATGTCATTTAAACAAAAACTTTAAAATAATTACGTTATGTCAATAAATAAATAAAATTTAAGAATGTGTTGATAGTTGCTACAAAAGCCAACTATAAATAAAGAAGAAAAACATCTACTTTTCTCCCTAGTGGGTGAATACCCAACTTTCATCCTACATATGACGAAAGAAAAGTCTACTGTAGGTTAAGATCGTAGAAAGAATATTTATTCTATTACTAATTTTGCATACAGTAAGTTATTATTTTCTACGCATAAGTGTCAGCAGCAAAATGACATTTATTTTCTGTTGTCAAAATGACAGTGAAATCATTAATCCGCAACTACCTTTCATATTATTTGATAACATAAAAAAGATCTAAAACTTCAATATCTTATAGTGTAAGATATTAAATTGTTGTAAGGAAAATAGTATGTAATTACACGTGCTGAAAGGCTAACTTTCATCTTACCCACATAGTTTACAATGATATCCTTTCAACATTTGTATTACAATATATTATTAATCACGACTTAATTGTAAGAAAAAAGTGATACTTTTCAACCCTAAGGAAGGAAATAAATGTTTATTCTCTAAAGATATAAAGTAAAATCATATTCATGGGACGTGGTGGTATGATTTGACAGAGAATAATAAATCTTGACTAAATTTCTAATTTATGGCTGAAAAATTAACTTTCTGATAGGCTAACATAGTAAAAAGTTCTGTAAAAGAAGAAATATCATCATTCACTTAATATATAAATAACTACTGGATAAAGTTGTTTAAAAAACTGACAGAAAAATGTATTTTCTCTAATGTTATTTGTGATTGCAGGTTAGATGTGAATTCCATTTCCAGGATTTGTATTTTGCCACTATCCTCTCTCGGCGTTGGAGAAGATATTGGCTTGGAGTTAGGAACTTCGTCAATGGGTTTATCAAGCAAAAGGTCAAGTAGAAGGGTACTTAACACTAGGGTTTACGTCGTTGGGGCAAATAAACCGATTTACGGTTAGCGTTGCGCCGCGTCGTACGAGCGCCACTGATGCGTCCAACTCAATTAATTTACCGGTTACCGGATCGATTTGTATCCCTCTATATTCCACACTTCGCTGATTTACTAAAGAACCGCCATTTGTGCGTTTAATTACAATTTGGATTGTGTGGTCACCTCGGTCAACACGCAAGAGAAATTGTTATTGAATTGCCAGAAAATACCAATCATGTCTAGGTTCATTTCATTACGGACAGTTTTACCAAAAACAAAGATACCGTGCTAATATATTACAATCATCTCAGATTTGGACGAATGAATTTCATTTATTGAAAAAATGATTAAAGTTTTTTAAAATTGACAGCTAATTTAAGTAATTCATAAGAAAAGCCCGCATTTAACGAAAAAGCTATTTTTTTTCAACATTACTTGTGAAAATAACATTTGTCTGAAATCGTCAAGAAAATGCCTACTTTCCTGACGCATTTTAATATGGAAAGTAAGTGTTTACCTGACTCAAATAAATAAACTAAATAACTAAAAAATTTAATAAGATTTTTATTTATTTTTATCAATAATATTAATACTAAATATACAATTGCTTAAATGACTAAAATTTATGTATGACACTGGCGAATTTGAAGCTAAATTTATTGGAGATTCAGTAAATAAAATAAGCAAGTAGCACATTTGCTGACAAATTATTTTGCTTTTTCCAATCCATGAAAATTTTATATTCTTTATCATATCGGTCTTTGGACTTGCTCGGTAATAAATTTTCAACAGCCGCAGTTGCTTGATTTAAGATTTCAGGAGGAGTACTTGAAAATACCGCCTCATACTCATTTTCATCTATATTTTCCCTAACGGCCTCGTACTTCAAACAACCGCTTCGTCAAGTAAGCATCACTTTCCTGACTTATTATGTAATATACTATTCCCTCACTTAATTTATTTGTGATAGTACCCGTTTCCCCATTAGTAATAAAAGTAGATAATTTTCCTCACAAAATTAAATAAATAAATATATCATCACGCCTTTTACTCATTGCTGGGTGTGGCACTCTTACCGTAAGCAGATCTCGGTAAGTGATATATTTCTTCACGTAAAGTGCGGTTATCAGCCGTCAAATCACGACCACCAAAGATATTAGTGAAAGGGGAGCCACAGGAAAAGATTTAAATTGACAAAAATTGTTTGTTGGCTATGGGGATCAAACCAGGGTTCTCAAGATCAAAATTGAGAAAGAAAAATAAAATTTGACATGGTGACTAAAGAAACCTGATGTGCATTTGCAATGTAAATAAAATAATTATTAAATTGTATCGCAAGCGAAAAAGTGTAATGTTAAAAAAAATAGTATGTAACACAACGTGGGAAAGGGCTTGTACTTCAACTTTCGTACTCATTGATGAAACCCTTTCCTAATATACAAATAATCTTACGGACAAATAATGTAGAATCTCTTTACATTGAGTCTCAACATTCTTCTATGAATAATCACTTTCTAACCACACTTTGTCCACGTCCACAAATTGTAACTATCTCTGTACACATCAACTAAACACATAGTAAACTAAAATCATAACAGTCAAAGTGTGAAATTAACGTTGAAAAGAGACAACAAGTAATGAATATGAGCATTCACATCCTGTCTGCATCAATGAGGTCCTGTTTAGGAATGAATATAAATCAGTGATAATGACCCAAGGGTTTCGTTCGGCCAGCTACGGTTCCAGGAAAATGCAACTAATGGGTGTGGCATTTCTAGGAAACTAGCCACCCTCTGTGTGCGTGTAGACTTCAACCCCTACCGCAGGTATATGCGCGAAGCGTGATTTGCCAAGTAAGGTAAGGTTTTACACCTTAATATACGAAAGATGCTAGGAATTGTTTTACTGAAGAGTTTTGATTTTGACAATGAGGTATGGGTAGGCAATGGTAGGGTGCTCTAGTATTTAAAACTACTAATTAGTATAGTTGTCGAATTGATAATTTATTCTACAGGATGGTTGGTATTTCATTGTCTAACGAAACCTGGTCTATAAACCAGCAAACTATTTTTTTTCTATGGTCTACTTGATATTTAACTTTGTTTTTTAACTGGAATACCCTGTATATTTTAAGGGATGAAGGCTCTTTGAAAGGTTTACTTTTAAATTATGCCTTATAATTCAAAATTATCATGATTTATTTTGTGATTAACAAAATTATTTAATTAGAAATTAATAAAAATTAATATTATAGATACTGTGTGTTCAACTATCAATATGGGGTTGAAAGTAGACAAGGATATATAATTTTTCTTCCTAGTGAAGAAAGTAATCGTTTTCCTCCTTTATTTATAGTTGGTTTCCTAGCATCTGTCAGCATAGTCTTAGATATTTGTTTGTTCATATATTACTGTAAGCATTTAACATTTTTATTTAAATGACATGAAAGAATGGTTGTAGAAAAAAATCATTTATAAATAAAAATAAATAAATATATCATCACGCCTTTTACCCATCACTGGGTGTGGCACTCTGCCTAAGCAGATCTCGGTAAGTGATATATTTTTTCGCGTGAAGTGCGGTTACCAGCCGTCAAATCACGGCCTCCAAAGATATTAGTGGAGGAGGAGCCACAGGGGTAGATTTTTTCAATTGGTGAAAATTGTTTGTCGGTTGTGGGGATCGAACCAAGCTTCTCAAGATCCACAGGCCGACTCGATACCACTGAGCCATCTACCCCATAAAAAAAATCATTTATTTTCTTGTGTAATTATTTCGGAAGGAAATAATACACTTTTCTACTTGTATCATTTAACGTACTAGTTTCTATGTTGCTAAATAACATCTGAATCACATGTTGACAAACTTTACTCCCTTGTTATAGAAACTACTATTTTTCCACCTTATACAAATAGTTATTATTTAGTTCATTATTTTATTAAAACGGTTAATATAATTATTACAATTTTCCGTCATTAGTTTTTGACAGACTAAATTTTAATTTGATTATTTTTAGATTCGATATTAAAGAAAACCTCTCCACCTTTGAGGTGGCGATATTCCCTATGTTACCAAGCAACCACGTTTTAGCAATTTGAAGAGTTAGTGATAGTGATGGTGTATGTATGTGGAATGTGTTGTTGTTGTTGTTGTGAGATAGTGTAACGGGGCGCTAAGCGGTAGGTAGCGCTGTGTGGCGGTGGGGAGGCGGGGGCAGGCACGCAGCACCGTGGGAACGCCGGCTCACGATGATTTGTGTAACGTGTCGGCTGCGGCTGCTGCTGCCGCTGAGCGCGACGCGCGAGCGATGGTGTCGGGGACATCATCACAGCATAAGATGCAGCAGCCAGCCAGGAACAACACTCATTCAGCTAACTTTATACCGATAGCGTCCTCCAATATTTTAAAATTATTTTAAAACAATGGTACAGTTCTAGAAAGTTTTAATTGATATTCATTAAAACGTAATGATTAAAAAAATAAATTGAATGTGAATCATAAACAGTATAGTTCACAAGTAATTGTAGTCATATATGATCTACTTTATTATTTAGAAAATTATATAAATAAAAAAAAATTAATTTAAAAACACTAGGTTAGTTTCATGAAACTAACCTAGTGTTTTTTAGTGTTTTTTAATTTAATTTTATTATAAAATGTTTCAACGAGAACCGACAGTTAAATCTCTCGAATTTATATAAATAAAGTTTAAATAACTTTCGTGGCAAATAATTAAAAATATACATTGCTATCAGTTATTTCAGCAAGAAACATAAATAAACTGTAAGATTATCTTAGTCAAACGTTTGATTTCCTGATCTACATTATATACAGTTTAACTTTCGCTTCACTGTTTTGTATAAACCTAACCCAAGTTTCGAACTAGACAGTATATAACAACCATTTTATCTAAGTAACGTATTAATTAATTTAGAAATAATATACATCAAATATTTATTTAAAATATAGTTATCAATTTTGTATATAACGACGTAAACATAACTAGATGTCTCAAATATCTTAAAAACCAAAAACATTTCTGAAACTTTGACTGTCTGTAGAACAATATTTTTGTGTCTAGTCTCAATATAAATGACAAATTTACTAGTTTGTGAGTATAGTGAAGGACCCGGTTCCGCCAGCTTATAGTAGAATTAGAATCACTCAAACACGCTCGAATTTTTTTCCTATAAGTTGATGTTTGCGAAATTTGAAAGCATCTTTTGCACATCATGTCCCAAGAAATGGGGTAGCACAAGTCCTTAAAATATTTATTGAATACCAGATTCAATAATGATATGAATGAAAGTATTTTTTGCCAGGTTCTACATTTGTTTGAAGCTGGATGCACAGTTCCTGTGTTCCGGGAATTCCGGAGCAATACGGTCCTGTATGGCAGACACTCCTTGGTCATTGCCGCGACGCAGAGTCGTAGCCCTGACGGTCACATTCCTTGTTTCAGTTCGCCTCTCCGGTCACCGTCACCGTCACCGCACCAGACTACTGCGCAGTTGCCGACCGTTCTTGTATTTCCCGCCATTTTGTGACCTATCGAAGAATGCAGTCCGTGTTGTTGTTGTGGCACGCATGCAGCGGACAACACGCACAACCGGATGTTGGGGATTCACAAAGTGGAGCATTCGCGAAACACAACATTCACCAAATATTAACTCAAACTTCAATAAGCTCACAGAGATTAGTCAACATGACTAAACTAACTTATTGGGGTGTACAACTTGCAACTAAATCCGAATGACTAAATCTAGTACTAAGAATTCAGTCAGTCAAGTAAGCCATCTAAATGGCATATGGAAGTCTTTTATTCGAAATCACAACAACAATTTCATACAAATTGTAACGACTTCAACTTACATACATACATACATACATACATACATACATAACATCACGCTATATCCCATTAAATGGGGTAGCACGAACCCGTCAACATTCTCATCCTGACACACGATACTCGATTCGACCACATTAACACTTCCTCCATACAAACTCTTTCTTTTCTCAACTTCAACTTATATCCAAGAAATATAATTGTGTACGAATTCCCACTATAAGCTACTGTAATTGGGATTAAGTTCCTGTTGTGCAAACTAACATACATATATAACTAGCATACCAGACGAACGAATGAAACTAATTATGAATGTGGATGAAGTGTGATATACCCCCTCCCAACCTGTTTTGAAATCATTATTTTTCATGCTTACTCTAGATACGTGTATCTAAAGAGACGTTTATAAAACTTTTTACATAATATACTATTATAATAACAGCTACATAGCATCTTTGGGAACCGTGATTTGACGGCTGGTAATCGCACTTCATGCGAAGAAATATATTACGTACCGAGATATGCTTACGGCAGAGTGCCACATTCAGTAATGAGTACAAGGCGTGATGATATATTTATTTATTTATTTTATTACATAGCTATAATACAGGGTGTCTAGTTTTTCATAAATCATAAGAAATGCAATAGTACAATTTTAATATGGTAGCAATTTCTATCCAAATAATATTAAAACAAAAGTGTAAATAAATAAATGATTAGAAGATTAAATTGTTGAAATTTCGCCCTACCATAAAGCAACAATAAGAATAAAACTAAAAAAATTTCTATTGGATAATATTGCAAAGTATCGAGTATTAGTGATAGGGGATGAAGAGCAAAAACCGTGCTTCTCCGACACTGTGTATCAAGGCTGCGCTAAGCGTCACAGCATTAGCGCCGACATGGGGTAAAGTGGAGGGAACAACAAGACAGAGACGACGACACAACAGGCCCGATTCAAGCCGCGGCCTTCCGAGAATTCAGTTTCTTGAAAAGCCGCCGCAGCCGCACCCCGACAGTGCGCCAGACAGAGAGGGAGATACACCCTAGTTCCTATGGCGTGGGACCAGCATACACACAAAAATGCGCTCAGATTTGCGACACGTGAACACTGCTTTCGTAAATAAATCATGCTTCTACTTACACACTGCATCACTTCTTCTTTTATTATTTATTTAGTGAATAAATAATCATAACCCAGTGGATAACACCGAGGCTGTGCCTTCAAATCTTATAGAAAAAAATACGATTGTAAC
Source organism: Pterostichus niger (assembly GCA_947425015.1). NCBI lineage: Eukaryota > Metazoa > Arthropoda > Insecta > Coleoptera > Carabidae > Pterostichus > Pterostichus niger. The sequence goes on from OX380342.1 coordinate 1,314,001, forward strand.
TGGGATTAAGTTCCTGTTGAAAATGGAAATATCTGTACGTATAAATTGTTCAAATGTATTGCATTGTAATCAGGGTTCGTAAATATCATGATATTTATAATAAATATCAAAATATCTGATATATAGGATATATATCAGATAAATATCACTTTTTGGATATTTATTATTTAATTTTAGTTTTTGTACACATTTAGAAAAACTGAAAAATTCGACAAATTTCACTTCTCCGGAGGCTATATCTCAAAAACTAAACAAGATATGGAAATGCGCTCAACGCCGTTGAATTCCCCGTGTCCGAATTATAACTTATAAGTAAATTTTCATACAATTTTATGCAATTTAATATTTTTAATTATTTCCTAAGGGGTACCCTTTGGTTTTTTCAGATTTTAATTCAATTTTACCAAAAATCCTTAATCGTAGGATTATTAAAACGAAAATTTACATACATATGTATTTTGACCCACTGAATCCAGTGGTGCAATCTACAAATGCATATGACTTCTGGTTTTCGAGAAAATGTTAAAAAACCGCTTTTTGCGATTTTTTTGGCGGAAAATTGAAAAAAAATAAAAATCGCTGAAACTATGTTTATAAGTTAACTGAAGCACGAGAAAATTAATGCCGTTGAGCGCGTTTTCATATCACATTTAGTTTTTGAGATATAGCCTCGGAAAAGTAGAAAAACTGAAAAATACGAAAAATTTCACTTCTCCGGAGGCTATATCACAAAAACTATTTGATATTTTTATATAATGGATATATATCATTGCAAAAATATGACGATATATATCAAAATAAATATCATGATATATATCTTCGAACCCTGAATGTAATGTGTAACAACGAACAATATAAAAGTTTAGAATATAATTTAGCTCGTATGTTTATGAAGCGACATAGATTATCACTGACGTCAGCCATGATAAAAACTAAATGAAAATTTCCGATAAAATAATCTTTTGACGTATGTATTATTTACACTTGATAGTATTGTGTACTTGGATTTTCTATTGGCTTCACAGATTCATTCATAACTATTACGACTTTAATTCAACAAAACAGAATATTCGTATATAATACAACATGTGTCTACTAAATTATCCAATATATTGTGTATTATTTTAGAAATTACGAGTAGTTTTATAAAATAACACAATATATTCTCGTAATTTTGGACCACCCGTATTATGATTATATAACAAGCAAAAAAATTAACAGAAATCGTTGCATCACAAAATTACACTGAAATGTTTGATATTGGCAATGACTTTAGTTTGATGAATAAAAAGTCGCAATGACGACCGTACATTTTCTTGTATTTGTGGATTCAAGATTTTATATTTCATTCATCTAGATTTTAATTTTAAATTTTTTGATCAAGTGAATATACGAAAGTGATTATACCACGTCGTCAAGGGTATATTCGTTTATCTAAATGTGGTAACCAAAGAAAATTGTTAACTATGATTGGCTATTTTTATTATGAGTTACATAATATGTAATATAACATGTGTACGACTTTGTTACTATGACGACGATGCTTTTTGATGTATTTGTGGGTGCAATATTTCATATTTTTACTTAATTTCCTTCATTCTAGATCTTAATTTTACATTTTTGATGAGATGAATATACAATAGCTATTTATGAAACTAGTAAGGAAATGAAGGTTATTACCTTACGCATGTGAAATTTGCAGAACGAGGCGTAGCCGAGTTATGTAAACACATAAGTAAGGTAATAAGTTAAATAATGCAGTTCATTACCTAACTCAAATAAGTGAAATAAAACGTCTATTTCCTAACGGAAGTAGAAAAAAGTTATTATATTACGTTGTCAAGGGTATATTTGTGTATCTATATGCGGATGCGGAATATTTAATTATGAATTATATAATCTATTTGGGTTTATGTATTTTTTATATTACGGTTTCTAAAAGATATTAAAAATAATAATATTTTTGCATACTTTGAGCCGGAGTCAGCTTGCGGCCATGCTCCATGTTGTCGACTATCAAATCAGCACCACTTATGGCCCTGGAAGTCCTATAAGGCCCATTCAGTCGATTCCACAGCACTACCACCAATATATTAACGTTTTTTTTAACACTTCACGCACTAATACGCACGAATGAAGCTAATTTACGCATTAAAATATCACTAAAACACCGAAACTACCACAGCAATAGTCCGCACTCGACTGACTTGACGCGAACAAACGTTCAAACATTGCAAACTAATTGGTAAGATATGCTGTAACTCGTTCGGTAACGTTTAAACATTTTTATTCATCATTAAAAATCGATAACTTTACCTTCTAAATATAATGTAAATATTCTACAGCTTTCGGGGACATTGCCAATAATAAACGAATGAACCTAATTTGCTATACTTTACTGTAGGAGTAAAAAAATTGGGCAATGTGTACAAGTATATACAAAATTTATTAAATAGCATTTTTAAATTAAAATTATAAAATTTGAATCACAAAGTAATAGAAATTCTGTGAATAGGAGCATATTTGAAAATGTTTCGTTTATGGGGTAGGTGGCTCAGTGGTATCTTGAGAACCCTGGTTCTATCCCCACAGCCGACAAACAATTTTCACCAAATTAAATCTACCCCTGTGGCTCTCCCTTAATTAACATCTTTGAGGGCTGTGATTTGACGGCTGGTAACCGCATTTTACGCGATGAAATATATCACTTACCGACACCTGCTAAGGCAGAGTGTCACACCCAGTAATGGGTAAAAGGCGTGATGATATACTAATTTATTTAAGAGATAGTTATATAAATTTTTGGTTGAACCAGTTTAATAATAGAAATTTGTAAAAATATGGATCTATATTATTCAAATCACGGGAAATCGAATGCTGTAGACTGCATCTTCATATCTTTTTTAGTTTCCGAGTTACAGCGGTTTTTCACTTAAAAACTCAACTTTGAAAGCCCCTATCTCGAAAACTAAAAGAGATATTGAAATGCGGTAATAATTATACTGATGTGATATATCCTGCTGGTCGGAGATTTAAAAAATGGATTCTTAGCAATTTGTGGGCTACTTGAATACATAGCAAAATCTTAAGCCCGTAGAACACCCGATTCGCACAGGTCTAAATATTTGATTTTGGCAAAAACTGCATCGAGTTTTGCCAATGACAGTGAGACTTCAACTTACAACTATCATATATATCGACCTATCTAATTTAAAAGTTATCAACATTTAGTTATTTCGTAATTTGTATCAATCATATAAGTTTCCCAGTGTGTAATGATTGTTGAACGGCGCCCTTTATATGCGTTTGTACTTCGCAAGGTTATTCCGTTCTTATTCTAGGATGGAATCAATATGGAATCGTTCGTCATTGGTTGCAGAGGCACCGACACGAAACACGTGCTTACCTCGACTTTGTTATTGTTTTTGTTTCGATGTCACTGAAAGGAGAGCTTAGCTTGTTTTGTTTCACTTACTGTTTGTCGTTTACGTTTGTTTTAATCAGGTGTTTAGGTCGCTATTGTTTTGTTTGTTTATTGCGGTTATGAATATGCAGCAGGAGAGGCAAAGTTCACTGTTTAATTACGGATTGTCGTATTTGAATAAGTAAATAAATATGCCAATCTTACTACTTTACTCGGTTTGTTGATCGCTTACAACAATACTCATTTTGAATTCTATTCAACGTTTAGGAGAAACATATTTTTCGAGGTACAAATTATTTTTAGAGAATAATATTTATTTATTTATGTTACGTTGTACAACAGGAACTTAATCCCAATTACAGTACAGAGTCCGCACTCACCGAGCCGCAGTGTGTTAGTTTATATAATTTTTAGCTTGAGTGAGATTCGAACTAGGGATCTCCGGATTCGAATTCTGTATCGCCATCTACACCACCGTACAGCAAATTCATTCTTTAACATGCCAAACTATTATTTTATGGTTGAATTATTTTTCACGATCCTATCTGAAAGTAAAATTTTATTCCCTCAATTCAGATACAAAAGTGATACTTTTCAAACCTACTATGCCTAGGATTCCCTACAGAAGAAAAGTCAAGTTTTATCCATGCCAACTACCGCTTATTATGGCCGTTTCATTCCATCGTTTTGCAATATACAAATTTGTCGTGATGCCATCTAGTGATTTTTATTTGAATTAAATAAAAGTAACCACGCTGTCAAGTCACAAAAACAACCTTAAAATATCTGAAAATTATAGTAAAACTATCTTAGAATATTTAAAAATTGAAGTTTATAAAATGACTCAGGTATTTATACATTCAGTATTATTAGGGTAAATATCTCGTCAGAGGCGCTAGTTGACGTAAATTTAAAACTAGGAATTGTAATGACATATGAAACGGCCAAAATAAGCGTAGAGCAATTCAATGAAGTTGACCATGATATTAGTGATATTCTATCAAGAGTATCATATATAAATTTTCAATCTTTCAAATAGGGTAATAAAAAAAGTGGATATCTTTGAAGAAATTAAATATGGCTCAGAAAATAAAACGATACCTTTAAATAGAAATATCTCACTTTCGGTTCTTGTTATATAAATATCTATTTTAAAACGGGCAGACATTCGACAACATGTTTTGCGATGTATTTGAATAAATGTTGACTGATTTGCTTTTAAAATAATTTCAGGGACAATAGCGACAAAACTGATTCTCCATATGAAACGCGTAGTTTGAATTAGCAAACTCTTGTTTGTGAGGTGATTGTTGTACCCTGTGAGCTGCAAGCTACAACAATCCTCAGATGAACAAAGTATGTCATCAAAATGTCAGTGCGTTATAAATGACGAAAGTAGAATATGAATGAAAGCAGTGTGCAACATGGTTGCAGTATTTCACGCTTGTAACGGGGCGCTACGTTACATGGAGGCCCTGCCCCAGCATTCAGGTACACGTACAGTGTATGCAGGTAGGTTGGGCGGCGGTAGTGGCGGTGGCAAGATAGTCGTGGCGGGGCCAAAGCGAAAAAAAGGCGAGATGATGAAAGAAATGCGAGCGGTCGGCCCGCACACGGCGGCGAATTCAGTGAGCAGTGTTGGAGATGCTGTACTACCCTAGAGGGGCCCAACAACAACAACACATAGTCGAAGACAATGAACTGACATTCTCTCTTATTCAGTATGAAAATAGTTATATGTCAAACTAGAGGAAAGCTATATTTTTTTTCCTCCTAGAGTGCGAAATTTGCCTCAGGAAAATAGCGAGAGAGCTATATTCGAAAAAGTCTTTCCGCGAAATGTTTCTAATTGATAAATATAATTAAAAAATTTATATTATATTACTATTAAATAAGAATTATCATATGTAAACCAGGGTTCGAAGATATATATCGATCGATATATATCATGATATTTATTTTGATATATATCGTCATATTTTTGCAATGATATATATCCATTATATAAAAATATCAAATAGTTTTTGAGATATAGCCTCCGGAGAAGTGAAGTTTTTCGAATTTTTCAGTTTTTCTACTATTCCGAGGCTATATCTCGAAAACTAAATGTGATATGAAAACGCGGTCAACGGCATTAATTTTCTCGTGCTTCAGTTAACTTATAAACATAGTTTCAGCGATTTTTATTTTTTTTCTATTTTCCGCCAAAAAAATCGCAAAAAGCGGTTTTTTAACATTTTCTCGAAAACCAGAAGTCATATGCATTTGAAGATTGCACCACTGGATTCAGTGGATCAAAATACATATGTATGTAAATTTTCGTTTTAATAATCCTACGATTAAGGATTTTTGGGAAAATTGAATTAAAATCTGAAAAAACCAAAGGGGTACCCCTTAGAAAATAATTAAAAATATTAAATTGCTTAAAATTGTATGAAAATTTGCTTATAAGTCAATTCGGACACGGGGAATTCAACGCCGTTGAGCGCATTTCCATATCTTGTTTAGTTTTTGAGATATAGCCTCCGGAAAAGTAAAATTTTTCGAATTTTTCAGTTTTTCTAAATGTGTACAAAAACTAAAATTAAAAAATAAATATCAAAAAAGTGATATTTATCTGATATATATCCTATATATTAGATATTTTAATATTTATTATAAATATCATGATATTTACGAACCCTGATGTAAACCATTCCTTTGCCAGAAATTTTTGTCATGATCACGACTGCTTGTTGCGAAAAAAATCTGCACGAATGCGACAGCACGAGTGTAGATTTTCATAACGCAACAAGCAGGGGTGATCTAGGCAAAATTACTAAAGGAAAATGGCAGTTCCTCGAAATATTTTATTTACTCCAAAAAAATGTTATCTGCAGAATTTTTAAAACAAATATAACGAATTTGTTTTTTTACGGAAAGTAAAATTTTCAGAAATTAATTAAATATATCATCATGTCTTTCACCCTTTACTGGGTGTGACATTCCACCATAGCAGATTTCGATAAGTGATATATTTCTTCGCGTGAAGTGCGGTTACCAGCTGTCAAATTACGGCCCCCAAAGATGTTAATGGAGGGAGAGCCACAGGGGTAGATTTAATTTGGTGAAAAGTTTATATAAGATTTATTATTCTTCTGGTATGGACTTATTAATTTTCCCAATAATTAATTAATTTAAACTGCATCAGAGTGTATTGTAATTGGGATTAAATTCCTGTTGTGCATATTAACAAATAAATAAATAAATAAATACAATTTGAGACCGCATGTCTACACTATAGTGTGGCTGTGATTGCAGGCTTATTGCAGCATATGCAGTTTGTTAGCGGTTCATGCACATGGCCTGGTGAAGGGTAGGTGCAGTGTGCGCGGGGTGGTAAACACGACGGTGGGCCAAGGGAGGTGCAGAGCGCCACGCGAGGCGGCATTGACCTACGAGCAGGGAAGGGGGCGCTGCAGCCGGATGCAATGCACCACAACAACGTGCAGTGGCGTACCAACATCACACACGTGGGGAACACCATTCACTCTGTCTCCACTAAGATATGGACATTCATTATAAATGCCAAGCACTTTGTCAAAAAGAAACTGTTGTATTCAATTACTTCGTGTAATTCAAAATACATTTAAAAAACAATTAAATAGAACTCTAGGCAAAGTCTAACAAAATTTTGTGAGACTTTGCCTAGAGTTTTATTTAATATTTTTTATTATACCTAGTTTCACCAAGTGCATGAATGACAATTAATTTTGTCTTTGTGGTTATTAAAATACATTTGTTCTATTAAACTGCAAACATAAAAATTTAACGTTTATCATTAGACTTCAAATAGTTATTTACGTGGTCAGCGTAGTAAATTAATTTTTACGGGTGAGCTGGAAAGTTTGTGCGAGCGACGAAGGAGCAAGCCTAAATATAATCCAGTGAGCTCAGTAAAGATTAATTGCAAGCGTGCATTGTACATAGTTTTTTTCCACCTTCACAGCGATTTAAAAATTAATTTTATAAAAAGATACATTACATTTTGCAATGAAAGGTTGTTGGCGGTAGGACAGTTTATAGCTAGCCGTTGTCATGTCCACAGTTTCGTGAAATAAATAATTTGAAATAATAGATTTAATGCTTGACGAATATTTCGACGGCGAAAATATACAAAATATTGCGGATGCTGCAACTAATAACTTTTAATTGAATTATATTAGTTTTTTTTTAAATGTTACAGGACTACGCGCTGTAATTATTCATTTACTTAGTTACCGTAAATACCTATAAGTGTTATTTACATAGAAGATGGCAATAAACATTATTATTATGACATAAAAGTGCACGTTCCTGTTGAACGGTCGTGAAAAAGAATAATATTAAATTATTTATTTGTTACTTTGTACGACAGGAACTGATTCCAATTACAGTACAGGCACCGAGCCGGAGTTTGATAGTTCATTTATTTTTAGCTTAACTGGGATTCGAACTAGACATATCCAAATTATCAGTGAATTTAAAACGTTTCTAATTACACGATACTTATAAGTTGTGTATTAGTGTAAAATTTAAAATTAATTTTCAAGTTTGAGAAGGAATATTCATTCTTAAAGAGTCAAACTTTAACTTACTGACTTGAAGATGACTAACTAGGTGTCGAAACGAGGTCTTTCATAAAATATTGAAAAACTAAAACTTAAAATTGGTGATAAAAGAAAAGCAATTATTAAACAAGTAAACAAATAAATATTCAAAGTTGTCATTAGATGAAATAAAAAGTATAAATGAAAGAAAATAGTCGTAGACCCGATAGTAGTTCGGTTATTCACCCCACGAATTAATGATTAAAAATTAATAGAAATACCTAAACACATAATGCACCAAAGCAATAAATTCAAATGAAAACAACGTACAAGGAAGTACACTCCATTAAAATACAAACAATCCCTTCTGTCCTTGCACACACCTACACAAGGCTTCAATTCCCTTGGCGGCGCGGCGTCACCATTTAAACAAATTTAAACTTCCGAATGTACACGCAGCGAACGTGAACTATAGGGGATCGTGACAAGTGCAATGATAATTTATGTTCGCCCATATAATTAGCGTCCAGAGACGGTACTCAACTCAACGTAAGGCGATAACGCAACAACTCTTACGTTACGTTATGTTATGTTGCTTTGTAACTACAGTGAGTGTCATTAAACAGCGGACGTAAAAATATATTCATTATTTGCAACTAGAAAACTATTTATAGCGAGTTTATTTAGTTTTCTGGAGGAACGCAACACTACAGACACAATGGCTGGTAGTACAAGCTCTGTTTTAGCATGTTTTAAGAGCAGTGTTTTTGGGTGTTTTAGCTATCTCTAACATATTAATACCGTACTCTTAGAACACCGAAAAACAGAGCTTGTGTTACTAGCCTATGTGTTAGTTCATATACTAAGTTTTGATATGATTTTTATTTTTTCAACTGATGTTTCGGCCCAGGACTGGGGCATATTTATCGAAGTCTTAAAATAGCACATTTTGATAATGGCCTAATGTCAAAGACAAAATGTCAGTTTGATATGATTTTTATTTGCCTAGTAATTCATTTTTCTTACAAAATTGAACCATTGACGACTTAACCAAGTTTAAATTGAATTCATATAATTTTTAGTTTGAGTGGAATTCGAACGCTCTCGAAGTTTTAAACCATTTAAACTCAAGAAAAGATACCTAAAACGTGCTATATCTATTTTATAAAATAAATTTCCATGCTTGCTAGCGCAACCATTCTCAGCCCATAAACGATCCACACATTATGCTAATGCAATGTACGCTAGGGCCATATTTGCACGGAAGCATAATACATGCTCGTACGTTGTCGCTTGTCACGTTTATATACACGCCTATAGCACTACCAGCAACGTTTACTACGAAGCATCCCATAGCGTCTAAAACCACAGCGTCGACAACCCATAGTGTCGACAAGTCTATAACCCCGACAACCCATAGCGTCGACAACACCTCCCACTCCAATGTTCATAGCGTATAAATCGTGTTCGTGTAAGTTTGCTTTGCGTTGCCATTCTCGCTGCCAAATAGTATAGAAAACGTGTAATAGATGGCGCTGATTATTACAATGAACCAAATGAATCGACAACAAATTTCAATATTTTTTAATGCTATATATTCATATATCCTTTTAATTGTAATAGCTACGTGAAAGTAAATATGATTAAAAAATTTACAAATACTATATGAAAACAAATGCAATACATTTTATTATTTATTGCTTTTACATTTACATTATATCAAAGCTAATATTATATTTTACCAATTTTATATACAATTAAAAGAGTGTAAATTATGATTTATTTTATAATTCTAATTTAGTTATTATCTATATAAATTAAGTGAAATATTCTTGATATTGTATAAATAAAAATACAATTGCATTTAACAGGTTTACTTTAATAGTTGTTTCCAAATTTGAAATATACAGAAATTAAATAAAACTAAAATAGAAGCATACAGTGATTAGTGGTAATCAGTCAATTTTAAAATATTTTTCTAGAAAAAAATAAAATCATTTATAATTTGAGCAGCAACAATATTGTTAAAATAATAAACAAGTGATGGTACAAACAAATATAGTTTCCATACATCATTTAAAAACAAAAAAAAAACAAATATAAATCTATCTCATTTTGATATTCCAGGCTACTGTTTTCTCGTAAAAATGTATTTAGCAGATTTATAATGTAAATAACTATTACTACCAAAAATAAACTGATCTTTACAGCTTTCGAGTATATTCAATTAATTATTTCTTCAAAGATGTGTCGCCCAAATTATTGTGGACAAAAATCATTTAAATAGATAAAAGTTTGTAGAGAATAAAATTCTATTTCTAAATCGGTCAACATTTCTTATTGTACTTGTTTAATTACTGTAAGAATTGAATTTAAAATTGCCTAAAATTAGCTATTTTATTTTTAAATACTACTAACCGTGGAAGAAAACTAAATTTATGTAAATATCATATAATTATTAAATTATATATTTCAATAGTACACATCAAAATTGACATTTGATTAAAATAATAAATATTTAGTCTTCTAAATATTTGGTAACTTTTTAATCATAATTAAAATGTTTTACAAAATTATGTAGATCTGGTGAATATAGTGGTTGAAAAATGAATTCGATCCGCAATTCGTAAATTTTGGCCATGACGACTGTCAACGTGTTGTCTTGGTGGAAAGGCATTTTCATCTTCTTTAAATATTGCCTTCAGGTTGTTAAATAATACTGCGTATATTGTGTTACTTTTTTTGACATGATCGATAAACACAATTCCGTGACAATCCTAAAAAAACAAAAACAGTCACGGCACAATATTATATTACATTCATTTTTACAAAAACGCTAACACTGACACAATCGTCAGTCAAACGATAGCCAATTGTCAAAAACAGCTGAAATTTTCAGAGATATCTTTCAAAACATGTACAATTGTAGTACTAGAATAGTTTTAACGAATGACTACACTTACATATATTGAGGTTCAAAACTTTTTAGACAATTCTCGTATATATATCCCAACGCTAAAACAAAAACGATTTCCAGTAATTGTCGCAAATGCTCCAATATTATAATATATGTATTCACAAAGTAATTGTAGTGTATAACCAGTTCTTCGTACTCATACTAATTTGATATTTGACAGTAGTATTGCATCGTTTTGTTTCATTAAAACAATCTGAAACTAGAAAAAATTAAATTGTATTCCTTTTTTATATATATCTTATAGTGAAAAATAACATACTGATTCCTGATATTTCTTCTAAATATTTGTAAAGATAAACTTAACTTCTAAAATTGTTAAAAGGTCCAGAAAACCAGAGTAATCCTGGCATCCAATACTAGCAGGCACTTTTGACGTATAGTACATTGTCAACAAACTACATAATAAGTATAACCATGGTCAACTAGATTTTTTCACACATTATTTATTATTAAAAATCATCTTAAATAAATGGAATATAGTCTTACAGTAGTTCATTCTATTATATTACCTGATTTCAAACAATAATACATTTATTTATTGGATATTAAGAAAGATATGATTTTAATTATAACAATTACGCGCCAAATATGAATCTGCAAATAAAATTTGGTTGTGTATGTTTAGGATATAAAAATTCGTTTCCACCCCTAATAATTGATGTGCCTCAATTACTTTTTACATGTACTTACATATTTCTATAATATCAAGAAAAAGTATGCGGTTTCATCAGCGTGATCTACGTATTCCATGTTGAAGGCTACCATAAAAGTTAACGAAAATATAGATATTTCAAAATATAGCAAACTGACAGCTTATTTGAAGATTCCCGAGAAGACATCGATAATTCGTACAAATTCCGAAAATAGCGCCAGCAATAAGATTGGTCTCAATGGAAAGGACATCAAATTAGATAAAACAAACAATAATTTAAGTGTTAATATAAATGTTAATGTTTTATTAATAAGTAATTCAATCAATTTGACTGATTTCTGTGCATTATTCGTTCATTGTTTTAACAGTGGAATAAAATTACTTTATTCCACTGGTGTATAATTTGTCCCTTTATACAATTGCAATGAGCACAAATAAATGCATATTATGAGTTGATCGAACTAGTTTACAATATCCCCAGGGGTGTAGTCTACTTTCATATATAAAAATATGTTAGGTAAATAAACTATTTAGGGTTGATACGAATTTTCTAATAAGAAAATGTATAAAATTGATATATTATTAATTAAAAAAATTATTATCACCTTGCTCTGGGGTTACTTGACACCGAACTTATTTTAAAATATATATAGGGATGTTTTGTAAGTACATGTAAAAAATAATTGAGGCACATCAATTATTAGGGGTGGAAACGAATTTTTATATCCTAAACATACACAACCAATTTTATTTGCAGATTCATATTTGGCGCGTAATTGTTATAATTAAAATCATATCTTTCTTAATATCCAATAAATAAATGTATTATTGTTTGAAATCAGGTAATATAATAGAATGAACTACTGTAAGACTATATTCCATTTATTTAAGATGATTTTTAATAATAAATAATGTGTGAAACATCTAGTTGACCATGGTTATATTTATTATGTAGTTTGTTGACAATGTACTATACGTCAAAAGTGCCTGCTAGTATTGGATGCCAGGATTACTCTGGTTTTCTGGACCTTTTAACAATTTTAGAAGTTAAGTTTATCTTTAGAAGAAATATCAGGAATCAGTATGTTATTTTTCACTATAAGATATATATATAAAAAGGAATACAATTTAATTTTTTCTAGTTTCAGATTGTTTTAATGAAACAAAACGATGCAATACTACTGTCAAATATCAAATTAGTATGAGTACGAAGAACTGGTTATACACTACAATTACTTTGTGAATACATATATTATAATATTGGAGCATTTGCGACAATTACTGGAAATCGTTTTTGTTTTAGCGTTGGGATATATATACGAGAATTGTCTAAAAAGTTTTGAACCTCAATATATGTAAGTGTAGTCATTCGTTAAAACTATTCTAGTACTACAATTGTACATGCTTTGAAAGATATCTCTGAAAATTTCAGCTGTTTTTGACAATTGGCTATCGTTTGACTGACGATTGTGTCAGTGTTAGCGTTTTTGTAAAAATGAATGTAATATAATATTGTGCCGTGACTGTTTTTGTTTTTTTAGGATTGTCACGGAATTGTGTTTATCGATCATGTCAAAAAAAGTAACACAATATACGCAGTATTATTTAACAACCTGAAGGCAATATTTAAAGAAGATGAAAATGCCTTTCCACCAAGACAACACGTTGACAGTCGTCATGGCCAAAATTTACGAATTGCGGATCGAATTCATTTTTCAACCACTATATTCACCAGATCTACATAATTTTGTAAAACATTTTAATTATGATTAAAAAGTTACCAAATATTTAGAAGACTAAATATTTATTATTTTAATCAAATGTCAATTATGATGTGTACTATTGAAATATATAATTTAATAATTATATGATATTTACATAAATTTAGTTTTCTTCCACGGTTAGTAGTATTTAAAAATAAAATAGCTAATATTAGGCAATTTTAAATTCAATTCTTACAGTAATTAAACAAGTACAATAAGAAATGTTGACCGATTTAGAAATAGAATTTTATTCTCTACAAACTTTTATCTATTTAAATGATTTTTGTCCACAATAATTTGGGCGACACATCTTTGAAGAAATAATTAATTGAATATACTCGAAAGCTGTAAAGATCAGTTTATTTTTGGCAGTAATAGTTATTTACGTTATAAATCTGCTAAATACATTTTTACGAGAAAACAGTAGCCTGGAATATCAAAATGAGATAGATTTATATTTAGTTTTTTTGTTGTTTTTAAATGATGTATGGAAACTATATTTGTGTGTACCATCACTTGTTCATTATTTTAACAATATTGTTGCTGCTCAAGTTATAAATGATTTTATTTTTTTCTAGAAAAATATTTTAAAATTGACTGATTACCACTTATCACTGTATGCTTCTATTTTAGTTTTATTTAATTTCTGTATATTTCAAATTTGGAAACAACTATTAAAGTAAACCTGTTAAATGCAATTGTATTTTTATTTATAAAATATCAAGAATATTTCACTTAATTTATATAGATAATAACTAAATTAGAATTATAAAATAAATCATAATTTACACTCTTTTAATTGTATATAAAATTGGTAAAATATAATATTAGCTTTGATATAATGTAAATGTAAAAGCAATAAATAATAAAATGTATTGCATTTGTTTTCATATAGTATTTGTAAATTTTTTAATCATATTTACTTTCACGTAGCTATTACAATTAAAAGGATATATGAATATATAGCATTAAAAAATCTTGAAATTTGTTGTCGATTCATTTGGTTCATTGTAATAATCAGCGCCATCTATTACACGTTTTCTATACTATTTGGCAGCGAGAATGGCAACGCAAAGCAAACTTACACGAACACGATTTATACGCTATGAACATTGGAGTGGGAGGTGTTGTCGACGCTATGGGTTGTCGGGGTTATAGACTTGTCGACACTATGGGTTGTCGACGCTGTGGGTTTAGACGCTATGATACGTACTCGTTTACTATACGTTATATCTGTTGTGTTGTCAGCCCTGTAATGTGGTGGGCGATGAAGTTATACCGACCGCAATGCAAGCGTGCTGTGCAGTGTGGCACTGTTGTGTCCGATGCAGATATTGAAAGATTTGGTCATTTATACATTTAATAGCTCAACAACTTATACAGGGTATCTGAAAAAATTAGGCTCATCTCCTACCCCTAACAATTTTATTAATAGTATGTTATGTATCAAGGGAGGGAAACAAGCGATTATTCCCGCGTATGAAGTTAGCAAACCGAGACGTAAGCGAGGGCCGAAGGTTCGAGCTGAAGTCAAGTCAACTTCACACAAGGGATAATCGCGCCCTCCCGTGAAGCATACTATACTTTTCGTAACAAGTGCACAAAAATTACTGTCTTATCGGGACAAATGTCAAATATGGGTTGCGTAACTAGTTACCTAGGAAACACCGCAAACAGCGAATAGTCGTAGTCTCTAGGGAGAGAAACATGCTACCTAGGGAGAGAAACATGATGTTTCTCTCCCTAGGGAAGAAAAGCAGTGTTTCTCTCTCTAAAATTAGGGAATAAGAACGTGTTTCTTGTGCATGTGTTACGAAAAAGTAATTATATTCACATTTGAGATTTAGAAATTGCATCAAAAAAATGCGTTAAATTACAAAAAACAGTTAAAATATTCTGTTTGTGGTCTAACTGAAAATGATCCCAACTTTTTTTATTTTAAATGTAACACCCTGTATACTTCTCAAAAGTGCATTTGTTAATATTAGTTTTTTTTTTGTATACAAGTTTAAAGTTAGCGAAGTTTGAATTTACGGCTCTTATAAATAAATAAAATAGTAAAGAGTATAAAATTAGAATGGTACCGAATCTTGTTTATCTTGTCTGTTCCGAAAAAACGAATCCATATCAGACGCGTATTTAGGTGACCTAAATCCAAATTATGAAACAGTATATAAATGAGCAACTGTACCACGATGACGTCAACATGTGAATAGGTCATGCGTATGCATTACGTCACACTAGATCGCACATTGCAGTTCAATAAACCCCGATTCGTCAAAATCGCGCCCTTTCAAACACCCATCCGACGCTAGCGGAAATTTGCTGAATCCTACGGTGAAACCGATATTCGAATTAATTAAAAACTTGTTGCATTGGTAAATTTTACGAAGTATTGTATTGTGCGACTGGCTCCAAAGCGGGCTTTTGGATGGT
This sequence comes from Pterostichus niger, assembly GCA_947425015.1. NCBI lineage: Eukaryota > Metazoa > Arthropoda > Insecta > Coleoptera > Carabidae > Pterostichus > Pterostichus niger. Next base: position 1,329,821 of record OX380342.1, read on the forward strand.
GTGAACTGGGTTTCAGCTGATAGCATTATCCGAGGCGCAGTTGTGAATCACTTTTTTTCGTTTTTGTTTGAAAATAATTTCGTTTTATCTTATATGAACAGGAAAATATTCATTTTTTTATTTTTGAGAGGGAATTGTTCTTCTATTGTTTCTGAAATGTTTTACTGTTTTTTCTTTTTGTGCAATGAATGAAATGATCAAAGTGGGCTCCGATAATGAAATGAGTTTTTGTTTCGTTGAACATAACCAATAACACCAACTTGAATATTTTATCTAATAATACAATTTTTAAATTCTAATTAAATTGGGTAACACGAACCCTTGAAACTCAATATTTACTTATTTGATTTATTTCTCTATAACTCAATTTAATTTAGAACACTATTACAAGACATATTTAGTAACAAGTTTTATAAATGTCTCTTTAGTTAAGAGTTATTAAAATATCATTTAACGTACTAGTTTCCATGACGCTAAGTAACATCTTAAAAACTTGTTGAAAAGCCGTGGCTTTAAACATTTTAGTCACGGCTTGAAGTTAGCATCAGGTATTTGTCAGTGTAACTTAACCTTACTTTTTAAATAGTTAATAAAACTTTTCATTTTTTGTTGTTGCCTTAATTTGCGATCGTAATAAAAGTGTAATATATGACTCGTTTTATAATAAACACTCGTTTTTTTATATACACTCGTAACTAAAGAAACGTTTATAAAACTTGTTACATAATATACTATTTGAAACAAGCGAAAATGTTACTTTTCTTTTTGTTAGTATTTGAAACAAGCAAGAATATTATTTTTTAGATACTATCGCGAAAATAAACGCTTGTTGTTAGCGCGTCATAAGAGTGCTAAAATAGTATAATTTCCGTCACGGTCGTATAATGTATATATCCTCAAATATCAAACAGGCTGTTCAAAAAGAAGGTAAACTTCTTTTTGAACAGCCTGTATATTAAAAGTTGTTATTACTATATTGATAATGATCATGTTAGCCACTGTAAGTTGTAGTAATAAAGACAAATATCCTGTTATGCAGCGTATTAAGTGTAAAGTTATCTATAATCTATTTTGTGTTTGAATAAAAAAAACCGTCTGTCCCCAATATTCGTTAAACATCAAACTCAGCCAAGTGTATAACGCCACACTTCACTATCCGAAAATAACCGGCGCAGGTGAAGAGAGCAGCTCCTAGTCCGTGGACCACAGGGGGTCTGGTGCTACTGTAGGCGTCGCGACGCCCGTCGCCGTCACCGCCCCCGCGCGTCTCCAGTCATAACAAAGCTATAAATACCCCCCTGGCGGCGGCGGCGTCATGACGGCGACGTCGTGTCGGTCTGGTGGACACGGAGATCGGACGGCGGCATAGTCAATGCGAGCGATTACATGATGTGCTAACCAGGAAAATTATCAGATTTTAATACTTTAATTTACTATTTCGTAACACATGCACAAGAAACACGTTCTTATTCCCTAATTTTAGAGAGAGAAACACTGCTTTTCTCCCCTTTATGTTTCTCTCACTAGGTAGGATGTTTCTCTCCCTAGGTAGCATGTTTCTCTCCCTAGAGACTACGATTATTAGCTGTTTTGCGGCGTTTCCTAGGTAACTTGTTACGCAATTTGACATTTGTCCCGATAAGACAGTAATTTTTGTGCACTTGTTACGAAAAGTATAATATGCTTCACGGGAGGGCGCGATTATCCCTTGTGTGAACTTGGCAAACCGAGACGTAAGCGAGGAATAATCGCTTGTTTCTTTCCCTTGATGCATAACATACTATTTTAAGTCCAGCCTGTGCATGAATCTGATGTATATTGGTGAAAGATTGTGAGTTAGGAATAAAAGGATGAGCATGATTGAAGAATGAATCGAGCGATGTTTGAATTAGCAGTTTTTTTCTCGTTGAAAATATAGGTAAAATAATATTATAGCTTCTTGCTTCAAACGAACGGAAGTCAATTTAAAATTAATTAGCATGCTAAAGAAGCAGTTCATCCCTTACCTTGAACAAAGAAGAACACCCAACCAGAGATGTGAGCTCGCGCTGATAAAATATTATTATTGTAATTGAATGTGTGTGAATGTTGTTCGTGTTCCGTGGATGTCACGGCAATTTGCATACTTATTTCGCGAACACGTGTGTCTGAGTATCACACTGGGGATCAATTTCATGTTATTCAGATGCAATAAATTCAAACAAGCATGAATATCTGGAAATGTGTCACGGGACTCGGATATATTGGATTGGAAATGACCGAGCGAGCGAGCGAGCGAGCGAGCGAGCTTCAAATGCGAATTGGATTATCGCACTAATAGCTTTTTAGCTCATTTTAGGATCGTACGAAAAGTCAGACATTTTGTACTCATTTTCAAGGGAAAAGTGTTCGACTTATGTATATTATGTCCGTCAGTACGGTGGTGTGGTTAGCGATACAGAATTCGAATCCGGAGATTGTGAGTTGGAATCTCACTCCTGCTAAAAATGAGTGAGTGCGGACCCTGTATTGTAATTGGGATTAAGTTCCTGTTGTACAGCGTAACATAAATAAATAAAATTCTATAAAATTTATGTTTCGTGAGTAACAATTAATTCTTGAAATTTCCTAGAAAGAGATTTTATCCCATGATGGTGTTTTATGAATGAAAATTATTATTATTCATATCGCAAAAATGTTTCCACTCATTTCATTCAAGAGTTCATAGAATGATATTACTCACTTCATATATAGGTAGGTAGTAATTGTATCTCTCTTTCATTTAGTATAGAACAGAATAAATATAATTCGAAATGAATCATTTCGTTGCACGACACGCCAAAATTTTATTTAAATTGGCTACTAGCTCCTCACTTCGAAAACAAAGATATTAACATATTTTTATTACTCAATAGAAAATACAAGTGGTAACAATATTTATCCCTCAATATTTTATTCTCTTATTAAGGTTCTTACAAAATTTAACTGTTTAACAAAAAAAAGAGAGCTGATTAACATAAAATAAACCATATTTTGTCAGCAGAGTAAAATCTACAGGGTGTTTCCTTTAAAACGACCATTGGTTTTTTGGGAGAATTAATGACTTTGAAGACTAACAAAACTATCTGTCGCCAGTATCATTTGTTTGTTATGTAGCCTACTTCATAATTGTAATATTTTTTCTAACTGTTAATAATTTTTTTTCCAAAATAAGTTTGTACAACCCTCATACAACATTTATGTCGTTAAAACCAGAAGAAAATTATACAAGCTACCATTTAAACAAATACAATTTTATTCTACCGTTTGAGAATCACTGGTTTGATTAAGCCCTATATTCCTGACTATATTATGTATACAGGGCATTTCAAAATTATTGCAAAAAAATTATGTACTGACTACAACGCTAAAAGAATTTTTCCGAAATTCGCAAAAATAATTGTAGATTATTTGCAGCATTTTTTGTGCATTTATGTTACAGTTGATAAAAATTAGTAAATATAAATAAATAAATAAATATATCATAACGCCTATTACCCATTACTGGGTGTGACACTCTGCCTAAGCAGATCTCGGTAAGTGATATATTTTTTTCGCGTGAAGTGCGGTAACCAGCCGTCAAATCACGCCCTCCAAAGATATTAGTGGAGGAGGAGCCACAGGGGTAGATTTTTAAATTGGTGAAAATTGTTTGAGTAAATATAAAACAATGAAAACGAAAAAATACACAACTTCATTTAAATAAAATTAATTTTAATGTTTACACTATTTTTTATTTATTACTGTAACCTATCAGAGGCCAGTGGTCCAAAAAATGTTTGCTTCAAGTATTGGGCAAATTAATTTAGCAAATTTCGGAAAAAAATATTTTTACGATGTAATCAGAATATTAAACAAACACCCTATATACCTTTAAGACACTGTTAGTTTTAAAGTAAACAACAACAAATGCAACCTCTAAATTAGAGACGAATGCTCTAGTTATTTAGCAAGCCTGTTAACGACTGAGCCACAACTATAGCTTAGGTCTATCGGTATCAAATTAAAAGTAATTTTCTCGAAGCCATATCCAATAATTACAATAACAATTAGTTAGCCCAAATTCAGCGGTATAAAATTACCGGAAACCATCATCCGGATGTGCAACACACGGCCGGTAATATCACACCCGTCCCATCTTATCGACAGAGACGAGAAAGTGACAACGTAGATATGGTATGGATACCATATGGGATATTCTACCCTCATGGAAATTATTTCAACCCCAACGAAGAGGGAGCAGATATATCTGACTTCACTTTTGACGCTTTTAATTTTAGCCACCCTTAGCACGAGTTGGTTAGCGAAGCGAAACGTAATTAAGAAAACTTCCAGACATGCTTTTAGTCAAAAAGAATACATTTTTTGTTCTTGTTGCCGCGAGAAAATTGATTGTTCTTTCGAGGCAAATTGAAACATTAGATAGATATTTGAAATAATTAGTTATAACTAGAACGCTACTAATAATAGTAATTTTAGTAATATGCCGTCAGGTATTTACCTTCAGGAATAATTCTATATCTATACAGGGTGTTTCACAACTTAGAGCAAAAAATTAAAGGGTATATTCTGTACGACGTGCTGATCATGAAACAAAAAGATTTTTTTAAATTTGAAAAATTAAGGGTTGTTAACCTAAAACATTTGTTGTAGTACTGCACTGGAATCGCTTTCCTATTAAACACAAACAATGAAGTAGGTATCAACTACGAAAGAATAATTACACAATTCAATTATTAGCAGTTATTTATAATAGAATTTTATTTAATTAATAACTTTAACATAATCCTCCACCCAGTGGCAGTGGCAACGAAAAATTTTGGACTGGGAAACATGGAAAATAGTTTTGCGATTTAAAAAAAAAATTCTTTTTGTTTCATGATCAGCACGTCGTACAGAATATACCCTTTAATATTTTGCTCTAAGTTGTGAAACAGCCTGTATATTCTATAAGTTTTAAAAGTTTAATAAATATTGCCTACTTTGTGCAGGAATCAGCTAGGGACGATATCCAACGTTGTCAACCATCAAATCAGCACTTTTTGGGGCCCTGGGGATCCTATAAGGTCCTTCCGGTCCATTCCACAGCACTACCACTCACATATCAACGTTTCTGTTGTACATCACGCACTAGTACGCACAATTTACGCATTAAACTATCATTAAATATTCACTAAAACACTAAACACCGAAAATATTTCGATCACTACAATAGTCCGCACTCAACTGACTTGAATAAACATACAACATTGCTAACTAATTGCTGTTGTAACTTGTACGTTCAAACATTTTAATTTATCATTAAAAATCTTATCTAATACATATCATACAAATTTTATAGTTCTCGGATTTTGCCGATAATAAACGAACGAATCCGATTTGCAGTATGGATACAGAGGGTTTCAATCAATGCTTTAGAAACAAAATTAAATGACAGATTCGATGATGATGTGATGTTGGATCAAATAGTTATTTGTGTCTTAAGAGCATAATAATTATTGTATAAAATGTATCCTTTATAAAAAAAAAAAAATATATATCATCACGCCTTTTACCCATTACTGGATGCGGCACTCTCCCTAAGCAGATCTTGATAAGTGATATATTTACTCGCATGAAGTGCGGTTACCAGGCGTCAAATCACGGCCCCCAAAGATATTAGTACAGAAGGCGCCACAGGGGTAGATTAAAATTGGTGAAAATTGTTTGTCGGCTGTGGGGATCGAACCAGGGTTCTCAAGATCCACAGGCCGCCTCGATACCACTGAGCCACTTATCCCATAAATAAATAAATATATCATCACGCCTTCTACCCATTACTGAATGTGGCGCTCTGCCATAAGCAGATCCCGATAAGTGACATATTTCTTCACGTGAAGTGCGGTGACCAGCCGTCAAATCATGACCCGCAAAGATATTAGTGGAGGGAGAGCCACAGGGATAAATAAATAAAATAAATGCTATTTTCATAAACGACCATATATCGAAATGGCAAATTCTCTTATGCAGAAGAAATTTTTACTTGTTAATATAACTCGTAATATGATAATTTGACATGAATTTAAATTCGTTGTCACTTATTATCAGGGTTCGAAGATATATATCGATCGATATATATCATGATATTTATTTTGATATATATCGTCATATTTTTGCAATGATATATATCAATTATATAAAAATATCAAATAGTTTTTGTGATATAGCCTCCGGAGAAGTGAAATTTTTCGTATTTTTCAGTTTTTCTACTTTTCCGAGGCTATATCTCAAAAACTAAATGTGATATGAAAACGCGGTCAACAGCATTAATTTTCTCGTGCTTCAGTTAACTTATAAACATAGTTTCAGCGATTTTTATTTTTTTTTCAATTTTCCGCCAAAAAAATCGCAAAAAGCGGTTTTTTAACATTTTCTCGAAAACCAGAAGTCATATGCATTTGAAGATTGCACCACTGGATTCAGTGGGTCAAAATACATATGTATGTAAATTTTCGTTTTAATAATCCTACGATTAAGGATTTTTGGTAAAATTGAATTAAAATCTGAAAAAACCAAAGGGATACCCCTTTGGAAATAATTAAAAATATTAAATTGCATAAAATTGTATGAAAAATTGCTTATAAGTCAATTCGGACACGGGGAATTCAACGCCGTTGAGCGCATTTCCATATCTTGTTTAGTTTTTGAGATATAGCCTCCGGAAAAGTGAAATTTTTCGAATTTTTCAGTTTTTCTACTATTCCGAGGCTATATCTCGAAAACTAAATGTGATATGAAAACGCGGTCAACGGCATTAATTTTCTCGTGCTTCAGTTAACTTATAAACATAGTTTCAGCGATTTTTATTTTTTTTCAATTTTCCGCCAAAAAAATCGCAAAAAGTGTTTTTTTAACATTTTCTCGAAAACCAGAAGTCATATGCATTTGAAGATTGCACCACTGGATTCAGTGGGTCAAAATACATATGTATGTAAATTTTCGTTTTAATAATCCTACGATTAAGGATTTTTGGTAAAATTGAATTAAAATCTGAAAAAACCAAAGGGGTACCCCTTAGGAAATAATTAAAAATATTAAATTGCATAAAATTGTATGAAAATTTGCTTATAAGTCAATTCGGACACGGGGAATTCAACGCCGTTGAGCGCATTTTCATATCTTGTTTAGTTTTTGAGATATAGCCTCCGGAGAAGTGAAATTTTTCGAATTTTTCAGTTTTTCTACTTTTCCGAGGCTATATCTCGAAAACTAAATGTGATATGAAAACGCGCTCAACGGCATTAATTTTCTCGTGCTTCAGTTAACTTATAAACATAGTTTCAGCGATTTTTATTTTTTTTCTATTTTCGTTTTAATAATCCTACGATTAAGGATTTTTGGGAAAGAGATATTTATCTGATATATATCCTATATATCAGATATTTTGATATTTATTATAAATATCATGATATTTACGAACCCTGCTTATTATATAAGTTATGATAATATTGTACAAGTCACGGCCCTAAAGATGTTAGTGGCAAGAAAATCAGTTACCAGCTGCTAGAATCGAACTTAGAACTCATTACCAACGATCCATTTCTTGTATATTTTAAAAAGAAAACCAATTAATCTTTAATAATACATCTCCCCGGAAGAGTGAACAAGAAATTATCATACTAATCTCCGAATTGATTATTAAAATACAAATCTCCTTTGGCAATTAATTGAAATTCATGTATATATTTCGTCAATGGTAAGATGTAGATGGACGCATTGGACACGGAACACGTGACCGGAAGTAGGACGGTGATTGGTCGCGGCACGCTTAGCACCTGGCGCACTAACTCTCTAGGCTCGTGTCTGTACTTTACCAAAAAAAAAAACCTGCTTAATTATTGTTATTGGATAGCTATAATTTATAGGCGATGAACACGTTGAGAAATAGATGATGTGAGAAGTCGTGTGTTCAAACCTCGTTGACTACTATTTTTCTCTGACCAAATCCAGCATTTAAATTATTAAAATAAATGTCACATTTGAATGTCATAACAAAATAAAACTATTACTATTTTATTGTGCGTAGAAATAGTAAGTGTTGTGCTGCTATTAAAAAGCTGTATCATAATGAGTGTCATTACGCTACAGATAATACATATTTAAAACGTGTAGGAGTAGAAAATGTTTTTTTCTACTTCCGTTAGGAAATAGACGTTTTATTTCACTTATTTGAATTAGGTGAAATAATGAGGTAACATAGCAACAGATATCTTGGTAGACGAATTCTGATGTGTTATTCTTTTATTTTTTGAATTTATAATGTCATTAATATGTGAAAATTTCATAATTTCAAAAACGCTCTTTCGTATTTATTAGAACGTAAGTAGAAAAATATTGTATGAAACTAGTAAGGAAATAGGTTATTACCTTACTTATGTGTTTACATAACTCGGCTTACGCCTCGGTCTGCAAATTTCACATGCGTAAGATAATAACCTTCATTTCCTTACTAGTTTCATAAATAGCTATTATCTCACTGGTAACATAAGTTACTATTATCAACCAGCTAACATTTATAAATATTTATTAGATAACTCTGCTTATATTATTCAAAACTAAGTAAGTGAAGCTAATATAGAACATTTTTTTCACATATTTTATTGGCCTTACTTATGTGTTTACATAACTCGGCTTACGCCTCGGTCTGCAAATTTTACATGCGTAAGGTAATAACCTTCATTTCCTTACTAGTTTCATAAATAGCTATTAAGTGAGTGATTCTGATTCCACTGTAAGCTACTGTAATTGGGATTAAGTTCCTGTTGTGCAGAGAAGCAAAATATAGTATATTATAATACTAGTGAGAAAAGGGTTTAATTGCATAACGAGTATGAAAGTTGGCGCATGAGCGATAGCGAGTGTTCTAATAGTACCGAGTTTTCTAATGCCCATTTCGCACATGATTATGATTAAAAAATAAAAAGGCATCTATTATCAAAATCTGCAATTGCAGGTCTTATTTCTAATTGTGCTTGTATTAGTTTATTAAAATAAAAACGCTGTATCATTTTGAAATGATTCTATGTAACAACTAAAGACGAACATTTTGCTAATGGTGCCCCAATTACGTCACTTATAATCAATACATCAGTATCAATTTCAATATATATTATAAACATTTCGTCATTAAACAAACGAAATCAATTAATCTGTTACTCCAATGCAGTCGTTTCAAATTTCATAACCTTCAAACAACGCACAATATTTTATACTACATATTTTTTTTGTTACATGATATCGAATCACATCTATTCTTTCTCTCTAAATTTGTTTCATTAATCTTTTATTCGATGTACATTTCACACGCTCATATCATCTCTAATTACAACCACTCCTCTACCAACCAACCTAAAAATATAAGAAAGGAAGGAAGCGTCACATGCGCATGTTTATAAAAGTTCTATAATTATTGCAGTTACAGAACGGTGGTTTATTTCGCGCAATACTATTCGAATTCGAAGATTCTTATTTCCAATCCAACTTAAACTAAAATATATGAACTACTATACTGTGGCTCGAATTCTGTACTGTAATTGGTATTAAGTTCCTTTTGTACAGAACAACATAAATAAATAAGAATAGAAAACAAATCCAAATATAAGAAAGGATGAAAGCTTCGTCCTGCGCTTATTCTTAAAAGTAACTTTCGCAAAATAGCAGTTTGACATTTTACAATGAGAACAGAAAACAAATCAAAAAGCTTTTTTTGAAATTCTACACGGTTAGACACTATACTACAGGATGTTTCAAAATTATTGCGAAAAAATTAAGGATATATATATATATATATATATATATATATATATATATATATATATATATATATATATATATATATATATATATATATATATATGGGTTCCCATTTAAGTTTTCAAAGTTGCCCCCCGCCCCAATCCTTGGGGGTGGGAGTTGGGGTTTGTGTTTGGTGTGCATAGATACGTTTTTGCAAAATATGAAACACGTGTTTTTTTGTTTCTTGATTCGATGTGTATTTCTCGAGATATTTCACCGTCCCGGAACTTTTTTAACACCTTGTATATATATTATTGTATGTACTAATTGTAACGACATTTTTTCCGTAATTCGTAAAAATAATGGTACATTACTTGAAACACATTTTTGTGATTTCAGAAAAATTATGGGGTAGGTTTGTTCTGAATTAGATTTTTCTCTAAATATGAACGAATTTAAAAGTAATTTAGATAAATTGTTTAAAATTGCATAGTAATTTATTACTGTTTTGTTACTGCTTATTTTTAATTATTATTATCATACTTTGTTTATTTTTATATTTTTTATTTTCTCACTATTTATTATTGTAATTTACTCTGTATGGGGTAAGTGGCTCAGTGGTATCAAGTCGGCCTGTGGATCTTGAGAACCCTGGTTCGATCCCCACAGCCGACAAACAATTTTCACCAATTTAAAAAATCTACCCCTGTGGCTCCTCCACTACTAATATCTTTGGAGGCCGTGATTTGACGGCTGGTAACCGCACTTCACGCGAAAAAATATATCACTTACCGAGATCTGCTTAGGCAGAGTGCCACACCCAGTGATGGTAAAAGGCGTGATGATATATTTATTTATTTTTAGAAAAATTATTTTTACCTTGCATATTCAATACATCAAATAATATATACCCTTACATTTTTTTGCAATCATTTTGAAACACCCTGTGTAGGAACAGAAAACGAATTTAATAGTTAAAAAGGAATGAAGTGTTGTCCCGCGCTTTCCACCCTAAATAAGATAAATCGAACAACAACGAATGAATTTCCAATATCTGCCAATAAATCTAGCAATCTGTTTCAATAGTTTCTGTCATCTGTACAACCAACCACTACCAAAATCCGCAATCCTAACAATTACCTCCGCAGCTGTCCTCCTTGCAAGAAGCAAGCAAGAAAAAACAGCAGCGAGACAACAGCCTGCAAGGAGCTGCTGGTAGGTAGCCTCGTGCGGCAGATGCTACGCGTGTGACGAGAAGCAGGTGTCACGTGGAGCACACACGCACCAGGCGGACACGTGCGACCGAAACGTGCAACGAAATGTGAGCTACGTGAAGATGTACAAGCTAGAGGTATTCAAAGAGGACATGAGAGGACAGAGAGGGTGGGTGAGATGGATGGAAATCAATGAAAAACATCTCTTTTTATGATGACATTGATTGCCAATTTATTTTAGAGGAAAATTCTTTCAGGAAAGTCGTCGAGATTCTTCTTCTAAATCAATAAATAAATTTTGTTTTAACAGTAGATAAAACCGAGACAAAATTTGAGAGGTCCTTACAATTCAATTGCAATATAAGCTACTTTAACCAGGGTTCGAAGATATATATCGATCGATATATATCATGAAATTTATTTTGATATATATCGTCATATTTTTGCAATGATATATATCCATTATATAAAAATATCAAATAGTTTTTGAGATATAGCCTCCGGAGAAGTGAAGTTTTTCGAATTTTTCAGTTTTTCTACTTTTTCGAGGCTATATCTCGAAAACTAAATGTGATATGAAAACGCGGTCAACGGCATTAATTTTCTCGTGCTTCAGTTAACTTATAAACATAGTTTCAACGATTTTTATTTTTTTTCAATTTTCCGCCAAAAAAATCGCAAAAAGCGGTTTTTTAACATTTTCTCGAAAACCAGAAGTCATATGCATTTGTAGATTGCACCACTGGATTCAGTGGGACAAAATACATATGTGTGTAAATTTTCGTTTTAATAATCCTACGATTAAGGATTTTTGGGAAAATTGAATTAAAATCTGAAAAAACCAAAGGGGTACCCCTTAGGAAATAATTAAAAATATTAAATTGCATAAAATTGTATGAAAATTTGCTTATAAGTCAATTCGGACACGGGGAATTCAACGCCGTTGAGCGCATTTCCATATCTTGTTTAGTTTTTGAGATATAACCTCCGAAAAAGTGAAATTTTTCGAATTTTTCAGTTTTTCTATTTTGCCGAGGCTATATCTCGAAAACTAAATGTGATATGAAAACGCGCTCAACGGCATTAATTTTCTCGTGCTTCAGTTAACTTATAAACATAGTTTCAGCGATTTTTATTTTTTTTTCAATTTTCCGCCAAAAACAATCGCAAAAAGCTGTTTTTTAACATTTTCTCGAAAACCAGAAATCATATGCATTTGAAGATTGCACCACTGAATTCAGTGGGTCAAAATACATATGTATGTAAATTTTCGTTTTAATAATCCTACGATTAAGGATTTTTGGGAAAGTGATATTTATCTGATATATATCCTATATATCAGATATTTTGATATTTATTATAAATATCATGATATTTACGAACCCTGCTTATTATATAAGTTATGATAATATTGTACAAGTCACGGCCCTAAAGATGTTAGTGGCAAGAAAATCAGTTACCAGCTGCTAGAATCGAACTTAGAACTCGTTACCAACGATCCATTTCTAGTATATTTTAAAAAGAAAACCAATTAATCTTTAATAATACTCATTCATTGAATAATATACTATTATTTATGTATGTATAAAAATGCAAAAGTATTTATATTACAGTAAAAACAATATTATCTGGCACTTATCTGACAGCTGAGTTATCTCTGTCCGCGGACAACGAATAAACAATGAAAATCGTAGACACCTATAAAAGGTATTTAATGCGTAGAGACCAGCAGCTTGCATTTAGCATGATTATTCTTTCGCACGTCAAAATCTGCAAACTTTATATTTCGGTTACACAGAGCGCAAGAACACAAAACATCAACACCAAATTCAATGTCTGGACAGGGCAGGGCGCAGGTGTGTTCGACTTCTTATTATGTATGTATGTATACAACGAACTTGTTACCGAAACGAACATATATATTCCTTTTGGAAATATTTGTTAAGATTTTATAAATGCAAGCTGCAAAGTTTTACCTGAAAATAACTTCGATATTTATCGGGTAAAATCTTCAGGTTTTGAACAATAGATCAATGATTTATTATCGAGACAAATCACGAAAAAGATTTATAACCCCATGGGTAATTTATCACGTAATATATATGGGAACCAATAGAATCACAAATTTGTTTGTAAAAATCTGATTGGACACCACATAAAATTTCATTTTTTTACGGCATACTGTTTTTGAGTTATGCGAGATACATATCAGGGTGGCGATTCAAGTAACATGAATAAATTCCCTGATTTTTCCCTGATTAAGTAAAAAAATTCCCTGACTTCTAGAATATTGACTTATTTATGAATTTATGGTTATATTATATCATATATTGTAATATAATTGTGTATTTTTATTAAATTTATAGTAAAAGCAAAATCAATTTGTGTTTCTAAACAGGCAAAGACACAACTTTAAATATTGCATACAGAAAAAAACACCGCGGTAGAAACGTTAGACAAAACAAAAAAGTTTTCAATTAGTAAACATCCTTCGGTTATATTTTCATAGATGGCGGTTCTCACTCTTAAGAAGCAAAAAAGGGTATTTGTTGCCAATAAAGGTATACTATCTATCTAATAAAGGGTATTCTACCAATAAAATCTAAAAATAACTAAATACATTTTGAAATAAAAGTTTGTAGTTATTTTTCTAAAATTAAATTAAAAAATTTAAAAAACAAAAAACTTTTTTCCCTGACATGGAATAAAATTCCCTGACTTTTCCAGAAATATAAAATTCCCTGACTTTTCCCGGTTTTCCAGGTTAGTCGCCACCCTGCATACGTACGTACGTCACGACGAAATTAGTCAAAATGGATTCAGGGATGCGTATTTCCACTGAAATTTGAGAACCGAAAATTTTCGCGATTCCATACTTCCTTTACTTCGTACAAGGAAGTAAAAATGCACCAATGAAATGGTCCCTCTCCACTAACATCTATGATAGCTTCACGTGCATAAATATATCACTTACTGAGATTTGCTACGGCAGAGTGCCTCTTCCATGTAAAGCTACAGCCCTACCCTATCCTAAAGTTTATGTAGAACACAGCGCGCTAAATCTTTCTGTGTTTCTAATAAACTGCGGCAATGTTTTCCACCAGTGTGATAATTTTCACCGTTAGTATGAACATTTTGGGGTTTCCTGTGCACCCGTGCAACAGATGCGAGGAGTCTGGGCGTCGACAGCTGTGCAGCAGCCATACGTGATACGTGTATGAGGGTTTGAGGGTTTGGCGCACTCAGATTTGCCGTGTAGCGGTGTATAGAGAGCGCGCACGAGCCCTGATCACAGCGGACATCTGCGGGTCTGGGACAATTCACTGAGTTATTGTTAGGGACACTGACATTGAGGTGGTGATCGCCGACCTTGCCCAAAGTTGCACGCGAACTTCTAATTGTGAGTGGAGATCACCAGACGACAATTTCGATATGTGGTGATCTATATTTTTTTTTAAATACCGCAATATTTGAGGGATCTGAATAATAACAAACAATTTAAAATGGAACTTAAAGAATACTTGATTTCAAAAAGCTTTTACACCATCGAAGAATTTTTTAACGAAAAATCTTAATTATTTTAAGTAATTTTAAGTAAATTATGTAATTATATTTTTAACTTGACGTTTTCTATTCCTATGTATTTTTTGGTCATGAATTAAATAAATTATTATTATTATTATTATTATTTTAATTTCACGGTACAATATTACACATAAATTAATAGTTATATCAGTATTCAGGCGATGGATATACACGGTGGTGACTCGAAAGATACACCATAGCATTCTCAACGCTATTTTAGAAATGTTGAATTATGGCTTCTCTAATTATTTTAATGAGGTAGGTGGCTCAGTGGATCTTGAGAACCCTGGTTCGATTCTCACAGACGACAAACAATTTAAAACTACCCCTGTAGCTCCCCCTCCACTAACATCTTACGGAGACCTGCTAAAGCAGAGTGCCACACCCAGTAATGGGTAAAATGCGTGATGATATATTTATTTATTATATTATTTTTATATTAAAAAATATCTGCATTTCTTTATAATATTTATAATTTTACTCTACCTGGCACCGGAAAATTTACGGAAATGGTTATTGATAATTTAAAAATTAAGTCATTGTCTTTTCCCGTAATTATTAAGTTTTTATGTATTAAATAAAATCAATGATTAATTAATATAACATTTGTTTTGTTATTTCATAGCACTGATGATTTTAAGCAAATTACCAATAAATATTTTCGTCATTTTTCCGGCTCCATGTAAAGTAAAATAATAAATATTAGTATCTCTCGTCTATAATAAACTATATAAATTTTTTGATATAAAATAATTGGAAAAGTTAATAAACGAACATTTCAAAAATAACGTTGATAACGCTATAGCGCGACCTTCCATTCACCACCCTGTATACTTATTTTCATCTCTTACGGATTGTTTGACACGTTTAGGATACTAATTTAGGATTATTTTATTGGAAAAATGAAATCGTGACACACTTATTTCTATTTTAAGATTAATTAGAAGTGTCTTCAAGTAAAAATGCTCAAATGAATGTAAATTTATATACAATATAAAAGCTTAATCATAATAATTCATCCCTTAAATTAAAGCTTCGTTCTCGAAATAATAGATCTGTTTCTAAACAATAACTTCGTTGTCAGTCACCAAATAATGAATTACCGAACAGTAATGTAAGATATTTTTTGGATTTCGTGAATATAAGAGCATTATTTACCCAGTAAGGGTTAAAAGGCATGATGATATATTTATTTATTTCATTTTTATAAATAGCTATGTTCGCACGTATTGGGTACTACCCTGTATATAGCAGTGTTCCTGAAATCTGTCCAAAATTTGAAAATCTCTTGTTGAGAATGTATATAATTACTTGCGATTTATGCCCCTGAGTCCTCACTAGTCTAATCTTATGGTATGTCAAACATCATTTCACCCTCTTACTGCTACCTACTTCCTTAGGGGGCTGAGACTTCACTTTCCCTTCATCTACATCCCTTTTTGTTTTCAGTCCTATCTGCAAGGACTGAACTTTCTAAATTTGTAACGGTGGGCCCTCCCTAACTAATACCCGACACGTGGAAGAATATTTTACTTCACTGCCTGCCTGCATTTCTATACACTAATAAATCTTTTTGCTCGAACAGAAATAGTTTTGCACTTTTCTTCCTTTCATGCATCTGGATAGGAAGAATCACTCATTGTACAAATGTTTTCTAAGCGGAGGAAGGCATTGCAATAGAAAATTAGATTCTATTCTTATGTTTACTGAAACATCACCTATTTATTTCAATGCCTTACTTCACACGTTTATGCTTTAACTTTGCTTTTCTGTGTAAAATCGAAGTTTTGTAAATCTGTAAATATTGAAAAAAATTACAACGAAACTAATTTTCTAATAATCTATAAACTTATAGATTTATCACAGAATTCAACCATTAAGTAAATAAAAGCAAATCGAAATAATAATTCGACTTTTTTGTAAACAGCCTGATAATAGTTATTTACATGGCCAGCCTAGTAAATTAATGTTACCTGTAACTGACAGAAAAATAAACATTTGCCTGAGCTTTAAGACTCATAAAAGCTTTGCTTTGCATGCCTAGTCAGGAAAATAACATATTACCTGCCTAGGCAGGTAATGAAACAAACGTGAGTGTCTAGTTACTTAGCAACATAAAATACTGACTGAATATGTAAGTCAAATATTTCTTCTTATTTAAATTAATTTAAGAACATAACATATCATCACGCCTTTTACCCATTACTTGGTGTGGCTCTCTGCCGTAGCAGATCTAAGTAGGTGATATATTTCTTCGCGAGAAGTGCGGTTACCAGTCGTCAAAGATGTTGGTGGAGAGGGAGCCACAGGGGTAGTTTTAATTTAGTGAAAATTGTTTGGCATAATTTCAGTCAGAGTTAATTAGTTAATTTTTTCAGTAACTAGTTAATTACCCTTAACCAACGTTTATCAATATTTACCAACAATTTTTATTAGATCCTCTAACTCATAAATAGATCATGATAATTATATCAGCGAAAAGAATAAGCATTGTGAATTAAATGTCAATGATACATTTTATAAATTCCGTGAACGAAGGTTTTGCATTGTGATTATTTTTCCATGTTACCTGACATTTAAAAATTACATTTTTGTAAAAGTTTATGTACAATATTGATTATGCATTTATGCACCAAAATTAATTGAATATACATTTATGCATCTCTGTATTGTCGAAATAAATTCCATTTCATTTCATTTACCCCCTTCAATTTCAATTATAACAAACGACAATCGTCAAGTCTGAATGTGCAATATCAAAATTGCCTAATCGATCAATTTATTCAACTAATTACTTTAGAAATCAATTCATCTCAAATTAAATGTATACAACTTATATCAAATTTACTTCGAATGAGGTTGAAAATGACTTATTAAATCTAGCAATAAATTAAAAATGTTTTAATTATTTTTTGCTTGGATGCGAATCAAATTAAAAGTTGAAATGATGAATTTAATCTTGAATATATATCATTATAAACTACCTATATAATTTTGACGCGCGTTTCCAATAGAGATATTAAATGCGCGCTTATTTCACTAGTTACCAAAACAGAAACTTGTCACATTGATAGAACGAATTTATTTTCAGTACGTATATATATGTTTTTTAATAATTTAAGATGCAATCGTAGAAAAAATTATGTGTATCACGAGCGTAAAGTTGCACTATTGCAGTTTTCGTTTTTGGTTCGCGTTGCAATTACTGTGTACGAGTAATAAAGAATCACTTTGCGCTCTTAATATCAAATAACTATTATGTCACGAAATTAATTATAACTACACCCATACCTCGCTTTACGGCCTAGATACGTTCCATGAAAGTTGGCCGCAAAGCGAAAAACCGTATAAGGAATCAATACAAATTCAATGGGGAAAAAGTTTTTTTGCCGTTATAGCGAAACATTTTAGGCTGTAAATAGAAAACATGTCTTAATTAAAAGGGCCGTTATAGCGAAATGACGTATAAAGAGCGGCCGTATAGCGAGGTATGGGTGTACAATTATAACAGGGAAGCTACAAATAAAAGTGGTTGAATTCAGTGAGATTTGAGCTCTTTGATTCTCTCTTCAAGATGCCACAACTATTAGTAAATGTTGAAAATAAAACCATAAGATGGCAACGTCTTGGTTAATTTCAATTATAATTTCTTCCGGATCTCATCCTATCCTAGTTATCTCGTTAAACAACTTATCTAGTTATCTGCTTCATCCGCATCACCAATAATTTTCACCCCTGTGGGCCCAGAACATCAGCAAAATTCGGCTCTACACAATTGATCCCCAGAGAATTCGTCCCCACATAATTAGTATCCGGAGAATTGATGAGTAGGGAGTTGTAGGGTTGTGCCGTGGTCAATTGACCAAAAATATTTGACGACCAAATAAAACGGTCAAAAATCTAAATGGAACCGCCACGACATCTGTTGTTCAATAGAAATAGCTACTTACTATTATTACATGAATATATCTAGTTTGGTATTCTGGGTTCTGGAGAATTTGCTTACTTTACTTTACAAATAAAATAAATACATATTATTTCATTTCATAACATCTTTTACTTTATTTTCCCCTTTATTTTGAATTTGATGTGATTTTGTTTATTAGTTGTTGTTGGTTTTTCATTTTCAGTAATATTGGATGTAGTAAACAGTACTATATAAATAAATTACAATTTAAATTGTGATTTTTATTAAATGTTTCTTGGTCAATTGACCGGTCAAATAGTCGGTCAATTGACCGAAAAACATTTGACTGGTCAAATGCACAACCCTAGGGAGTTGATGTAATAATTATTTGTATATTAATGGAGGAAAGTGAGACATTTCTTCCTGAAGGTGCCGCAATTCTTCCCTAAGGATGAAAAGTACCACTTTCTATTCTAGATTGATGAAAGAAAATTTTGTTTTGTAGCGCGTACAAATGACTTTTTTCTACGATTGCTATGAAAAGTTGACAATTTCGCTCTTATTTGTCATTGTAAAGTTGACGTTGTCTGTGGAACAATTGAAAAATATCTTTGTTGCACGTCTCCAATGACAACGCCCGAAAAAGACGTTAAATGCGAGAGGAATACAAACAAAACAGAAACTTGTCATATTGACAGTTGACAGAACGAATTCATTTTCAGTATTTTTTTAATAATTTGCATAAATGCAATCGTAGAAAAAATGATGTGTGTATCACGAGCGTAAAATGTCTTTGTTCCTCTTACACTATTGCAGCTCTCGCCTTCGGCTCGCGCTGCAATTACCGTGCTCGAGTAACAAAGAATCACTTTACTCTCTTATTTCACAAACAACTATTTAGTATAAAATCGTGTTTTTGGACATTAGGGTGCGAAATATGCGTTGTCATGGTAATGTAAATGATGAAAAAATCACGTATTTCGCGTATTGATATTAGTGAAAAAAGTTAACATTTTTAAAGAGTTATAGAAAAAAACATTTAACAACCGAAAAGATGTTTGTGTTTTTTGAAAATTCCATACAATATTTATACTTTGAAACAGAGATAATTCCTTCCCTAGGGCGACTCTCAACCACGTATCTTACTTTCCGACAGAGGATAATAAAAGTATGTTTATATATAAATCACTGCAAGCTAAATGTAGTCGTCCAATTTTGCATGGACGAAATATAAAAATGTTGGGTGTCCATGCAAGGGCAAGGGCACCACGACCAGGAAGCACATTGCCACGGTATGCGGAGCAAGGGGGGTGCACTGTGACGGCTGCAAGCTGTCGACGACGACGGCGATGATGAAGGTAGGATGACGTGTACAGAGACGCAAAGGGGGGCAGAGCACACCTGCCTGGATGGCGCGCGCCCTAGCAGATGTGCAGAAGCATCGACATCGAGCACCCCTACTCTCTAGTCGTAGACGAAGAGCTCAGGGGTGCCCAAAATATACACATTGCTTTATTCAATCATATAGACATATATTTTTCACTAGTTTTTAACTTTGCAAACAAAGATGGCCGCCATGATTAGGTAGATATTTTACAAAAATTCGCTTGAAAAATGCAATTGCTTAACAAGAAAAATAGTTCAAACAAAAGCTGTAGAAATTCTGTATAAACCAATTGACAAAATTAACTTACTCTTAAGTAATTATCATAAATACACATGTAAGTTGATGGCCAAAAAAATATCGATGAAGACTTTATTGCTTCGCCCACTTCAAATAAGTCAGTATTATTTCAACTTTTTCAATATTCAATGCTATTTCAGAGTTATTTATCACCATAACAATTGGAGTTAAAAATGGTATATTTGGTCGTTGAATCAAAAAATAGTGACGTATCCATGGTAACGTAAATAATGATTGTCAATTTGTTTCATTTTAATTTTAATAAATCTGTAAAATTTTCTAAATAAGTGGGTAAACAAATTTGTATATTATAGTACTAGTGAGGAAAAGGTCTAATTACAAAACAAGTACTACAGATAGACCACGAGCGAGAGTGAGTGTTCCAATAGTACGAGATTTGCAATGGCCCTTTTTTATATGTGTTACATACATTTTTTCAATATTAAACGTGAAAATTACTTTTTTCTACGATTGCTATAAAGAGTTAACAATTACGCTCTCATTTGTCATCGTAAAGTTGACGTTTTTTGTGGAACACTCGAAATATATATTTATCGCGCATTTTTAATGGCAACGCGCGAAAAAGATGTTTGCAATGGCAACGGGCGAGTAACAAAGAATCACTTTACGCTCTTAATGCACAAATAACTATTTACGTTTGCGATACAAGAAATTTAATAATTATTTCATATAAATCAAAGGAGTTGTATTTACAAATGCACATCACATTTCCTTGGTCACCATGTCAAATGACATTTCCCTCACTCAATTTAGTTGTGATAGTAACCATCAAAATTTTATTGTATTTTAAGTAAAGAAATGGTTAATAAATCTAATATTTATTTGATAATTTGTACAGCCCTGAAATTGGGCATGAATGCATGCATGTAAACTAAGCACTAATGTTACTGCCCTTACGGATAACGACAACATAAACGTGGTATCGCTTCTACGGAAGTTCATCTATTTAAAAACCGAATTCGTTATAATAGTTTATCGTAGTCCAGTGTATAAAACTGAGGTAAAACTTGCGTATACTAATTAACAAGCTAGAGGTCGTGGGTTCAAATCTCACTAACTTCAACGTATATTAAAAATATGTCTATGTGGTTTGGGTTCAACTATAAGCAGCAACAAAGACAAAATTAATTGTCATCCATACACTTGGTGAAACTAAGTTTAATAAAATATATCCTAAACACTTGGCTAAGTATCACAAAATACAGCTTCCAAGTCACCTTATGAGGGCATCGTCAGAGGCTGGCTAGCACAGTTAGTAACCATAGGCATATAAACTATAAGCAACTGTAATTGGGATTAAGTAATAATTTTGGTAACTGCTATTCACCCTATAAAATAAGAACAAGTTTTTAATAAAAAAAATCTAGTCGGTTATAATGAAATTACAAATAGTGTCTCGTTCTCGTCGCCTATCTAACAATCCTGTTTAAATCTAACGCTCCAATTCTAATAGAACGCCGTTAGTGCCCTCGGGAAGGTCTCTCGCCCTTAAACCAACCACCTCAAACACGCCAACCACTTAAATCACGACTAAATACAGTCCAAATTAGCAGAAAGCGTTAGAATAGCAGCATCGGATCACACGAGGTCACGGGACAGTCCCGGTTCAGAAACGGGATGGGAAAGGATTCTCAGAGAGGGATTCCAACCTGGGACCTTTGTACAAAAGAATCTAGAACCTGTAACTAAATAGGGAGCGTCTTTTTCTTATGGGTGTCTTTTATATTCCCATACGAATAGAAGAACTAGTTTTGGGCTTTTGTACTAAGTAACCATAAGATTTATTGAGTTTTTTTTTGAGGTACGAAAATTAATTTGTTGTTACAAGGTAGGTTATTTTCTAAAGGAAAGTCAGGGACAATATACGCACACGTACACATTGTAAAATGTAAGTTTTAAAAGGATATAAATTTTTAATTCGACTGTTATATAAAATATTTTCAATTAATTATAATTTATTTTATATTTTTCAACAAATGTTATTATTTGCCTAATTTTATTTGTAAGTATTTTATATTTTGTAATTATTATTTATTATTGTTAATTTATTGTATTTTAACAGAGTCCTGAAGAAGGATGAAGAGTCGGCCGAATTGTTGACTAAATAGAAAATAATATTGACTGAAATTCAAAATAAACCTGTTTTCGTAAGTTTTAAAAATAAACCAACGAAATAGTTTTAAACTAATGAAAGTAATAATGATAATATTTCATTAAAACTTTATTAAACTAAATGTTATTTTGATAAAGATCAATTGAAAAAATCTATCGAAATGGTAAATTCAATATAAAAATATACTTTTACAGAAGAAATTTTTGGGTGTTAAATTCTCACACAAAATATAACTCGTAATATGATAATTGTTAGATAATATTTTGCATTAATTTAAATTCATTGTTACACATTCGCTCTATTTCCATTTCCATAACAATTCGTATTATTTTAATTAAATTTTTATAAATTTTCTAAGAGATATTTAATATTTATGGGACAGCAAAAAGTTCTACAATTTTCACAATTTATTCCAATTCCATGAGAAACGAATTAAAAACAGCAATTTGTGAAAATGAACATTTCCCTCACTCAATTTACTAATAATAGTAACAGTTTCACTCACTAGTGATGAAAGTAAATAACTTTCCTCACTTATGAGGGAAACAGTTACTATCACATCTAAATTGAGTGAGGGAAATGTCATTTGATATGATGACCAAGGAAACGTGATGTGTATTTGCAAATACAACTCCTTTGATTTATATAAAATAATTATTAAATTTCTTGTATCACAAATATTAAAATATATTTTCACGTTTAATGTTGAAAAAATAGTATGTAGTTTGTATTGCAAAATTCGTACTATTGGAATATTGGTTGTTATTCTCTCGTCCTCGGTTATTTTTGAAGCTCTACTGTTTATTGTAGCATATTCCAGCAATGACATTATTACAAGTAAATTAAGATAGTTTGAATATTCATAAAGTCGATATTTTAATTTCAAAACCGTTGGTAGAAAGTGAAGTTTCAAAGTCACAGTTAATAATAGCGTTGGGCAACAGCAATATCGTGATAGCAAATGCAGTATGAATATTTCACTCTAGCCTTACATATACATATGTATGTAAATCCATATGATGTATTATCGATTAATTCTTTATTTTTAATTCTCTCTTAGTTTAATTTAAATTCTGATTAACTGGCGGCATTGTAAAAGTTTGAACATAGTTTGCCAAACATCAACTGAAATATTTTTGCTACATTTGCGCTCTAATTTTCCGCACATGTGTTTGATTTTCGGTCAAATGTTTTCATTGAAAGGCTGTAGAGAGAAATGGTTCATTTTGAGGGGTGGATTTTATGACTGTAATGGGGTTTTCCACTATAGTCACAAATTGGCAAATTTGTCATTTGTATTGGGACTACACCCAATGTCATTGATTTTAAAGATATTTGAGGTTTTAATGCATTTAAGTCCGACATCCGAACATTGCGATTTTTTTTAACCAACTCTTTTTGACCACGAGAAATCGAATGGCGCAAAGCGCATCTTCATATCTTTTTTAGTTTTTGAGTTACATCGATTTTTGACTTTTTTTAAAGCTCAACTTTGAAAGCCCGTAACTCAAAAACTAAAGGAGATATTGAAATGCGGTTTGAACGAGTGTATTTCTCGTGCGCTACTTAACTTGTACATGTATTTTGAAAATTTTTCAATTTTTTTCGAAATTTTCTTTTATCGATATTTTAAAAAGTTGAAGAGATAATGCAAATATGAAAACACCAGTGAATTCCTCGCGTAATAAAATTCGAACGGATACATTTTTTATTACAAAAAATCGAAAATGGCCGTTTTTTGAAAATTTCTCAAGGGGTTAGCCTTAAGATTTTTACGATTTTTGGCTATTTTTCGTTTTTTTGTAATAAAAAATGTACCCGTGCGAATTTTGTTGCATACCTATGTATTTTTACGAGAGAAATTCACTGGTGTTTTCAGATTTTCATTATCTTTTCAAGTTTTTGAAATATCGACAAAAGAAAAATTTTTGAATTTTTTTCAAAATTTTTCTTCCTCAATATTAGTAATTAATTAATGAATATGTTGTTAAATACTGGCCAGTTCGAAACTGGAAGGTGTAAATCAGTGAAGGGAAAGTCAAACTGAATGGTGTAGATTACGAGATTGTACAAGTGACAATCAAATATTTAACTAAGATAATCTTACAGTTTATTTATGTTTCTTGCTGAAATAACTGATAGCTACGCATATTTTTAATTATTTGCCACGAAAGTTATTGAAACTTCATTTATATATTTTTCTAAATGATGAAGTAAATCATATATGTATGTGACTACAATTATATGTATGTGAGCTCCACTGTTTGACATTAACATATATTTAATCCGACAATTAAAAAAAAATGTATTACGGCTTAATAAATACAATTAAAACTTTCTAGAACTGTACATTGTCTTCATTTTAGATTAGGTTTCATTAAAAAAAACCAATTATAGTAGAGGACACCGTTACTACTATTGAATTTTTAGAAGAATTTGAACAGAGTAATTTTCATGATATTATTGAACTTTATATTTACGTTAATACTAAATAATCTTACGTTACTATTAGCGACGGGCGACAAAATGGTTTTACCGGTCGCTACTAATATTCGCTGCATAAATACTAATTATTACTGATTTTAGAACTTCCACCAAAAAATTCTACCGCAAATAAGTGATCCATGTAAAAACATGAAATACAGTTACCAGCCGTCAAATTAAGGATCCCTCTAAGGGTGTGAAAACTGAGGCTATCATTTTAAACTGACATTTAAAATGTGGCAACACAGTAGTACAAATCTTACAAAATAAAAATTATATTAAAAACGGTTTTCAGTATAATAACAAACCGATTATGAATGTAAAATAATAAAAATAATTATTTAACAAATGATAAAATGTAAAAGATGAAAAAATGAAAATGAAAGTAATTGACATGTAACAACACTTATATCAAGTAACCGCCATCTTCGTGGCCACCTGTCCACGGGCCGGAGTGACCACGAGGTCACAGGGGTCACTACCCCTGGAAACCACGGGTCCCACCCCTAGGCTGATTCACACGGCCAGAATAAAGTGTCATTAGTGAGTGGGAAATGCCTTGTAATCGTAACAGAAACCAGCGCCAACTGTCTTCATTGCTGACCGTTACAAAATCATGTTAACATGTCATTCAATTCATTACAAACATTTTACTCAATAATATTATAGACAACAGAAATTTATATTCATTGTAGAAGCTTCATCTGATCCACTCGGACACAATAGTATTTTTGTTATGTTATTGACAGAGAGTCCAAACAATTAACTAGAAAATATATAAGTTATTTTATTTATTTATTTACAGGGTTCGAAGATATATATCGATCGATATATATCATGATATTTATTTTGATATATATCGTCATATTTTTGCAATGATATATATCCATTATATAAAAATATCAAATAGTTTTTGAGATATAGCCTCCGGAGAAGTGAAATTTTTCGAATTTTTCAGTTTTTCTACTTTTCCGAGGCTATATCTCGAAAACTAAATGTGATATGAAAACGCGCTCAACGGCATTAATTTTCTCGTGCTTCAGTTAACTTATAACCATAGTTTCAGCGATTTTTATTTTTTTCAATTTTTCGCCAAAAAAAATCGCAAAAAGCGGTTTTTTAACATTTTCTCGAAAACCAGAAGTCATATGCATTTGAAGATTGCACCACTGGATTCAGTGGGTCAAAATACATATGTATGTAAATTTTCGTTTTAATAATCCTACGATTAAGGATTTTTGGTAAAATTGAATTAAAATCTGAAAAAACCAAAGGGGTACCCCTTAGGAAATAATTAAAAATATTAAATTGCATAAAATTGTATGAAAATTTGCTTATAAGTCAATTCGGACACGGGGAATTCAACGCCATTGAGCGCATTTCCATATCTTGTTTTGTTTTTGAGATATAGCCTCCGGAAAAGTGAAATTTTTCGTATTTTTCAGTTTTTCTACTTTTCCGAGGTTATATCTCAAAAACTAAATGTGATATGAAAACGCGCTCATCGGCATTAATTTTCTCGTGCTTCAGTTAACTTATAAACATAGTTTCAGCGATTTTTATTTTTTTTCAATTTTCCGCCAAAAAAATCGCAAAAAGCGGTTTTTTAACATTTTCTCGAAAACCAGAAGTCATATGCATTTGAAGATTGCACCACTGGATTCAGTGGGTCAAAATACATATGTATGTAAATTTTCGTTTTAATAATCCTACGATTAAGGATTTTTGGTAAAATTGAATTAAAATCTGAAAAAACCAAAGGGGTACCCCTTAGGAAATAATTAAAAATATTAAATTGCATAAAATTGTATGAAAATTTGCTTATAAGTCAATTCGGACACGGGGAATTCAACGCCGTTGAGCGCATTTCCATATCTTGTTTAGTTTTTGAGATACAACCTCCGAAAAAGTGAAATTTTTCGAATTTTTCAGTTTTTCTAAATGTGTACAAAAACTAAAATTAAAAAATAAATATCCAAAAAGTGATATTTATCTGATATATATCCTATATATCAGATATTTTGATATTTATTATAAATATCATGATATTTACGAACCCTGTTTATTTATGTTACGCTGTACAACAGGAACTTAATCCCAATTACAGTACAACGTCCGCAGTGTGGTAGTTTATATAATTTTTAGCTTGAGTGAGATTCGAACTCGGGATCTCTGGATTCGAATTCCGTATCGCTATCCACACCACCGTACTGTACCGTATATTAAAGCGAATTTTTTTGTAAGGTTCGCTTCGCCCGAATTTTCAACAAACAAATTCTGAGGCCGTAGAACCGTGCATTACATATGCAAGTATTTAAATATTGAACATGTCCTTGGTAAGACTCGCTTTGCTCGCGTTTACTACAGAAAATCTCATTTAAATGTCATAGATTAGAACAATTTCAATAAAAACGCTTAACAATTTCTATTATTTTTGACAAACTTTACCAGTCATATATACAGGGTGATTCAATAAAAATTGCATCAAATTGTGCCATGAAAAATATGTCATTTTTGGTTGTCAATTGAGGAAGATAATTAATTTAAAATTTTGATTTTGAAAGTCCGTCTAAATCGAACAATCGTTGACATATTTCGTTATCAATTATGATAGATAATTACTTAACTAATTTCAGATTTACATTTTGTATGGCAGTTTTGATGCCATTTTTTAATCAGCCGTTAAAAAAAGTTACGCATATCGTTGTTTCGGATATAAAATATAAATATATCATCACGCCAAGTGATATATTTCTTCGCGTAAAGTGGGGTTACCAGTCGTCAAATCACGGAACACAAAGATGTTAGTGGAGAGGGAGCCACAGGGGTAGATTGGTGAAAATTGTTTGTAAAATAAATTGAATGTTTAAAGTACATAGAGTTCGTTAAGATTCTCGAGTTAGTTTCGCGTGAGTGCATGCACGGGGTGAGGGGTCGGGCAATGGCGACACGGCCCACAATAAGCTACATTGAAAAATAAAATCATTTCAGGGCGAAAACTAATTGTTTTCCTTATTGTTTACAGGACTTATCAATCAATCTTCGTAGACTATACATTAATAAAGTGAAAGAACACATTTTTGTACTTCCGTTAGGAAATAGACGTTTTATTTCACTTATTTGACTTAGGTAATGAACTGCATTATTTAGCTAGTGAAATAATGAGGTAACATAGCAACAGATATTTTGGTAGACGAATTCTGATGTGTTATTCTTTTATTTTTTGAATTTATAACTGTCATTAATATGTCAAAATTACATAATTTCAAAAACGCTCTTTCGTATTTATTAGAACGGAAGTAGAAAAAATATTGTATGAAACTAGTAAGGAATGTTTACATAACTCGGCTACGCCTCGTTCTGCAAATTTCACATACGTAAGGTAATAACCTTCATTTCCTTACTAGTTTCATAAATAGCTATTATGTTATTACCATAAAACTACAGTGAAAATAAAACAAATAAGTATGGCACAGTGACATTCGCTTATAGTTTTCTAACACCTCTAGCACTGGGTGCAAAGTGGGATATGGTAGAATCGTCGGCGTCGGCGTCGGTAATCGTCTGAGAACGTCGTTTTGTAGCGTTCGGGCCAGACGGGCTATATTTGCAGCGTGCCGGCCTATTTCGGGAGGCGTTCGCAAAGCGGCAAGGCGCTAGTCGCACGCTAGTCACGAGGTCGCCGTACGACGCACAAACACACACACACACATACATATGACGATGACGTCGGCGACGACGACGTACGCAATAACTACTCATTTAATGCTCATCATTTTAGATACAGACTATTATTCGCACTTTTATTTTTATATATAATATACAGGGTGTTTTCAAATAAAACCTACAATATAATTCAGAATTTAAGAAAGACCGCTTGAGGTATGCTCGTTTCAAAGATA
Source organism: Pterostichus niger (assembly GCA_947425015.1). NCBI lineage: Eukaryota > Metazoa > Arthropoda > Insecta > Coleoptera > Carabidae > Pterostichus > Pterostichus niger. The sequence continues at coordinate 1,358,523 of OX380342.1, forward strand.
TTGACATAAGAAAAAGTCAATGGCAATTTTTGGTTGAAGCAGTTTAAAAACCACGACAAATCGACTGTCGTTGACTGCATCTTCAAATCATTATTAAAATAAATATATCATCACGCTGGTAACCGCATTTCACGTGAAAAAATATATCAGTTCCCGAGATCTGCTTAGGCAGAGTGCCACACCCAGTAATGGGTAAAAGGCGCGATGATATATTTATTTATTTTATTTTATCACGCCTTTTACTCATTACTGGGTGTGGCACTCTGCCGAAGCAGATCTCAGTAAATGATATATTTCTTCGCGTGAAGTGCGGTTACCAACCGTCAAATCACGGCTCCCAAAGATGTTAATAAAGGGTGAGTCACAGGGGTAAATTTAATTTGCGAAAACTAAATAATAACAATATAGATTAGCTTTATTCAAGATTACTCAACACTTTTATAAAAATTAAATTGTTAATAACTTTATTATTCTCCAATTAAAATTAAAAACAAAATTATGTCACGTTCAATAATTCCTGCTAGTGGGGCGTTAAAGCGTTAGTAGCAGTAAAATAAATGTATTCGGACACAACAGCACACGTCAATAGACCATCACATGATATCACGTGACCGTTCTTTCCCTGTCCGCCTGTCCACGTCATGTGGAAACACAAAAGCCAGATTAAAGGCTCACGCGAAAACGATCAAAGAGTGCGTACCGATTAAAATTAAAGAAAGGCGGAAAATCGTCAATCATATGTCAAATCAAAAATAAAACACACTCAACCCTCGGTCAAAAGAGAGAGAGATAATATGTTAGAACGATATGATATATAGCACGAACGAAACGAAATATTATTTTTATAAATGGCGCAAATTATATTTCTGAATACATGTAATTAAGCATTAATTTCAAAATAATTATGTTACAAGTTAAATGAAATGAAAATTGGATGAATTGATTCTATTCATAATTAATATTATTGTTACAAATAAAAGCAATGAGACGGTAAAATATGATTTCGATTAAATCTAAAAATAATCATAAAATATCAAACTAAACACTTTTTTTTAAATTTATATATCGGACCAACTACTAAGGTCATATGCCGATATATCCTTTGTATGGTCGCCACGGGCGGGACCCGAACCCACGACCTTATGGTTGCGAGTCAGGCCCTCAACCCGCGCGACCATCACGCGGAACAAAACTAAACATTTGTCTAAGTCTCACAAAATTCAGCCTCCAAGTCAACTTATGAGGTCCTCGTCAGAGGCTGGCCAGTCCTTCATCATACAGCTCCTTCACGTGAACTTTGTTCTAGGTAAAGAAGCGCGTCTATGGTTACTAACTGTGCTGGTCAGCCTCTGGCGATGCCTTCATAAATTGACTTGGAGGCTAAATTTTGTGAGACTTAGACAAGTGTTTAATTTGATGTTTTATTATTAAACCTAGTTTCACCAAGTGAGCATTCAAAGACAATTAATTTTGTCTTTGTTGCTTTTTACTAAAAGTAATGATTAAAAATCCCCGACCACCTACACTTGCCAACCAACGTAAAAACCCTAGAACCATAAGTTAATTTGCAACATTTCATGATTGAAGTTGAATATTTTTCCAATGAAACCAATTTAATCTTGAGTTGAGTTGATTGACGGACAGCAAAGTGTCATAAAAACCAGACACAAAACTCATGAAAATGATTCATGGAACTTTTCTAAATTTAACTTTATGAATCTTGTATTTACATCCTGATGTCTCTATTACAACATTCCTCATTTACTATTCATTCACAACTGCGAGGAATAATCGTCGAGATAATTGTTACACTTGATTAAAGTCAATTGAATAGCGGATAAGCGTTAGCGGAGGCCTCACGAAATATTAAGTGTTACATTTTTTAAATATTACAACTGTTATTGTTATTTAATGGCGCTAAACACATATAAATTACAGTTTTAAATTAAATTATAATATAAGAATCTATTAACTGGAAAATAAGTAGAGCACGAAAATATTGAAAATCTTATTTCGCCTTTTAAAAAAAATATACTGAACGTTTAAAGTGATTCATTCAAAAATACTGATTGGAAATTTGCATAAATATATCCCATAATTTTGAACGTCAATAAATTCTTAAAAGCCCAATAAATGTCTTTAAAATGAAGTAACTTTAGATAAATAATATAATTCGTATTTGATATTTTATTTTGAGTAATAAGGACGTAACGATATTTGAAACCAAATATTTACGATTGTTTAAACATCAAACAATAAATAAATACGACACTGATGCGAATAAAGATCAATCAACAACATTTTAAAACTATTACAATTCTGTTGTAAATAAATAAACAACAAACAACAACTAGAAGATACAATTAAAGCAGTTATAAATTCAACGTAACCTCAATTTGCAAAATATGCCTAACTGTCTCTCGAATTATAATTTCAATTAATTGTATTCATTTTTAAAATAATTCACTAAACTAGTAGATAAAATTGAAAAGTTAAATATTTTCAACACAATCTCAATTTGCAAAAGAACCCTCACTTACTCGCAAATGTAATTCCATTATTTGCAATTCTGCCTGAGATTTACTTCTGAAATAATTCTTAAAACCCACAGCAAGCAGACAAAATTAAAACAGGTATAAATTCAATATAATCTTAATTCGCAGTACATTCCTAACCTACTCACAATTGTACTTCCGTGTTATTCTGCATATTTACTTAAAGAATTCTTTAAAAAACACAGCAAGTAGATAAAATTAAAGCAGGTATAAATTCTATATAATCCTAATTCGCAGTACATCTCTAACTAACAAATGTAATTCCATTAATTGTAATTCCGTGTAATTCTGCATGATATTTACTTCTTAAAGAATTCTTTAAAGAAACAAAGCAAGTAGAAAAGCAGGTATAAATTCAATATAATCATTCTTAATTCGTAATACATTTCTAACTTACACACAAATGTAATTCCATTAGTTGTAATTCTGATGATATTTACTTCTTAAATAAATCTTAAAACCCACAGCAAGTAGATAAAATTAAAGCAGGTATAAATTCAATATAATCTTAATTCGCAATGCATCTTTAACTTACTCACAAATGTAATTCCATTAATTGTAATTCTGAATGATATTTACTTCTTAAATAAATCTTAAAAATCACAGCAAGTAGACAAAATTAAAATAGGTATAAATTCAATATAATCTTAATTCGCAATACATCTCTAACTTACTCACAAATGTACTTCCATTAATTGTAATTCTTTGTGATATTTACATCTTAAATAATTCTTAAGAACCTCAGTAATAGGTAAAACAAAAACAGTTACAAATTCAACATAGTCTCAATTTGCAAAACATCCCTCTTTTGCAAATGTAATTCTACTAATTGTAATTCATATTAAGGGTATAACAAACCCTATGAAACTATTAAAATGTTGCTGATTGTCTTGTACGCAATGTTAAAAAAAGAATCTGGACTCACCGATTGAAGATGTTCTCCGAAAGCGCGTACTTCTCCAGCTTGGCACAAGGGGTGAGACTCTCCTCGTCCTGGTGGAAGTTGGCGCTGTCGTAGTCTCGACCTTCGCCGTCGGAAGGTTCTCCACCTGGTGACAAACACACACACGTCAAACACGTAACATCTTCTTCACAGACATACATAAACTACGTTCTTGTTCAGTTTTAAAAGTACGGTTACGTTTGTGAAAGTTGGGCCCGAATCATGTTTATTAATGAACCTAACGTAATTTAATGAAACAGTAACTGGTTTATGGTTTGCCTTACCCCATGGATCTAACACAAACATTAAAATTTGTAAAGAACCGTATTTCATGTTGTCAAAATTATTATAATTTTACTGGATAATTATTTGAAAGCTACAAATATACTAACTGTCAATATATGTCATTTTCCGATGTGATATTTTTTTTCTGAAACTATTTGATTTTTTCAATAACAAATGTTACCTTTTACCAATTTTTTTTTCGCCTTTAATTTCACATCACTGTAAATTCAATCAAATATAAACGAGTACTGACTCTTCTACTCGTAAAATATCCACTAATTAAATCATATTTAATTAATTTAGGTATTGCATAATTAAGCAACAAACAAATAGTAAAGAATATTCAAAAGATCTTGATGTATATTTTAACAGTAAATGATTCAAATAAAAATGTATAATTTGATGCAAATTTCAGCAAATCATTTTGGCACAATTATTTAATAATTTAGAAAATAAATATATCATAACGCATTTTACCCATCATTTGATGTGGTACACCGCCGTGGTAGATCTCGGTAAGTGATATATTTATGCGCGTGATCAGCCATCAAATCACGGCCCCCAAAGATGTTAGTGGAAGGAGAGCCACAGGGGTAGTTTTAATATAGTAATGACAAAAGTTAATTTTTCTGTCATAATATAAATTAACTTTAGTCAAAAACTACAGGTATGATTACCTTTAATAATCACACAACTTAATAATATTAGCTCTATAGTAATGACACTTTACTCACGTATTATATATGATATTTTATATAAATTCGTTATTTAACAAAAGAAACTTCGCACTGCCAATTGTTTTAAATCACTTTATTTCCCTAGGTAAATAATGAAGCATATTGAGTACTGGTTTTGTTAACATTATTTACCGCTTGTATACAGAGTGTTTCAAAATTAAAAATTAAAGGATATATATATTATTTGATGTACTGAAAAAGATTTTTTCCGAAATTCGCAAACATTTTTCGAGCCACTGGATTGATAGGTTATAGTAATGAATAAAAATGAATAAACATTAAAATTAATTTAATTATAATTGTGTAGCAGTTCTTTCAATGTTTAATGTTTACTAATTTTTAATTATTACTGTAACCTATCAGTCCAGTGGCAAGAAAAATGTTTGTTTCAAGTAATGTGCGAATTTCGGAAAATTTGTTTTTGTATTAAAATTAGTACATATCATATACCCTTAATTTTTTTTTTATAATAATTTTGAAACGCTCTGTATAAAACATATTATAATTATTGTAATTGCTTTAAAAATAAATATATTTTGGGGACATGCGGTATAATGAGGCATCTTCTATTATAAATCTCGAGGTGCATCTTATTTAGAACACTCCGTATATCAAATTAATTATTTCTAAATAAACCACTCGGATGTAGTTGCATTTTTTGTAAGTATTTGAAGTAAAAAGTGTCTGTTTATCTTAAAGGAAACTTTTAAAACAAAAAAAAGGCGCAACCCTAAAAAACTACCAAACCAACCAAACAAAAAATCTTTCAATCTAAAAATAATTCCACAACCCTTAGGTGCACAATATATCAAACGCATCTCTACTAGTAATATCAACAAGAAAAAATTCTCAAACACAAACAATCCAAAAATAGCCAGCCCTCTGTCAAGGGCACGATGTATCAAATAGTGATGGCGTGGCCCTTAACCGGGGCGCTATCGCGTCGTGGTAGCTGCGGAATCCAGCTCCGCCTGCGAATCGATACCCGAGTGGCAGGGAGCATCGTACTCGCTGAGAGTGGGTGTGTGCACTTGCACTCATTCACCAGCAGGTCGGCACTACACGATACGACTACGTCGCACTGGGCCACCATTCGGAGATGATTTCACTTTTTAATTACACACATTTCAGACATTTCATTTATTATTTGTTCATGACAAGTTCAGCAGCTTTTATTGGAATCCGATTCATAGTTTTTATATAACTTTATGGAAAATAATTTTGGTCATTACAGTGGTTTATAGTGAAATCCGAACCATTTGGACACACTTTTTTATATAAGTTGAAGTCAGCGAGGTTTGAACCCACGACCTCTCGCCAAAGCTGGGCAATAGTTAACTATAGCTTCGCTAAATGTAAAAATTTGTAGCAATTTTCTATTTTATGTTATAACAATTAAGTTACTTCTTAAAGCTGTTTAAACTCGCGCAAAAAAAAACATTTTTTTAATAGTTAGAGTTTAGTTCCGCGAATAGAAAATAAGTTCGAATTATAGTTGTAGCTGGTGAGGCGAGTGTGCTACCGTTGTTGTTGTTTAAAGGGTAATAAAATGTTTACGTGAAGTAGAGTAACTCACCGAAAGGGGCGCAGGACCCACCCTCTCACGCTGTCGGCAGACATTTATTTCTTTAGAGGTCATTACGTGAACTTGAAGGTTATTAAACTTCCCTCGCACAAAACCTCACCCCTTACTGACAAATCTCCTCGTATATAGTAAACTCTCGCCGACGAAAGAGTGTCGTCGCCACGTTTTGGGTATTGGCAAATTCGCCGGTTGGGTAGAGAACGCACACGCGGTCACGCACTTCAACGCGGAAATCACACGGAATCGTCGAACAAACACAGTGTTGTGTTGGGTGGGTTGATTGATGCACGCACAGTGTTTTGTTTTGGCGTTGGATCGCGGCGGTTGTAGAGCGTTTGCGGCACGGCATCGCGGGCGGTCAGCGCGTGGTTCGCGGCGCCGCCGTCGTCGCGGGGGCAGCACTGCACGCCCGCCGAGGGGATCAATACGGGCGTGCGCTCAGGGTGTGGTGATGCCGACACAAGAAGCCTGATTCACAATCACATTACGACTATTAGTTTTTCAGGTGCGCAGCCCACTATCGACACCTTCAAGCAGATCATTCTTCACCAACACACAAGAATCTCTTTTCTCTCTTTATAGCAAAATTTATCGTTTAATGTAAACATCACTTTGATTATTTCTTTCATGTCATCGTGTCAATGAATATAAACAAATACATTTATCTAATCAACATTAAATTTACTCGTAAATGCCACTATTTACAAACATCACTATTTATAGAATTTACTCCATTTCTATTTAAAATATTTTCTATAATTTTAGTCATCATTCTAATCCAAATGAATCAATACAAAACAAAGAATAAATTATATTCCTAATAGTTAACTAAAAACTTGCATTCTTGAATGCGTTTTTTTTTTTTGTTAATTTTGAAATGTTGGCGTTTAGAAGGGGAGGGCGCAAGAAGGAAGAATATGGCGGGTACGATTTTAAGCATTTCCGGTACAGATAACACCCAACCACCCCTTATTCCCTACCCCCGCTCCAGACGAGTCCGTGTGAAGACGCCGCACCCTATATAGCCACGCCACACGTCACTTGTTCACGAACGCACATCATAGTCATCACCTTCAACTGCACGAGTTCAACTCAATCAAATATTATTTTGGTCATTGACTTTTCCAAAATTACGGGATTGAAATATTTCCAACTTGACCGTGATATTCCAGTGCACATTTAAATTTGCCGGTTTATAAAAATGAATACCAACATGAAAGTGACAAATGTAACTACATACTCAAGATCAGCAAATCCCACGAGAACATTGACCTAATGTTCACATGGAAAAGTCATGTCAATATGACATGCAAAATTAGATTTTAATTTAAAATTACACATAACAAAACATTAAGACGAAACACGGTTAAACACTAAACTACCAACACTCATTCAAATAAATTTCGATTACTTATTAAAACAACATTATTGACGTATTTGATTAAATCATTATACACCCATGAAATTAATTTGTATTGTAAGATCTAAATCAATAATAAGTAACAATAAATAGCTGGAATGTCAGATCAAATGAGTGCGGAACAATCAATCAAAAACATCATTTGTCAAAACTAACCTTACTGAAAATAGTACTTTTTAACAATAAACTTACTCACCACTTTTCAAAACGTAAAAAAATAACAGAAACGATATGATTATGAAACAGATTAATACATTAAATAAAACAGCATTATTACGCATAATAACAGACCACGCCATAGAATAACTGCGTTTAACTTTCAATCAGGCAAGTAATTACAAGAAGACATTGAAAAATTACACAAAAATGCAATGGACTCACCATCATCCGGGTCATCAAAGCTTTCATCTTGTATTAAGGATATATCTGAAAGGTAGAAATACTGTCAACGTTTCAGTTTGATATAAAACGGTTCGTTGCTTCTGGACAAACACTCACCCGCCATTTTGAATGAACCCAAACACAGCATAGAACACCGGCGAACGCGCACGTGACTTTCAAGATGGCTACTTAGGGAACAACAATTTCTAGTTCCAAAAAAGATTGGTAAAATTGTGACGTAAACAATACTCTGTTCTCCATAAATGATTTGAATAAATGTCAGATACGCATTTAGATAGCAACTTTATTTTCCTCTGCTTAAAATTAAACGGTAGCCATTTTGAAAACGTCACTGTTTTCAATTGATACTCTTGCTTGTTTGAGTGCACGATTTTTAAATGGCTTTATTATTCAATTACTATTAAATATTTGTATGTTCAACAAGAATTTATATTGTTATTAAATAAGAGGATACTTTTAGAAATGAAAGAAACAAAATATGAAAATCAGTGTTGCCAATCAAGCAATATATTTTTTACTTACAAAATACTTTTCTTGATTATTAAGATTAAAATTAATTAACGATAAACAACAACAATGATTTACCAGTTAACCATTGTTAACGAAAAGTAACAACTAAAAACAAATTACTGTTTTAAATTAAGGTTCGGAATGCAAAAAATTCAATTAAAATATTAAATAAATAGAAGGCTTCAGAATCAGATATGATTTAAAAAATAATTATTTGCGAAAGCTTCAAGCAAAAAATTAGCTCATCATCAGCACCTTAAAATACATTAATTATTATATAGAACTAACAAATTAATCATAACGTCAAACAAACCGGAAAGTATAAAACCGATATTTGCAAAATATCAATAACAAAAATGATACACATAAAATAATAAAAATTAAATTAAATTGTTAAAAAAATTTGAACATATTTTAAATTATTATACGCATCAGTTAATTTTTTATTATTTTGTCAATTTTTATTTTTCATATGTATATTTTTTTGTTATTATTGTCATTTAAAAAATATCTGTTTTGTATTGAACGTTTTTTAAAGATTTGTTTGACATTATGATTAATTTGTTAGTTTTATATTATAATTATTGTACTTGTATTTTAAAGAGCTGATGATGAGCTAATTTTTAACTCGAAACGTTCGCAAAAATATATATTTTTTTAAAACACTGGATTCTGAAGCCTTCTATTTATTTAATATTATTATTAATTGGATCCTTTTTAAATATATATTTATAAAAATGTAAACATTAAAGTCGAATATAACAGTTAAAATAATTTTTAATAGATCTGCTTAATATAATATACTTTTACCCAATAAATATTTTAGCTGTTGAACAAACAAAAAAATATCTCTATCCAAATATTTTTTGCGTTAAATTACATTTCATTTTGAACAATGATATGCTCTCTGTAAGTAGGCAATAATCTATTAATTTACAATATTATTATATACATTTCACTTTACAAGTGGCTGATTTCGGTTATTATTTTATACAAAATTAGCCACCTGTTATTATTATCATCATTATTATTTCGCTACTGCACGAAAATTGACTTATTAGTTTATAAACGCACCAGTAACTCATTTGGTGTTTTATACCTACATGAAATAAATTTAAAACAATTCGCAGGCGAACTTTTTGTCAGGGACTATCCATCACCACAAGTTGAAACGATGATCTACACATCGGGCACTCGGTCAGTTGGTCTGCGCAGGAAGTACAGAACCCTCTGAAAGACATAAATCACAATTACTTCATCAGCTGCACGCCCTGATGATGATGATGATGTTTACCTATGATCACAGGGCACCAATCTAACCGAAGCTTTTTTATCAAAGCACAATGTACATGAATCTTCTCTAACGCTATGTTTTCGGAGTTCCTCTAAGTATATATGTCGAGGCATGACTCGCTTATCCTCCGCGCTAAGCGAGCCGTGATCATTGAAGGCCAAGAATGGCTGCGACGGAGGATACTGGAATGGCTTTGAACCAAAATTAAACCTACATTGCTGGAATGACATGAAGCTTGCTGCTGCGAAGAAACCACTTCTGCAAAAACATAATTCCATCCCTATTTAATACATAAACAACCCTATTTTACAACAAATGTATGTACATGATGTGCCAGGATCGGAAAATTGCAGAATGAATCTATTGAGTAATGTTTTTGCAAGAAAATATAAATGTAGATGTTTGCCAGGATTGGAACGAATCTAATGAATATTTAAATATGTAATTAGTAATAATATGAAATAAAAAGGCAATCAAACAAGAGATGTGTAGAAAAATTATAGAATTATGAATGTGGATGAAGTGAATAAAATGATCTTACTTGGCTTTAGCAAATACGTCAATACGAGGAGGAAGGCTGTTCCCATTGACAGAAAAAATAATCTGTTGATTGTCTAAATCTAAAAGACAACCCAAAACATCTCCAGGTTGCCACCTTGGTAACACTTGTGGTTCCGATCGAGCATTGTACCAAATTAATCTTCTACAACCATCATACGCTAAAGAATACTTATCGTCCCCAATTCCATACCCCTCCTGGAAGAAACACTTTCATTTATAACCAAGAACTACATTTAGACAGAGTAGACAACGAATCAGGGCGCCGGGGCTCGGACAGCGCCAAATTCAGATAATACAGTAATTAATTTATCTGTCTTACATGATTGAGGAAGTTGCTGTTCTTCGTCGCCCATCCAATCTGCATAACACCTGGAGTTATGACCATAACCTCGTAGTACCAGACTCCGCTGTGTGCTTGAGCTGTACACCGAACACTTTCGAAGGAGTAAGCATCGCATCGAGCTTCCAAACCATCCGGAGATATTTTTAAATATTCACTAACGTCCGAGGTGTTCAACATCGCGTGAATTCCAGACATGTCTGTTGTTTCGTACGAATATTTTCTTCCTTCCATTAAAACTAGCATAAAAAATAAATATTAAAATACTAATGAATGGTTTATATAATTTCGTTTATTACATAAATTGTCGAGACACCACTGGGCGCAGAATCCTACTTGTCTTTTGACGAAATATTGTTCGTATCGCCATGTTTCTAATACAGTTAAAGGGCTCGGCGATTCTTGAAGTAATCTTCGCTTGATTGTTGCTTTATTTTCGCTTGTTTGCGCAAACTTTTCTAATGCTATTAATGAAAATAATATTACGTAGGGGTCCGTGTCAATCATCTAAAATAGTACAACAATTTTAGAATTGTCTACATACATAACATCGACCTCAATTTCACCAAAATAAATACGGTAAAAAAAGAGTAATTGGGAATTTTTGTTCAATGATTCATTTTCGAATAGATAAAAAGAAAAATTTCTGATGTAATAAATTTGATAAATAATTATAATCTTATCTAGAGAAAATTGTAGCATTTTTAGGTATACTGTTCAAATATTGAGCTGGTTTTTATTTACAATAAATCACATGAGCTAATATTTATTTTTAACGCTAATAATGTATTATTTATGTCATACTCACAAGGTTAGTAACGAGATAATTTAAAGTTCCCTCGGTCAAAATAGCGATACTACTCGGTCCTGCAAGTTTCTCGGCAATGCAGCCCAAAACAACGCAAATATTGCGTTCCTTGGGCGCATTCGTTCTGCCATGTATTGCACTTTCTGAAGATAAATTAAATAGTTGGGCTACTTTTAAAACGGAATCTCTTGATGGGAGTGGACAGTCGTCTAGCAATAAAGTGATAACAGAAGGCCCCAAGGGATCTGTCATTGGTATCACATTTACCATGGACGTAACAACTTGAATCCATCCTTCTTCGTTGTCAGCAATATTATGTAATTTTAGCATGGAATGCGGTGGTTCCTGCTCACTGAAATAATATTTATATTTAGTATGAATTCTATAAATATGATGAAACGTTCTTACTTATCAACTAAAGTACCAATAACTCCCAATGTTTCGATAACAAGTTTGTCGACGGTGTCTGAATCGGGACATCCTTTTTCCGTCCTTACGTAAAAATCAGACGGTATATTTGCAGATACTGTATGTATTATTCCATCACCAAAGCCAAATATATCTTCATTTCCACTTGCATTCTGCTGAGGTTCTCGTTCTTCATTCTTCTCTTTACACCAACAGCTACCCATCACGTTCACATGTATTGGTTACTTTTAAGTCTATTTACAAAACACATAAATTTATTTTACACACTACATTACGAATATATCGTAAATTACAAAATAAACAAAAATTGTAAGAAAACATGAAATTTACGTAGGGGTAATCATTGACATGAAAATATCCACATTGCAATCTAGATGTTTAAGCACACACACTTTGCAGTACATATGGAATGGAGACCGAGTCAATTTTGCGATAACCATGGATTGTATTTAAATAGAGCAACGTATTCTGTAGATATAAAGTATTTTAAAATAAACGTATTCTATTTTCACAACATGAACAAACATAAATGACACTTGGTTTGGTTATGAGAACATACTTCTTCATAACCAGTGTTGACACAATTATTTCGTGTTGATAAACATAAAAATCCCTACCCCTCACCGATTTTCAAAGTAATAAACGAGCTGTTAAAAATAGCTATTTTTATCTTATTTTAAATATTTAGACAAAATTTATACTTTGATATTTAAAATTTGTTTGATTACTAATCAGTTCTTAAAAATAAACATATTTTACAAAAAAAAAACATGAAACTTACAAAAAATAATTACATAAAAACAAATTAATACTATTTCAGATGAAATAATTTAAAAGGACTGCATTCGGGCATTTGGCATGTTTTTTCTTCCATTTCTGTTTCAGCTGGACACTGTTTTGAAATGCAATGGCGCCATCGAATCCTTCGTCCTTTCCCGCAAGAAACACTACAATTTGACCAGTGCGTCCATTCACCCCATTTATTTGACTTTCTTTTTCGATGTTCTTTCTTTATCTTCCTTTTTTCATTTCCCATTTTATTCTTTACATATCTGTTTGCAGTTTGATCTGCTTCAGAAAAAGGATGTAATTCAAGTTTGACTAAAACTTCATCTAATAATTGTTTTATATCTTCCAAATTTTGTCTATTTTCAAATACCCTACTAGTTTTATCAACTAAATTTTGCCTGCTGTTAACTGCATTGACTTGATCGTTCCTTTCTTCTAAATTTTGTTCATTATTAAAAATATTGGCGTCATGAGTTAAAATAGGAATTATTTCAGGATTCGCTAAAAATTTTTGTGTTGATTCTTGATGTTTTCGGGTGGGTTCTGTTATATTTTCATAGGATTCAATTCCATCCTCAAAGGATCTCTCCCGATTTTTGTGAATTTGATTAACAATAAATAACTGATTTCTGGGATATCTTAAGACATCCATCAAGTTTGCATTCCCAAAATAGTAAAATTTAGTCATATTTAACATGAATACGAATAAAATATAAAAATTCATTAGCTAATTTTCTCGACGTAAACTGACATTTCTTTCTTGTTTCCTTGACATCGAACAGGCCAATTGAGATCAAACAAAAAATCCACAAAATAGAAAATGTAGATTTAATTATTACAGCAATTAAGATATCACAAAGGATTTTATCATGTAAAAATATAAATATGCAAAATTCATTTAACTAAAATACATCGAAATCGTTTAGTTCTCGGAAAGTTAAACTAAATTACAGTATGTGTAATTATAATTTTGTCACTTTTATAATTAAATAATTCTTCATAATATTCCCGTGGCATCAATCTCCGTTTCTTTTTGCCCTGAAAAGAAAAACTCAAATTTATAATTTTACTTTCAACAAGTTCAAATAACAAATTTCAAGTAAGTTTATTTTATTATAAATTTTTGTAAAAACGTATGAAGATGATCACACCAGATAAGTTGGTTTATTCACATTACATTAATTCTGTACCTCCAGACATAAGAGACTTTCAAATGATTAGAAAATTCGATTTAAAAACACTTGGCAGTTATTATTCCATATTTGCATTAATTTTCCTGTACTGATAAATATTACTTTTGATTATTTTATTGCATATTGTCAATGTGTGGTGTACAAGTTTAATTTTACTGCCAGGCACTTCAAAGGAATGTCAAACTGTTGTACAGGTTCAACTACAGTTGGTTATCATATAAGTTTCAAAATGAAAAGTTGTAAGCTATTTCCTCCGAAGAATGCACATTGCCCAATAAATACATAAACGGGGGATTCACTATGCACTATATCGTTTAGATTCAGACTCTACACTTAATAGATACATACACGTCTAACAAGAATACACACATGTTCTTGGATATTCTAAACAATTTATTAGAAACTAATAAACTGTTTAAAAGTTCCGGAAAATCGTTCGGTTATCATTGCAGTTTTGATATACTTTGAAAAACAAAAATTATCAAAAATTCATTGAATTCAATTGTCAATTAAAATTGTTGAAGTTTATTTTCATTTTCGGAAGCATTTTTTTTCTTTGTAGAGATTATTTGGAAATAATCTTCAATAATTTTAATTTGAATTGATTCGAATGTATTTTTGATGAATTCTCGTAATGATTGCGGCATAAGAATGTGCATTTATTTGTGAGTGAAAATAACGAGATTGAAGTCATCTTTATAAATGGTAACAAATATTATTATACAATGTTATATAGCAACATCATAATGTATAAGTTAACACAGATTCGTTTAGTAATTAAATACATAGTTACTGTTTGTTGTACTACATATTCTAATTTACACTTATTGTTACACCTAAAAAGGAGTTGTATAATCTATCAGTATAAATAAATTGCAAGTTGAATAGTATGAAAATATATTACGAACCAACATGTAACTACTGAATTACATTTTATATAAAAAGAAATCAAGATACCTACACTCCGGACATTAATTTAATGTAAAATTATCACCCATACGCAGTAGTGTTCGGTTGATAACAAATTTAACAAACATACAACTCAGGTGAAGTGAAAAAGTCGGATAATAAGTGCAGTCGAAACGTCTAAACAAACTTACAATGGGTGATAATTTATAAGTCAGTCTTTAACCACACCAGCAATCCTTTAATTCGTTTCATTTCAAAATCAACAATTCCTGATTTTTCTTTGAAACAACTGACAACATGAAAATGTTGCGAAAAATACAGTTAAATAAAAAATAGAAGATACATGTGTTCTATTTCGTACATATTATTAAATAACTATCTATAAAATTATTATTAAAACTTACTTAAATGAATTCATTGTTCTGAATGAAATTAACTAAACGTGAGTACTCTCTTTGCATAGCGATGTGCTGGTATACTTTCTAGATTATTGCAAGAGGAACAATGTCAACAAACTTTCCGTTCACAAAACAAACTAAATGCAAAAAGCAAAATCAAAACTTGAAATGGTCCCTTTCTAGCGAATGAATTATTAAATAAATGTGATTTATGCTGTCTAAAACAAGTGTAAGTTTTCGATGTAAAATGCTCTCAAAAATCTGCAAGAAATATTGTTAAAACTAATAATAAACTTTATTCAAAATACTAGCTTTTATAATAAATATGCAAATAAAACTATGAAAATAGAAAAAAGATATGTATAGAATTAACAGCAAGCTAAAAACGCAAATAATTTTGTGATTGTCACTAAAATAAAATATATACACGTACAATTTAGATACTCGATGATGATTAATTCAAAACTTGCTAAATATTTGTTGTTATACTGTAAAAATATTAACAAGAAATATGGAATAGTATTAAAGATTTGTAAATATTTGATCGAAAAACGGAATCACAAATGTTACCCACCGATTCTATAACTCAATCATTATTTCTAACCAATTAATATTTTAAATCATGAAAACTAAGGGTTGTGATTAATTTACCGATCGATAAGAGAAAATGATTGAGTTACAAAATAGGATAAATTCTTGGAGTTAACGTACGTTCATGGATTGAAAGTTACCTGGCGAAGAAATATCATAAAACTAACACTGGTATAAAATCCGAATGAAAAATAACAATGTTGAAGTAGAATTTTATTCCTGTAAATCCAAATCAACGAAAACAGTACAAAACATTAATAAATGCATTCGTAAGTGCAATAAAAATACCGTGAGGGATCTTCCAGAGGAAACAGAAAACAAAACCCGAGTCTATTAATCCATGATCCGTATCAAAAGATTATAAAAAGTGCTCCATGAATGATGGGAGGGCTGTCCAACCTACTCACAATTCCGATGACCGCTTCTTTATATCTTTTCCGGTTTTCGAATTACAAGAAAAGAACTTTGTCGCATTTTCTCCCTTAATCAGTAACTGAATTATTATTTGTAAACTATCGATATGTTAATGACAACTTTTATATTTCATGATTACTTTATAGATAATATTATTTTCAGTATTCTGTCACTAGAATAATTTAACTTTGGTATTTTTATATTATTTTCATGCTTTCCACGTAGCTGTTATTATAAAAAAAAGAATATAATGACAGCTTACTCAGTTTCATAAGTGGCAGCTTCGTTTAAAAGTAAAATAAATAATTTTGGTAACAGAATGACGAAATAGTAGTAATCATGAAAAATAAGAGGTGTCATTAAATTATGATCGATAAAAAATAATGATCGAGTTACAGAACAGGAGGGATTATTTAGAGATACGCAATCGGGGATTTCACTTCTTTTAACAATTTTTTGTTGCATTTCTAATAGGAATATTTTGATGAAAGTTTACATACCTATGCAATTCGAGTCTCTGGTTGATTTGGTGAAATCCTCGTTTTCGCATCAATCTAAGTATTCCAGTTTTCGACTTAATGACAGTCGATAAAATTCTGAAAATTTGCTAACAAGTCAATTAAAATGCGAGAAATTCAATACCGTCGACCGCATATCGAAATCTCAATAAATTTTCGAGTTCGGACATCTGAAACATTAGTTGTAGTGTGGTTGGACATCCCAGAAGTATGGATCGTAGATTGATTTATCACAACAGCGACAGGCGACAGTTAGAATGAGAGATAGAGACGTTGTGACGAACCTGCGGCTAGGCTCGGAAATACGCGTACGCTAGGACCCCGCCGCCCAACAACAACACGCCCACGCCTATAACAACTGGTTTATACAGAGACCTCTTGAGCTGCGACCACTGCTCGGCTTCGTGCTGGCGCTTCTTCATGTCTCGGACCTGCGCTGCCAGGTTCTCTCGTCTCTCAGTGCGCTTCCGCTGCCGCAGCTCTGACGACGGGGATGGTGTCGACCTACAAAACAAAAAACATTACTTATTTCTGCACACTGCTCTTGCAGAACATATTTATATTTCATTTTCCGTAAATAAATAAACACTAAAATATATCTTTTGATCTAGATCAAAACAAATTTTAGTACCGTACCTATCGATTTAAAAATTGTAAACTATTTTTTTAATGTATTATTTTTTTGTCTATTTCTTCATAACAACTGAATTTCAACTTAAAAAAATTTATTCTGTCCAAAAGACTATTTTCAAATTTTATATATGTTTCGGAAAATTCTTTAAAATAAAATTACTGGTTTACAGAGGAATCGAAATAATTAATATGGACAAAAAAATCTGTTGCAACGCTGCTGATAAAATATTAAAATTCAACATATGGATGAAAATGATAAATGTTACACGGAACTAGCATTATTTTTATCACAACTATTAGATAAAAATTATTGATTATAAATTCTTTGAAATCGGTTGCTACCTACACAAATATGCCTTCCGCTGTTTATTTTCCTTATATGCAATTAATAAATAAATAAATTGAGGAAGTTTTCGATCAATGGTTAGCTCGCTTTATGAACGAATAATAGCTGAAAAAATAAATGAAAAGTATGATCGTACCTTAACGAAGGAACCGAGTTGGTGTCTGGTAGAAGTTCATCCTCGGAGCTGCTGATGTCTTCGTTGCTGGGCACGGTGGGCAGAGGGCGACTCGGCGCAGCAGACTTCACATCCCCATCGAAGGGGAAATCGTTCAGCGAGGCGCTCTTGGGGATGGTCGGTAGCTTGCGATTGACTGGTGGGCCCTCTGTCATGTAGGAACGAGTGAGGCTCTCGCCTCGCGGTGGAGGTAGTGGTGGTGGCTCTTCTTCCTCTGAGCTCGGACTGTACGGCTCGACGTGCTCTGAGTTGCAGTTCTACAATAAAAACAAACATTAAAATGTGAAAAATTATGAATTAGGGGAAGATTTACTTCGGTGTCTTCGCATGGTGGCTGTGAAAGTTGTTTGGCTCCTTCGATAATAGCTTGATACGAAAATCGTAACTGGTCTGGAGTTTGAATCAAACCCATTCGGTATTTTCTCATCTCCAGTAAAATGTCTTTTACATTTACTGAATTTAAACCTTCCTTTTCAATCTAAAACATTTTGAAAATAATAAAAAAAAATTAAAACTAATTATAAATGAGCAAGTTACCAAAACGAGGCATGAATCAACTAAACAAAATGTCCCTGATCGACCGATTCCAGCTGAACAATGAATGATCGCAGGACCAACAGAAGGTTCTAAAGAACCTGAATTTCGTACAACTCTTAAGAACTCAAGAAAAGCGTTCGGCGAACTTGGCACACCAAAATCAGGCCACGTCGTGTAATGAAACTGATAAATTTCTTGTGATTCTCCACTTTCAATATCAGTCAATCTAAAAATAAATGTATATAAACAGGTTTAATGATTTACAAACTATAAAAACAAACCTGAAAATTCTTGTGGAATAGTATGAGTGATCTCGATGTTCTAGATATTCGAGAGTTAGACCAACATCGTTCAACACCATCTTGTGCTCTGGACCGATTGCTTGCGGCCAGTACCAGTGACACTTGACTTGTTTTTTTTCGACAATTTTATTTAACATAAGAATTGCACGACTTTTTTGTTCCCATACCATTAACCAAAAGTTACCTACGGTTTCCGGTAAAGGACCTTGTGTTAAAATGTACTGCCTGTTTGCGGCCTCAACCTAAAAATGGATTTGACAAGTTCAAATATTGGCTGACATTTTAGGTTAATATGAGATGTATTGTACCTTTACTAAATTTGCGTTTATGTAGTCACAAGACCCTCGTTGTAGAATAATTCTACTGTGGTCATAAGGACTCACATCTCTGTACCTATTAAGATTTTTGTTTTGAGGTTTAATCGACTCCAAACACTTGTAATTATATTTTGAACATTCATTTTTAATATGCTACAAAGTAATGCATTTTAATAAGCACATAATTTTAATCATATCCATTTGACATACTTGGTAAACAGCCAGCCATGCATTCTTTGCATTTAATTCCAGATATTCAGTTTCGATGTTACTACTTGACGTTGTCATATTTACAATTGATACTTTAATCAATAATCACAAATACTAAAATTATTAATTTCTTTTATAAACTAATCATTCTATTTACAACAAAACCTATGTAATAAATAACTGCCAACGAGTCCTCTACAAAAACAGTCACCATTAAAATTACCCACCATTTTTAAAGAGAGAGAGAGAATACTTCCATGACTCATATGTCGAAAAAAGACAAAAGATTTTTTGATATCTCTTCGCCGTACTATAAGGAAAAAGAAGAAATTCTACATACCGCGCGAACTCTAAATGTATTTACAGCTATTTATTGTAATTTTAAATCATTAATAATTAGAAAACATATACTACAATATTACCATAATATTCAAAATAATTATTGAACTGAAATTACTGAAATTTGAATGACGGAACCGGATATATTGTTATGGGTGGGGGATAGGTTCGAGATTTAGCAATCATTGTCGAAATTAATTATTTTATTCAATAATGTACATAAAATCTCATTATTAATTAAGTTTACTGTCTTCTGGAGTTAATTCTCTCCATCTGGGCCATTTTTTAATCACATTCATTAAATGAACACCAGGACTTTCAAAAGGAACACATTGGCAATGTCCTACTAAAGTATAATCGCTAGAAATAAATCCTAATTTTATTCCTTCAATTATTAACTTTCTAGCAGCGTTTAAAGCTGAAACTGGTGGCAAATGATCCATAAAACAACCAATAAATGAAATACATATTGATTTTTTATTATATCCATATGTATGAGCACCCTGTATATTCCACCCTCTACCTTCATAGATATTTCCATCACACCCTATTAGAAAATTATATGCAAGATCATCCCAGTGATGACTTTCCATGTGAAAAGTTTGAATTAATTTAACTAATAAAGCATTTTGGGATTGAGTATACCCTGATTCGGTTGCAGTGTGGGCTAAAAAATAAATATCAAATTGCATTGTATTTAATTTGTGTCACTGACTATATTTTTACCAATTATAACATATTTAGGAGATTCTGGTAAATTGGTAATTTGTTTTGGGGGTAGTGCCATCCAATTGGCTCGAGAAATTATATTCAAACTAATCCTTTCCAATTCTAAAAATATTTTAAAGTTATATTATTTAAAATATGAGAAAATATTGTATTTTTTACCGGAATCATTTACAAATACTTGATTTGTAATATTTTGTTCTTCATTATTAATTGAAGTTTGAGTAAAATGAATTGGTCCAGTAATATAAGTAATATTTCCTACTGTAACATTTTGAGAATGTGATACATTTATGTTTTGATAAATGTTTGCATCAGATTTAAGTACAGCATCTTGAGAATTTACTATCACATCAGAATTTTCTTTGTTTGATTCAGAGTCATCAGATCCACTAGTTTCCGATATATTTGATTCTTGAATTTCATTTAATATTTGACACTTTTTATCAGAATTACAATAATTAAATTGTTCGAATTTTTCACCGCATTGTACACAACATTTTGCTAGTTCCATTTTATAATAAAATTAAAATATGAACTTGAACAATATTATATCAATGTTATGATAATTTTTTTTGTAAATGTTGTTATCTAATCAAACACAAAATGTTATTTCCGTTAGAAAAGATTTTATATGCACAAAATAAACTATTACTATTTATATATGTTATTTTAATAATTTAATATGTACATAACATTATATTTATTTTAGTTGTGGATTATGTTTTATTATCAGAACTAATATCTTTCCAATTAGGCCACGTTCTAATTTCATCAAACAATTTTCGTCCTGGACTTTCAATCGGTAAACATTGACAATGCCCAACTAAAATATAATCATTAGGAATCATTCCTAATTCTATTCCATGTTGTATAAGAGCTTTAGCAGCAATAATTGCAGATTTAGATGGTAGATGATCCATAAAACACCCAACAAAAGCTATGGCTATAGAGTCCTCGTTATATCCATCAGTATGCTCTCCTTCTATGTTCCATCCTCTGCCTTGATAGACATTTCCATCAGATCCAACTAAGAAATTATAAGAAATATCATTGAATTTACGACTTTCAATATGAAATGTTTGTACAAGTCGAACTAATAAGGTGTTTTCAGCTTGAGTGAAGCCTTCTTCGGTCGCTGTGTGGGCTAAAAATAAGATAAATCCTCTTTAATGATGTTTAAAAATGTGTTAAATTTTAAAAAAAGAACCTATAATGACATGTCGAACAGGTTTAGCTAACGGTGATTTTGAAAATGCTGGTTGAGCTAGCCAGTGGAGTCTGCTAAGAATTCGAAGTTTTTCTGTTCTTTGCGTAGCTGTAAACAATCATTGTTAAAGTTTGTTCATTTTTTGTTGTTTTTTGTTTACCTATTGAGCCTTCTAGAAAAACTTGATTTGTGATATTTTGTTGATGTACATTAGATGTAGTTTGTGTTATATGAACTGGCCCTGTTATATACGTTACATTTCCAATTACTACATGTTTTGAATTTGCTATTTGCACATCTCCGTATAAATTTTTATCGTTTATCAATAGAGCTGACTCGATTTGTTCCGTTATCTGTGCAAAATATATGCATTTATTGAATTAAGCTATTTTTCAAACAGCAATAGTTATCTGTATATCAAGGGAAGAAAGAAAGACATTTCTTCTATTAAAGATGTTGATTAATTTCCAGGACCGAGGGAAGAAATAAAATATATCTTCCCTAGGGATCCTTAGGATGAAAAGTATCACTTTCTTCTCTCAATTAAGGGAATAAAATTATACTTTCTAACACGGTAGTGAAAAATAGTTATTTGTATAAGTATCAAAACAAGAAAGTAATACATTTCTTCTCAAAGTTGACGAAAGCGTGAGATATAAAGAATAATACTTTCTTCACGAAGTATACATATAATTTTTTCACTAAACTTTTTGGAATAAATTAGAAATTTGACAGATGTATTTCCTAGGAATAAAACGATCACTTTCTTCCCTTAATTAAGGGAGGAAAATTTTACTTTCTGACAAGGTCGTAAAAACAAAGTTTTACTGTTGTTACACTGAATAAAATACATTTTTGACAAAGCTCGCTTAGTACTCAATCATAATTAATCAATTAACGAACAAAAGATTGAATGTGGATGAAGGGAATGTGGTGAGTTAGAATAATAATGTATGGCGAAGATTAATTGCAAAATGAATCTATAAATAAGGACTAGTGCATGATTCTTGACTTTAGATTCGTCAAAATGTAAAATTCACTTTCAAAACAAGCGCTGTGTCACTCCCTTCCGTTCTTATCTTATTGATTCATTTTCAGTTCTTACAAAAACTAGAGCAGGACGATGCTTCTTTCCATTATTATATTTATAGATTCGTAATTAGAGGAGTGTGCATAAGTGAAAGATTTATGAAACAGGTGGATGGATGTAATTAAGGGTTTATTGTGTAATGAAGGATTTCAAATGTGAGGAATGTATGAGCTTGTATGGAGGGAATGAGTATTGTGTGTCAGGATGAGAATGTTGAATGAGGACTGATTTTTTGATGAATATGTTAGTGAATGTTTCAATGGTTCATGCTACCCCATTTAATATGATATGATGTACGAACAAAAGAAGAATAAATTCGAGGTGTCAAATATAGCAAATATCTTTGAGGGCCGTGATTTGACGGCTGGTAACAGCATTTCACGCGAAAAAATATATCACTTACCAAGATCTGCTTAGGCAGAGTGCCACACCCAGTAATAGGGTAAAAGGCGTGATGATATATTTATTTATTTATTTAATATTTACACATAATTTATGTTTACTCTGTTTTTATAGCATTTGAAAATATGTATAGACTATTGCATAATAAATTCGATAATAAATAATATTTTTATTTGTTTGTTTACAAGAAAATTGTTAGCTATGCATTGTTCTTTAAAATGCTTCTCTTAGGAATAACATTAATTTTGAAACAATTTATAAGTAGAGTTACTTAAATAAAAGTGTATTTTTAATAAGAATTACATGATGTTATGAATAATTTAATCACTCACCGATTTTTCATCAAACTTCAACAAATGATTCTCGGAATTAATTTCAATCTCACTGGTGCAATCTAATTGATCTTCCGATTCCGAGTACACAGACAACCGACTGCTAAAATTCGAATCGAGGTCATTCAAAGAACATTTTTCCATTAACCATCGTTTACACTTTTCGACACTTTCATCGTCGTTGTCAATAATTGTCGTTGGTTGTAATTGCGATGAAGTGTTCACTGCGATGGTGGTGGCACAAGATTTGCATAACGTTTGTTGTTGGAGAGAATCACTTTGTTCCATTCTGACGCGTGTTTGTCGCACAGTTTAATCAGCGTGAATTGCCCGAGACATCAAGGAAAATACATTGACAGATTACTCATGTTTTTATAGTGTTTCAGTGACTTTAAAACTTTTATGTTGCTTTTCTCAGCTAATGTTGCATTTGGAAACTAAATAACAAACTGTGTATTGCGATTTAAAACAGTTATTTGAAAGTAAAGTTGTGTTATATACTTTCTGATTGAAAATACAATTTTTAGAACGTTTAAATGAAGTAAAATTGTTTGGCATTTACTGTATATTTTATTTTAATCTTGTGTAGTAATATTTAATAACTGATAAAACTCTAAATACCAAGTAATCTTTATTTACTTGATATCAACTTTTACTTTTACATAATCGCCGTTTTTCATTGATTATAGGTTCCGTTACAATTCAAATAAAATGGCATCTGTTTACATATGGTTACATACATCACTCTATTACCAATTAAAAGAAGTAGAACTAACCCTTAAAACATTTATTACATACATTCTACAATTAATGACCATCTTGTATCAGCTTTCATAATTCCTTTCATACAAGCGTGTCTCTTCTTTTGTTCACGCAGCAAACATTTAATCATATCCATCCATTTATTCCTAGGGATCCTGGTAGTCCACGCAATCTCTCTCCCTCAATTACACCAATCTTTTACTCGACATTTGATCCATAGACCCAAACAATTTCTATTCATACGTGTTCATTCTTCTCAACTTCACCAAATATTCCTATCCTTGCACATCACTTTCACTTCATCAACATTCATTATTTTTTTAAACTAAGCTTGTCAAAAATTGTATACCTCGTCAAGAAAGTGTTTTGTTTCTTTAGATACTTTGTATCCCTCGTCTTTGTCTCGGGAAACAAAACAGCATCTTTAGAAAAAAGTCTCACTTTTTTCCCTTGATATACAAATGAAATGGAATTTTATTACATATGTATTATCAGATTACGATTATATAAAATGGTGATATTAAAAGAATTTATAAATACTTGGAATTTGAAAATATTATTAAAAACAACTCTTAATAGATTATTAGTATTATTATTATCGATATCTATTGATATCTAACAGTTATTATCTATACCTTATCAAAGTTATTTTTAAATTTATAAAATAAAAATTTCACATCTACTTGATGTCTGTGAACGATACTGTTCTTAGAAAAAAAAAACTGTCAAAAAATGTTCATTTTTTTTCATTAATATCAGTCCGAGAAGTACGTGATTTTTTCATGATTTGCATTACCATGACAACGAGTATTTTGTTTGTTTTTCACCCTAGTGTGCAAAATGAGTATTTTGGGCACGCTCCGAAATTATTTTTTATCACATTCCATTTATTACATCACATCAATAGTACCATATTATTTTTGATTGTTTTCCTTCAATTTACTTGAATATATCAATAATTATTGTATTATTCTTTTTTGACAGTTGTAGAAAAAATGTTGTTTGTATTTCGTGGGCGAAATTCTTATATTTTTGGCACGTTCGAATGACTTTCGAAACGACCTGCGGTCTCGACTAAAAGTAATATTCTTATGCTCAACTAAAAAAAGCCACTCATTTTGCGAACTTAACGCAAAAAAAAACTATTTTTATTTGAGAATATGTGAAGAAACTTTTCCATACATCAAAGAAATAATATATCTTTTGTTACAGAATTATTTTCTTTGTGTAACCGGAAGTTTATTTTTATTATGACAAGAAACGCACAGAACTTCTGCATGCAAATCCTTTTTTCAAATATAGGAGAAAATTTCTAATCATTAATAAGTGTTTGTTACTTAAAAAAATATGTCTGAGATAGCAAAAAATTATCTCATGTCTTTGTTTGTTCAAGACATGATTTGCAGTTTATGGAGAAGCATAATAAATAATTCATTTTGAATGACACAATACAAACCTGTTTGAAACAATTAGAAATCAACAGGAAGTAGAAAAGAATACATTAGAAGTGACGTTGTTTTGTCTCAGTATCATTTGAGCCCTCCAGGAGGACGTTATTATGTATAAATTCCTGCGTAAGAACTTGCTACTTTCACATTTTATATCTCGCTCCGCGCCGATATAAACCAAGTACTATTTTCTCTCTTCGCATTTGTACATTGAACATGTCACGAATAATATTACCGTTCATTGTAACAAGTTTCATTTCATACGCAGCTGCAATAAATGGTGAATGTGTATCGTTGAAAAACAACGCAAACAACGAAAAATTTCAACTTGTGTATGAATGGAAATTCATCAATTTCACGTGGCCTTCAAAAAGTGCTTATGATACTGCAGTGGCATCAGGAAAATACATTCCAGAACACAACGCAATTGTCGGAGTTAAATATTTCAATGAGAAACTATATCTTGCGCTTCCAAAAGCCAAACCTGGTGCGCCAGTGACTCTAGCAAGAGTCGACCAGTTTCCAGACAATGACATCCTCGGAGGAACACCTCTGCTGACGCCTTATCCAAGCTGGAAGATGAACACGGAAAGTGGATGTGGCGCTCTGCACAACATTCAAAGTATGGAGATAGACAGAAAAGGAATTATGTGGCTATTGGATGGAAGAAGAATTGATAAACATGCTACAAAATGTCCTCCGAAGATATTACTTCTTGATTTAAACGCAGGAGGACGAGTTGTCAAAAATTATATTGTTCCAAACGAGATTTGTAAACACGACAACTGTTTTTTAAACGACATAGTTCTGGATGAATTTGACGGCGGTTTTGCCTACATAACAGACACAAGTTCTGATCCAGGATTAATAGTTTATTCCCGGAAACAAAACCGTGCTTGGAAGGTACGAGACCAAACCATGTTCGCACAACCAGAGGCACTAAATTTTACTGTCCATGGTCAAGTTCATGATCATCTAACACCGATAGATGGCATTGCTTTAGCTCCTCCCACAAGCTTAGATGACCCCAACCGATTGGTTTATTATGCGGCTTTAACCGGCTACAATTTGTACGCAATTAACAGTAGCATTTTACGGAATGAAAAGCTGGCCAAGTCGGGAAAAGTTAAAGATTATATCATTGATTTTGGGAAGAGGACAGGGCCGACTGATGGGTTGATGATGGACTCAGAAGGAGATCTTTATTATGGTATTTTAACTGAAGATTCTGTTGGAAGATGGAATTCGAAGACGGATCTATCAACAGCGGAAGTTGTGGATCAGAATGATTTGATTATTTGGCCTGATAGTTTTGGGTTTGATCCGTTCGGAAATTTGTACTTAGTTGCTAATAATGTTGATTATTTTTTACATAATCCTATTTTGAGTAATAATACTAATTTTAGATTATTTAAGTTGTATACTGGTACCTGTAGCTATCAATATTAAGTTGGTATAATTATTTAACTAGTACTGAAACGCCATGTTTATTGCAAATTTTGCAAAAATAAAATTTGAAAATATGTGAAAATGATTTGACATTTTAAATTTTTTTAGTTGTTCAAATTGTTACAATACCTCGCAAAAGTAGCTGACAGTTGGGTAATGAAGTTTTATTTGAACCTTCCATGTAAATGACACTTCATAGGGATTTATTGTAACTAAGTAATAGTTATTTATGGTACAAGTGTGTTATATTACAAATAAGTCACGCGAGAAAAATATTAGTCCACGAGGCCGTCAGGCCGAGGGGAATAATTTTCTGAAGTGACTTATTTGTAATAACACACGAGTGGCATACGAAATTTTATCCAACATCTACAATTAAGACATTAAAATATAAATTTTGACACAAATTGTCTACATTTCAAATAATATTCTAGTTAGCCATACTTTCTTGTTTTGTTGTCTAGGTTACTCAAATTTTTTAAATAAACAATGTTGAAAAAAGGTTGCTGCTGTAGTATTTGAAGTGGAAGACGAGAATTTTATTCCCGAAATAATCATTAAGGAAGCGGAAAAAATGGTTGTTGATATTTTACCAAAAAAGTCTAGAAGTTCCTATGAAAAAAAATTTCATATGTTTGAAGACTGGATGACAACTAGAAACGTCAAAGGTATGAATGAAAGTGTTTTTCATAGGAAGTTCTAGACTTTTTTGGTAAAATATCAACAACCGCTTTTTCCGCTTCCTTAATGATTATTGAGGGAATAAAATTCTCGTCTTCCATTTCGAATACTACAGCTGCAACCATTTTTCAATTTTGTTATATTTAAACTCAACAGTGAGTTACAAGTCATAATTTATGCGTGACTGATGAATTATAACTCACGTGTGACTTATAAGCCACTTTACTAATCTAAAATGACAACAATAATGACTTTATAAGTAGTAGGTGTTGGATAAATGAATAATTACAGCGCGTAGAAGAGACCTGTAAAATTTTACAAGGCTCATAATAAAACTAATTAATAGTTATTACTCGCAGCATCTGCAATATTTTTGACTGCAAGAAAATCGCCTACGAAATCTTCGTCGGGCATTAAATCCATTATTTCAAATGATTTATTTCTACAATTCACGAAACTGTTGACACTGACAGAAGTTGTTCGATCACAACACCATGACAACGTCTAGCTAGAAATTGTCTTACCGCCAACAACCTTTCATTACAAAATATAAAGCATCTTTTTATAAAATCAATTTGTGAAGGTGGAAATAAAACTTTGTTCGTGACCCGCTTGCAATTAATTTTTACTGGGCTCACTAGATTTTGCTACACTATCGGGATGTTTACAAAAAAATTGAATGGGCGTATAAATGTCAATATTGATAGATATTTTTCACTGTGACGGTTATAATTTTTAAGTAATCTTACCTGAATTTGAGGGATAAGTAGAGTGAAGCCCCCACCTAAAATGAAATATTTGTACGGCACTGGCTGCCCTGTAGCAAGTGTAAAGTTTCCATGTATTATTTAACAGTGCAAGTGAAAGTATGAAATATTGTATAATAAATATAATGACTTGTAATGTATTCCTTTTATTCATCTTTTGTAAATCAGTTATGCGAATGAGAAAATCAAACGCAAAACAATTATAATCTTTCTCTCTCTTAACTAATCAACATTTACTCTACGACAATTTAAACTACTTAATCTAGTCTGCATTGCTAATTATAAAACTAATATTTAATTGATACTGTACATAGTGCGAAACTAAATATTGTGTTGCATATTTGCAACACGGAAACAATTTTATAAATATGTTATATAACTAACTAAGGTAAGTATGTATAGGTAAATAGTGTATAACAGATGTGAAAATACGATATGTGTATGAATGTCTCACTCATCTTGTGTCTCCTTCTAATGCTTTTTTTGCATAGGAACCATTTTACATTTACTCACTTTCTTTTCAAGTTTAAAATTCTGAAGTTTCATTAATAACACGTAGATAATATATCATGCGATAAATAATTAAAAATGATTGTTTTATTTTGAAACATTTAAAAATAATCGTAACAATTAAAATAAATGAGAATGTTTTTATATTTTTCTGTGTTGTATGATAAAATAATTGTTCATCAATCACGAATTTCGTGACTGCTGCCATCTTGTACATTTCAACAATGATTCTGATACGTATATTGTATAATTAAAATAAATGCTTAAATATTAAATGTATTACGTTATTATAATTTACAAATAATATTTCTAAAAAGTTAAATCACTTATTGATAATTTGAGTACAGTATACTATTTAAAATACAAGAATACTGTTTTTTAACAATATCAACCGGTATCCGGGTTTGACGGCTCCAGATAATCAACATGATTTTCTTTTGTTTGCCATCACATGCGACTGTTTATTGTTTTGAAGATTGTCCAATGCCACTTGATATGAGTGTATGACAGAATTTTTTTCAACTGAAAATATTCTGCAAAGAAATCAATATTTTACTATAATTCTTTTTTATTTATTCTACCCTTTACCATTATTAATATTTAGCACAAATAAAGCAATCAATTTGTTAGTAATATGCTCGAAATTTTTATGTTTACAAGCACAAATAAAGCAATTAATTTGTTAGTAATATGCTCGAAATTTTTATGTTTACAGTCCAGACAATAATTTTAATATTCTGTAAAGGAAACCATTATTTTACTATATTTTTTAAAATTTTATTCTGCCCTGTACTATGATTAATATTTAGCACAAATAAAGCAATCAACTTGTTAGTAATATGTTCGAAATTTTTATGTTTACAGTCCAGACAATAATTTTAATATTCTGTAATGGAAACCATTATTTTACTATAATTAAAAAAAAAAAAATTCTGCTCTGTACTATTATTAATATTTAGCACAAATAAAGCAATCAATTTGTTAGTAATATGTTCGAAATTTGTGTGTGTACAGTCCAAACAATAGTTTTAATATTTTACAAACAAAACCATTTCTTTATATTTATTATACCGTTTACCTTTATTAATATTAAGCACAAATAATACTGTTAATTTGTTAGTAATACATTTGATATTTGTGTGTGTACAGTCCAAAAAATAATTTTAATTTGTCACTTGCTTATATACGTACAAGTGAGATAAAAAATAAATTAGTGTATTTTCGATAAAAACGCTATTTATAATTGGCCCAATTAAATAGTGAAGTTGGTTCTTGGAAAACTATATTATCAAGTAACATTGAAATAATTGACATTGACTCAGGATTAAGTAATAATGTACGTATTTACTAGAAAAATATCAAGAAGATATCGTTTATAACCAATAATTTTCTAGAAAGTTATAAATACAACCAACATGAACTGTTGGTTGAACTGGTTGCATAAAATGCAAAAGTTAATTCCAATTATGCTTAGAATGAAATCAAAACCACTTGAACCTATTTGTATTTAAAAGTAATGGCGTTTCTACGGTGTTGTAATTGGTCGTTATGGAATTGCCGTCCATCAAAATATAGTTCCCATAAGTCTATAAATTTTTGAGCGCTGAAAATGTTGGTTTTTATTTGTACAGCCTGTTTTAACAAATTTAGATTCGTTGTTAGAGAAATAGGAGTAAGCGAGTTGAAATGAATGATTAAAAAAGAAGTGTATAGGAGCGAATGGATGGATGTGATTGAAGGTTTGTTGCGTGATGACAGATTCCGAGTGTGAGGAATAATTGAGCTTATACGAATGTAGTTAAATAGAAAAAAAATAGTCGGTTGGTAACAGCACTTAGCGTGCAACAATATATCGTTTAGTGAGATCTGTTAAGGCAGAGAGCTACACCCAGTAATGGATAAAAGGCGTGATGATTTGCGCGTGGTAGGGAAGCCACAGAGGGGTACTTTTAATGTGGGGCAAAGCTTGCCGACAGCAGGAATCGAACTTAGAATCTTAAATTTATAGGTCGATACGGTTCTATTAAGTTTTCTACTTCATAAAAGAGGTTAAATAATATACGGTTCGATGAAAATTGGGTGTAACATTTATGCATATTGCAGAAATTTTAAATAGGTACGTGAAAAGACATAAATTATTGAATTTAGGCCAAGGAGCCAGTAAAATTAATAATTTTATTACAACTTTTAGCATAATGTAAATAACCTTGTATTTTGTTAATAAACAAATTTTAATTTTGTGTGTTTACGCATAGATAAGATAGATGAATATTTAGTTAAATAGTTGCCACTTTTCTTGAAACCAAATAATTATACATTTGCCAAAGTTTACGTCCTTATTTTTCTAATAAATTATTTATTTATTTGTTAATGTCAGGAAAAACAATTAATTCGAAGGTTATTTTTAATGAAACTGCAAATAACTTGATGCTAAAAATTATTTCAAAATTAATTTTGTTAATTGTTTGTTGAAATGAATACTATAAATTTAACAAAGAAAATTGCGAAAGTCATAGTTAAATGCATTGAACTTTATATTTTACGATAAACATTAATTTTGCAATAACCAATAGTCAATAAGTAATAAAAAACAATAAAAGACATAGGACACAATTAATTTTTAATACTAATGACGTACCGTGTTATTAAATAATTTAAACTGTAATATTATACAAGTTTTACATGCATTCTTTATTCAAATGAAAATAGTTTTTCCTTCAAAATTTATTTATGTTACGATGTACAACAGGAACTGAATCCCAATTACAGTACAGGAGCCGCAACGTGGTAGTTTATTTTAAGCTTGAGTGGGGTTCGAACTAGGGTTCTCCGGTCATAAAATGGGCAATAATAAACAAATGGCAAGTTGCTATGAAATCTAAATTTTGTATAATATTTTAATTCAATTTTAACAGCTTATTTTTTAAAGTTATTTGAGTCGATATGATTAGAAATTTGAAACAGTATCTTAAAACCGAAATAATACGTAACATTGCAAATAAAAATATACCCTGTAGAATTATTTATCAAACAATTGTTGAATGTGAGCAAAATATTACATGTATGAATCTTCCAAAAAGTGGAAAACCTAGAATTTTTACCAGAGTTGTATCTTGTGGAATACTATGACACTCTTCATTTCATTTAAGTTAATAATTTTGTAAATTTGTGCCAAAACTTATAGCATAATATTTATTGCAATTTTAATAGGAAAACAAAACTTATGTTTTAAACAAGCGCAGGCGATGCTGCCTTCATTTCATTATAGATTCGTTGTTAGAGAAGTGGGTGTAAGTGAAGATTTACGAAACAGGTGTACAGGAGCGAATGGATGGATGTTTGTTGCGTGATGATGGATTTTGGTTGTAGTTCGTATGGAGGAAGTGTTAATGTAGTCGAAACGAGTATCGTGTGTCAGGATGAGAATGTTGATGTACACTGATGCTCTATGAATGTTTCAGGGGTTCATGCTGCCCCATTTAATGGAATATAGCGTGATGTTATGTATGTATGTTTTACTCAAATAGTGCATGGCACGCCATCCAATCGCAGTGACTTTCGAACCATGTACACTTAGCTCCAAAAATAAGGAGCAAAATAATGTGCATTTATGTAATGTTGTGTAATAGTCGGAATACAAGATTTTTTATTTTGAATGTATTTCAAGGTTTAGAGGAGTATATAGTTTTAATCAGTCACCTCGCCCTTTACACTTGCAAAATATGAGAATGTTTAAACTGAGTGTACAACCTAAATACCAAAAAAATTTCGATGTGTCTTAATTTTTACAATAATACTAATTTCTTTTAGGTTACAAATTAATATTTCGATCGTTAATCAATTAGATAACTTGAAAATAATCGGAGCCAAAAAATAAACATTAAAATTTTCTTTTTCTACGATTGCTATGAAAAGTTAACAATTACGCTCTCATTTGTCCTCGTAAACTTGACGTTTACTGTGAAACAATCGAAAAATATCTTTTTTGCGCGTATCCAATGGCAACGCGCGAAAAAGATATTAAATGCGCGCTTATTTCAATAGTTACCAGGGATACAAACAAAACAGGAACTTGTCATATTGACAGTTGACAGAATGAATTTATTTTAAATATGTATACGTTTTTAAATAATTTTAAGATGCAATCGTAGAAAAAATTATGTGTGTATCACGAGCGTAAAGTGTCTTTGTTCCTCTTACACTATTGCAGCGCGAGCCGAAGCTCGAGTAACAAAGAATCACTTTACTCAAATTTCCGGGTTAAAAAGCTTATGTAAGCTACAAGCAAGCTTATAATAAAAGTAGTGAAGCCCCAAGCGATAAATAATACCAAACCCCTCCAAAAACAAAAAGGTTCGTCTTACCTTCGATCTCACAGATGCGTCACAATGATATCATCATCAATATCATCTTTCTCATCATCAGTTTCTTCCACGACTGCTGGATGAGCCATGGCTTCCGCTGCAGCTGCTTTAGGATCTTCCTCCAGCTTCTTCTGTCGTCTTCTCTTGCGGAGATGCAGGATTTCAACAATGACGTAGCCGATGACGCCGGCAATCAGGACAGCCATGCACACGTAAAGCTTCATACGAGCTCGGAGGTGTGTGGAGTACGCGTAGGCGATGACAAAACCAACGGATTCCCAGAGGCGGTAGTTTGAGAATGCGGCTTCTTTGTTTCGCCTGAAGAGGGTTCCGTATAGACCTGGGGGACAAGGAGGATGTTATTTAGTTATGATGCATAACAGGACAATTAAACTAAATATAATAGTTATTTTTGTTTGCGCGTGAGAAAGTCATTCGA
This sequence comes from Pterostichus niger, assembly GCA_947425015.1. NCBI lineage: Eukaryota > Metazoa > Arthropoda > Insecta > Coleoptera > Carabidae > Pterostichus > Pterostichus niger. The sequence goes on from OX380342.1 coordinate 1,392,243, forward strand.
ACAACATTTTTTCTACAACTGTCAAAAACGAATATATCATCACGCCATTTACCCATTACTGAGTGTGGCACTCTGCCTAAGCAGATCTCGGTAAGTGATATATTTTTTCGCGTGAAGTGCGGTTACAAGCCGTCAAATCACGGCCTTCAAAGAAATTAGTGGAGAGGGAGCCACAGGGGTAGATTTAAATTGGTGAAAATTGTTGGTCGGCTGTGAGGATCTAACAAGGGTTCTCAAGATCCACAGGCTGACTCGATACCACTGAGCCACCTACCCCATAATAATACAATAATTATAGATTTATTTCAAGTAAATTGAAGGAAAACTTTCAAAAATAAAATGAATTTAGTACTATTAATGTATGTAATGGAACGTGAAAAATAATAATTTGGGAGCGTGCGCGAAATACTCATTTTGTGTACTAGGGTGTAAAACAGTGCGCGAAATACGCGTTGTTATGGTAATGTAAATGATGAAAAAATCATGTACTTTGCGTATTGATATTAGTGAAAAAAATAAATAAACAAATTTAAGGACAAAATATATTTACACCCATAGTAAATTTATTTGAATCAACAAATTCGAATCAATTTTATTTATTTTATGGTATATATAACATTACTCCTTCCACTAATATATTTGGGGGCTGTGATTTGACGGTTGATAACCGCACTTCACGCGAAGAAATATATTACTTACCGAAATCTGTTTCGGCAGACTGCCACACCCAGTATTGGGTAGAAGGCGTGATGATATATTTATTTATTTATTTATTTTATAACATTACTGTCAAAAGTTCAACTGTCATTTAAATGAATAAATCTTATTTACTTTGGAAGTAAATTAATCTGTCGTTTATAAAACCTGTCATTTTACAGTTATTTTAAATACAAAACCACAAAATGAAGCTCATTACTAATGTCTACAAAAATATATTTCATATTTTACGAATATAAATTACTAAACTGTAAATGATAGAAATAAATACAAAAATAGAGAAATACTTTCCACTTAAAAAAAAAAACTATAATTTATTGATTGACTGCAAAGCTTATGCGAATTAAGCTGATAATAAACACGGTGCAGACGGCTGGAACAATTTAAATAAATTTGCATATTTCTCTAAGAATTACAATAATTATAATAGTTCGTAACAGTTATTAATATATCAATAGATCTACAACATTTTAATTGCTAATAATAAATTGTTATTAAAATTCATCAACCTGCAACAATTTTTTGCTAATGTAACCGTAACATTCAAACAAGTTAATTTACATAAAATTATAATAAATTTATGGCATGAATCGGTGTGACAGTATGCAACTTAATTCACAGAAATGTAAAAACAAATGCATGATGCAATATTATTTTGTTTGCGTTACTCAAATATATTAATCAATGGGTTTTTGTACGAATACAATTAAAAAGAACAGTTGATTTAATTACAAATCTACTTAATATTTAGTTCGTAATTATGTAATAATTAATAAAACTAGAATTATAAACAATTATTGTGACAAGTGAAAATCCATATACTTTCTTATTTGATTACGAATGTCTGTTTGTATTATGATTAATTGATTCAAAATGATCTCCATCCTTGCGAATATAAAATAAAGAGTATTAATCATGAAAACTTTTCCATTCGGCTGTAGGCGATCATGATGATAGATAAAGAAACAGTTTGGGATTCCCTGCTGTGCTGCTAAAATTGTGTCCATTTTTTACTACACTTTTTACGATCATTTATATTTTTTCTGATTAGATACTTGCGTGCTAATTTTAATTACAGGACAATTTAAACATTACAGTCAGTTTTTTACTTTACTTTTTTTAATTATTTTTTTTATCTGCTGCTTGGTATAACTATTTTTTATGATTGTTGAAATAAATGACAAATTGTGCATTTTTTCACATTTCATTTACATCAATTCTACCAATTTCATATCATTTTTAATTGTTTTCATTCAATTTATTTCAATAAAATAATAATTATTGTATTATTCTTTCTGTAGAAAAAATTTTGCACCCTAGTATTTCGCATACGCTCCCAAATTATTATTTTTCACGTTCCATTTGTTACAACCAGGGTTCGAAGATATATATCGATCGATATATATCATGATATTTATTTTGATATATATCGTCATATTTTTGCAATGATATATATCCATTATATAAAAATATCAAATAGTTTTTGTGATATAGCCTCCGGAGAAGTGAAATTTTTCGTATTTTTCAGTTTTTCTACTTTTCCGAGGCTATATCTCGAAAACTAAATGTGATATGAAAACGCGCTCAACGGCATTAATTTTCTCGTGCTTCAGTTAACTTATAAACATAGTTTCAGCGATTTTTATTTTTTTTCAATTTTCCGCCAAAAAAATCGCAAAAAGCGGTTTTTTAACATTTTCTCGAAAACCAGAAGTCATATGCATTTGAAGATTGCACCACTGGATTCAGTGGGTCAAAATACATATGTATGTAAATTTTCGTTTTAATAATCCTACGATTAAGGATTTTTGGTAAAATTGAATTAAAATCTGAAAAAACCAAAGGGTACCCCTTAGGAAATAATTAAAAATATTAAATTGCATAAAATTGTATGAAAATTTGCTTATAAGTCAATTCGGACACGGGGAATTCAACGCCGTTGAGCGCATTTCCATATCTTGTTTAGTTTTTGAGATATAGCCTCCGAAAAAGTGAAATTTTTCGTATTTTTCAGTTTTTCTACTTTTCCGAGGCTATATCTCGAAAACTAAATGTGATATGAAAACGCGCTCAACGGCATTAATTTTCTCGTGCTTAAGTTAACTTATAAACATAGTTTCAGCGATTTTTATTTTTTTTCAATTTTCCGCCAAAAAAATCGCAAAAAGCGGTTTTTTAACATTTTCTCGAAAACCAGAAGTCATATGCATTTGTAGATTGCACCACTGGATTCAGTGGGTCAAAATACATATCTATGTAAATTTTCGTTTTAATAATCCTACGATTAAGGATTTTTCGGAAAATTGAATTAAAATTTAAAAAACCAAACCCGTAGGAAATAATTAAAAATATTAAATTGCATAAAATTGTATGAAAATTTGCTTATAAGTCAATTCGGATACGGGGAATTCAACGCCGTTGAGCGCATTTCCATATCTTGTTTAGTTTTTGAGATATAGCCTCCGGAGAAGTGAAATTTTTCGAATTTTTCCGTTTTTCTAAATGTGTACAAAAACTAAAATTAAAAAATAAATATCCAAAAAGTGATATTTATCTGATATATATCCTATATATCAGATATTTTGATATTTATTATAAATATCATGATATTTACGAACCCTGGTTACAACACATAAATAGTACTAAATTCATTTTATTTTTGAATGTTTTCCTTCAATTTACTTGAAATAAATCAATAATTATTGTATTATTCTTTTTGCACAGTTGTAGAAAAAATGTTGTTTGTATTTTGTGGGTGAAATTCTAGTTTTTGGGCGCGTTTGAATGTCTTTTTTGTTTCTATTAAAAGTGATATTCTTGCGCGTACTTATACAAAAATAACTATTTAAATAAATTATACAGTTTTGATTGGAAAAATGAAATATTAAACTACAAAAGCTCAAATTCTGGAAGCGCCCAATTTTTCCAAATTTAATTTTATCCTATTGGGACCTTACACGCCAAACTTTTCTAGATGGCAGTAATGTTCCAATCCCTAATATTTTAAAATTAACAGTTTACCTAACTTGATACTGTTATTTATTTATTTATGTTAAGCTGTACAACAGGAACTTAATTCCAATTACAGTACAGGGTCCGCACTCACCGAACCGCAGTGTAGTAGTTTATATAATTTTTAGCTTAAGTGAGATTCGAATTCCGTATCGCTATCCACACCACCGTACGGACGGATAAATAAAGTAACTCTATTCTTTGTATATTGCATCAATTCAGAAACAGACAAACTTCAAAAATATAAAGCCACTGTGTGATTTTGTCACTCCTTTAACAATGAAAGCACTTATAATTAAATAATTTCACTCACCATTAACTTGCGTCTGCCAAACAGCATCTCCGACTCCCCACAAACTACTAACAATGAAGAAAATGGCGGGATTATTCGGATGCGGCGTCCACAGCAACAACCACGCCACCAGAGCCGCATGAACTCCTGCTCCAAGTGCCATGATAGGCACCCTTCCAATATACTTCATCACCGAACCGAACAACAAACTGCACATTGCGTTGATGACCCCAAAACAGATCATCACGAAACCGACGTTGTGCACACCCAATGCGCAGGACACGTAGGCCTGGGTGAAGTCGGCGCCGATGAACGCTTGCTCCATGCCGATCCAGACGGTTATGGGGATGAGGAGCTGCTGGTAGGGTTTTTTTAATTGGTAGAGGGTAGCAGAGAGTAGTTGTATGCCGGTGAGTTGAACAGAGTCGCGGCGTTTTTGTTTTTCACCGTATCTGTAAATAAGAAGAGATGCTTGTAAGTATTGTATTGGTAATGAGTTATTTAGGTAACATACTATTAAAATAATGTGACATATACAGGTGGGGTAGATGGCTCAGTGGTATCGAGTCGGCCTGTGGATCGTGAGAACCCTGGTTCGATCCCCACAGCCGACAAACAATTTGCACCAATTTAAACAAATGTACCCCTGTGGCTCCTCCTCCACTAATATCTTTGGAGGCCGTGATTTGACGGCTGGTAACCGCACTTCACGCGAAAAAAATATATCACTTACCGAGATCTGCTTAGTCAGAGTGCCACACCTAGTGATGGGTAAAAGGCGTGATGATATATTTATTTATTTTATTTTTACAGGAGGTTCAAAATTATTGCAAACAAATTTAAGGATATATATTATTTTCGTAACACATGCACAAGAAACACGTTCTTATTCCCTAATTTTAGAGAGAGAAACACTGCTTTTCTCCCCTAGGGAGAGAAACATTATGTTTCTCTTCCTAGAGAGATGTTTCTCTCCCTAGAGACTACGATTATTAGCTGTTTGCGACGTTTTCTAGGTAACTAGTTACGCAACCCATATTTGACATTTGTCCCGATAAGACAGTAATTTTTGTGCACTTGTTACGAAAAGTATAATATGCTTCACGGGAGGGCGCGGTTATCCCTTTTGTGAAGTTGGCAAACCTCGACTTCACACGCAAGAATAATCGCTTGTTTCCCTCCCTTGATGCATAACATACTATTGATGCACTGATTACACAGCAAAAATATTTTTTTTCGAAAACTCTCATATAAAGTTAAAATTTACATGACAACTATCAACACGCGAAATGTCTACAGAACGCAATAGCATTGCAAAACGAGTACAAAAGTTACAGTAGTACGAATTTTGCAATGGCTGTTTCCCACATGTGTTACGACTACATACTATTTTTTTCAATATTAAACGTTTGCGATACAAGAAATGTAAAAAATATTTTATATAAATTAAAGAAGTTGTATTTGCAAATGCACATCACGTTTCCTTGACTACCATATCAAATGACATTTCCCTCACTCTATTTAGTTGTGATAGTAACGGTTTCCCGCACTAGTGATGAAAGTAAATTACAAAAAGGTTGCTATCACAATTTTGAAAAATATTAATTTTTTTGACGACTATTTAATACTTCAAGCGTATTAATATATCACTTACCGTGATCTGCTTTAGCAAAGTGTTACACCCAGTACTGTTAAAAGGCGTGATGATATATTTATTTATTTACTAATTGTATAGCTATCAATGCCACTTAATTCTTGTTATACTAATTTTAGGAAACAACTGCAAATCATGTAAAATGAGAAAAATACATTTTTATTTTAAAATGTGCTTATCAGCTGTCTTATTACAACTTTCAAACATAAAAATGATAAATGAAAAGTTTGAATTTGACTTTAACTAGAGTCAAAATTTTTAATAATTATTTTTCCCGCATGATGGCCGCGCGGTTTAAGGGCCTGACTCACGACTATAAGGTCGTGGATTCGGGTCCTGCCCGTGGCATATCTCCATATGACCTGAGTAGTTGGTCCGATATATAAATATTTAAATAAATAAAGTTTGTAGATTTTAATTGCGGATCGAATTACATGGAATAATGGGAACCACAATTATTGGAATTTTAAAAGTAGGCATAACAAAAAAATTAAATAATACTAATTTGGAGTCATTTACGCATTTACAATTAAAATATATCCGTAACTCAAGTTCAGTTTGAAAACACATACATAAACCTAATTACAATCGAAATATTAGAATGTCAATACATTAAAAACAAGGTTGTCCAAATTTTCAAAACCATTTCGAGTCGTTACCTACAAAACAGCTTCATTTAATTAATTAACAAATATACAGAGATTAAGTTAAGGTCGTTACAATAATTACTTCAAACCAAACTTTAATAAAATAGCAAAAAAACACATGTATTCTTAACGCTCCATCATTATTCTTACAATTCAAGCGAAAAAATGCATATATTTCAGAATGATTTAACTAAGTATATACTAGAAACAGAAAGATAAAAAATGATACTTCATTTGCAGTGTAATGTCTGTAATATAGTCATAACCTTTGAAACAAGAGAACGGCGGAAAGAACAAAAGAGTCTTTAAAAAAGGCGTGGTTTTGAATCTCGTGAGCACGTAATTATTTTCTGCATTTTGCATTTGTTAGAGGCCTTGCCAAATAGAACCGAATGAGAGCATGTTCTGTACAATTCATCAGATGGAACCTTGCTAGGAGAAAGGTTGATTCCATGTCTTGCTTAAACGATTTACGCTAATGATTTTCTTACTTACTTATTGTTAAATACATGTTGATCGAATATTAATTATATTCAAACTAGCTATGGAATATTTATGATTTATTATTGTGAAAACCAACTGTCAATACAGTTCGCGCATTCATGTTTTGCTGATTTTAATTAAAATTCAAAAACTTCGATTTCTGTGAAGAATGCTACTGTCATTGGGATTAAGAATAACAAATATATAAATAAATAAATCATCACGCCTTTTACCCATTACTGATTATAGCACCCTGCCGTAGTATATCTTAGTAAGTACATACATACATACATACATACATAACATCACGCTGTATCCCATTAAATGGGGTAGCACGAACCCGTCAACATTCTCATCCTGACACACGATACTCGATTCGACCACATTATTAACACTTCCTCCATACAAACTCTTTCTTTTCTCACAACCATCAACACACAACAAACATTCATCCATTCGCTAGTGTACACTGCGCTTGTTTCTGAAGATGATCTCCACACAATTGCAGGTAAACACTCGAAACATCTAACCAATTAATCTAAAATCAAGAATCATACGCTTGTCTTCATTCGTCATATTTATTCCGCAATTAATTTTCTCCAAACATTCCTATCCTGACACACCACTTTTGCTTCAACCACATTCATAATTCTTTTCATAGAAGCTAGTTTATTCTTCACGCTCAGAATCTTTCGCTCACGCAACAATCCTTCAATCATATTCATCCACTTGCTCCTAGGCCGTCCACGCAAACTTTCACCCTCAATTTCACCAACATACACCTGTTTCACCAATCTGTCATTCGACATACGTTCTACATGACCAAACCATCTCAACTGACTTATTCCCACTCTTCTTACAACATTCTTCCCAATCTCACATTCATCATACACCAATGTATTCCGGACACGATCTCTTCTAGTATATCCACACACACCCCGCAAATATCTCATTTCCACAGCAGTTATACGCCGTTCATGTTTCTTCATCCATACCCAACATTCACTACCATACATCAACGTAGGCACTAACACACCATTATAAACACTCAATCGAGCATCTCTGGATAAATTCACGTTCCGAGTAAAGGTTCCCAGAGCACCCAATATCTTACATCCAGCAGATACTCTTCTTTCAATCTCTCGATCAATACGTCCATCCCTCGAAAACACACTCCCCAAGTATACAAACTCATTTACTTGACCCAATCTCACACCATTCACCGAAACATTGCAATCAGTCACCAAATCACTCTTCTCAAACACTAACACTTTACATTTATCAACATTCAGTAATAGATTTAAACCTTTTCCTACTTCATTTATACTTAGATATATTTATTACGACTCCCAAAGATGTTAGTGCTGGGAGAGCCACAAGTGTAGTTTTAATGTGGTGAAAATTGTTTATCAGTTACGGGAATCGAATCAGGGTTCTCAAGATCCACAGGCCGACTCGATACCACTGAGCTACCTATTCCACAAGGTAATGGAGTAGAGAGCTCAATGGAATCGCGTCGCTTTGAGAATACAAGTTTGATATAAATATATCACTTACCGAGATCTGCTACGGGAGAGTGTCATACCCAGTAATGGGTAAAAGGTGTGATGATATATTTATTTATTTAAATGTATTACCTTCAGAGTATAATATCCAGGTAATGTATACATTGCTTAGGACAAAGTGCAAAATACCATATGCAAAAATTGTATTAGTTACCAGTTATTTTAGTAATTAGAACGCATTTTTGGCAAAGCTTGCTTCACTTGCTCGTCTACCAAACAAATCTTAAGCCTGTGTAGAACAAATGCTCTACATATGCAAGCCGTAAAATTCTATTTAAGCTCAAATTATACATTTAATTAAATATAGAACATGTTATTGGCTAGGCTCGCTTCGCAATCCTAAATTCTGTAGCTCCTTTCTAGTTCCTGTTGTACAGAGTTGCAAATAAATAAATTATAAACTTAATTATTAAATAAATTCTAATTGCGAAATATTGCCAAAAAATAGGGAATTAAAAGATAAATAATTTCTTTCCTTAAGGTTTTTTTTGTAAAATCAACCATAAGTCCGGAAATGAAGAACGTATATTTCTTTCAAATTTAAAACGAGACTGCTGCTGCCATCTTTTCAAAAACTATTGAACTATATACGTGTACAAATATCTGGAAACTGTGGGGTTTAATCTAAAAAAGTTTCAAATAAAAGTTGTAGAAAAACATGAAATTAAGCAGTTTTATTTGAAACATGTTTTTATTTAACTCTTGGTTTACGGAATATTTACCAGTTTATGTTCCAAATATTTTCTTTAAAAACAAGAATGAACAGCAGTTATTTGAAATATGTTGCATTGTTGTCACAAACAATAGTTTACAATTGTAGAAAAATAACAACAAACTAATTAATTATATTGATTGTAAATAATTACATAGTTTCTCAATGGCAGAATAGCTGCATGAATGAAAGAAAAAAAATCGCGTAAATGATAATTAAAAAGGTTGTGTAAACAACAGAATACAATGCAGACATTTCCCGATAACAGAATCAATGATTAACAATCTACCAAGTTACATAGCATGTTATTAATGATTATGTAATTCATTTGAATAAACATATGAAATTAGCAATTAAAGAAACAATCACTACAAAAATGGTCAGTGATTATTTTATTTAATGAACAGTCAGTAACAAATGCAAAATGTAAATAATTTTGTTGTATTTACAGAATGAAATTTATGGACTGTTAAGACGCAGACGTAAACTGCAAACAATTTTTAGTACTTTTCAAGTTGGAGATAAAATTATTAACATGTTGAGTCATCGATATTTATTGGTACTAAGAATTAGTTTAAGAGTTTAGACATTCTTTTGTAAGTTTACTAACAATTACTGTGAAACAATCACCTGTAGCAACCATTGTTAATCAAGTATATTTCCGCTTCCATTTTGTTTATTCGATAATTTTTTATTACTTTTACACTTCTGTTCTAATTTAAACGGCCAGTAATATATATTCTAGAGCGCCTTTTGCATCTTAATTGCATTTACATACATAACAAATATATATCATCATGCCTTTTACCCATTACTGGGTGCGGCACTCTACCTAAGCAGATTTAGCTAAGTGATATATTTTTTCGTGTGAAGTGCGGTTACCAGCCGTCAAATCACGGCCCCCAAAGATATTAGTGGAGGGGGAGCGCAGGGGTAAATTTAAATTGGTGAAAATTGTTTGTCGGCTGTGGGGATCGAACCAGGGTTCTCAAGATCCACAGGCCGACTCGATACCAGTGAGCCACCTAACCCCATTTACATAACAACATGCTATATCCCATTAAATGGGGTCGCAAGAACCCCTGAAACATTCATTAGATTTGTCAAAGTTACATTTATGTTCTCTTTTATTCCTCACACTCAGAATCCTTTATATCTCAATCAACCTCTCCTATACACCTATTTAATAAACCTTTCACTTACTCCCATTCCTCTAACATCGAATCTTAAAAGATAAAAAAGTATCATCTGCGCTTGTTTTTCAAAGTAAAAATAAAATAAATAAATATACCATCACACCTTTTACATGTTAATGGGTGTGGCACTCTGTCTAAGCAGATCTCGGTAAGTGATATATTTTTTTGCTTGAAGTGCTGTTACCAGCCGTCAAATCACGGCCCAGAGATATTAGTGCAGAGGGAGCCACAGGGGTAGATTTAAATTGGTGAAAATTGTTTGTCGGCTGTGGGATCGAACCAGGGTTCTCAAGATCCACAGCCAAATTTTATAAATTGTATTTGACTCACTTAAATTAACTATGTAGCTAATTGAGTTAAATTAAAGGCAAATTAAGTGATTTGTTTATGTAAACTTGCATTCACAGTCCTCCAATTAATAATTACTAATTAATAGTCGTTGTTAAATGTTAAAGTACAATTATTTCAATATTTTAAAAAGTCTTGTATTAGCAACTCAATACTATATCATAAATGTAATAAACTGCTGTGTAAAAGAAAATGAAAATAGTTTGAAAGATAAAAATTGTCATAATCATCTTACCTGGAGAGAGGATCAACAAACAAAGCAATCATGATGACGGCCACGAAGATACAGACGAGGTAGATGCCCGAGATGGTGAAGATCTCCGAGTCATCTGGACGAGACAGATTTTCATTGTTGTTGGAAATGACGATGAAGTTGGCGCCGCAGTGGTCGTAGGTATGCGTCTCGTTTAAGTCGTGACCGCCTCCACCGCCTCCATGGGGGTTGGACGACAGAACTGGAAGAAGAAGACGAAGATTAACACTCTTGAAGCACATTCTTCTAACTTTAGATTAGCTAAATTTAACTACACAATATTATCAAAAAAGTTTAACAAAACTATTGTAAATATTATACATATATACAGGCTGTTTCACAACTTAGAGCAAAAAATTAAAGGGTATATTCTGTACGACGTGCTGATCATGAAACAAAAAGATTTTTTTTTAATTTCGTAAAATTAAGGGTTGTTAACCTAAAACATTTTTTGTAGTAATGCACTGGATTCGCTTTCCTATTAAACACAAACAATGAAGTAGGTATCAACTACGAAAGAATAATTACACAATTCAATTATTAGCAGTTATTTATAATAGAATTTTATTTAATTAATAACTTTAACATAATCATCCACCCAGTGGCAGTGGCAATGAAAAATGTTGGACTGGGAAACATGGAAAATAGTTTTGCGATTTAACAAAAAAATTCTTTTTGTTTCATGATCAGCACGTCGTACAGAATATACCCTTTAATTTTTTGCTCTAAGTTACGAAACACCCTGTATATATATATATATATATATATTTGTAAATAGAATACCTATTATACAATTCAGGTTTAGCTAGAATTGTTTTGAGAATTAGGTTTTTAATTATATTAAATGAGGATTGTCAAATTCATTTAGTATTATAGATCAGTTTTGAAACAAAAAAATAACTCATTAAAAATGACAGTTCATTTAATTTTCCTCATTTATGTATAATTTTTTATTTATTTGTCAAATTGTTATTTATTAGTCGGTTGAAATATCGTTTCTTAGAATACAAGTACAAAAAAGATTATTATTATTATTACAACTACTATCTAAAGTAAATGTTACATTTAACTTTTACTTTCAAATTTTGTATAGGTAATTAAGAAGTTATCTGGGATGAGATTTTGAAAGTAATGCACCTGATTTAAATGTTGAAAGAATGAAACGGAATCTAACAACATTTTACGCAGGTCATGCTGCTAATTAGATCTGAATTTGGCATCTTTTTGAAACAAGAAACTGAAATATATTATGTATTGTATAAATTACAAGTTGAAGGTTGAAAGTATAGGAATAATTTTAAAACATACATTTATAATGGATAATGATTACAAAGTTCTTAAAACCGGTTAAAAGGAAAGTAACAATATTAAATTGTAAAAAAATCTGCTAGAAACCCACTTTTTCAGAATTATCCTTTCAAATAGTAGAAAAAATTACTGATCATTATAAATTTACAAATTTTTTATTAGATTTTTTCCAAGTTTTTTTATGAAATTAAATTATAATTTTACGGCAGTACGGTGGTGGTTTTGAATCTAGAAATCTCGAGTCTAAATTCCATTCAAACTAAACATGAACTATTATATTGCGGCTCGGTGAGTCCGGATCCTGTATACTATTTTCATTTTAAACTGGAGGGATCGGCATAAAACGATAAAAGGTCCCTGTCTCAAATAACTACAATGAAATCTATTAGTGCGGCTACCACAAATCGCTTAACGATGGTCACAACAGGTCAATTTTTAAGGGTTGTATTCAGCCTAAAACTATTCTTGTTTTTTTCTATGATTGACCATTTAAAAATACCGGCGAATGGGGCTGTACAACCCTGTGCGAACCTTGTGACACCAGGTACACCGGGTCATATTTTGAGTTCCTTTGTAAACGTAATTGCGGTGCATTTAATAGTTTTATGCCGATCCCTCCAGTTTAAAATGAAAATAGTATACTGTAATTGTGATAAAATATCAAAATAAACACTTGTCTAAGTCTCACAAAACTTGTGAGACTTAGACAAGTGTTTATTTTGATATTTTATTATTAAACCTAGTTTCACCAAGTGAGCATTTAAAGACAATTAATTTTGTCTTTGTTGTTTTTTACTGTAATTGTGATTAAGTTCCTGTTGTACGGAGTACCATAAATACATAAATTACTGTATTTATAGTTCAATAAAACGGTGAACAACAGTAAGCACAAATCTGATTTCTCATAATAATCTCCTACATTTGCCTTAAAAAGAAACACACATGGGAAATTTCTCTAAATGATAAAATAGATCATTTATGTCATTAGAATTATGCGTGAGCCTCATTGTTTCCTTAAATATAACGTCACAAGTATTTAAAAAAAACTTTGTAGAACTGTACATTGTTTTAAATTTAGATGAAAATCATAAAAAAATAAAATTAATGGAGGATTCGTTTAGGCTCATTAGCTAATTATTTTCTTAAAGTACAAAGATTTCTAAATTAAATGAAGTACTTACCTAATGAAGAAATAAGGTTGCCCCAGAGTTCAGCTGTCTGCCACGCCAAGAAGAAGAACCCGAAGAATCTTACAACAATGGCTTCCACAGACTGATCTGTCAGTTTAGCATAAACCCCTCCAACTTGCGTGATATACGTTGCTTTTGATGCCCACATAGGTGCCGCCCCCACACCAAGCAGAACCCCAGCAGGTACCAAAGTATAAAACCTCGGGAAGAACTGCGCCCCAATATAAGGGGCGTAGCACAACATCGACAAACAAAGAGTCCATTTAACCGTGAGTCTCTTGATCACAAAAGTCGGTACAAAAATACAACTAACAACCAAAGCCGCGTAGATCGCACTGAGTGACACCGTCCCAAGCCCATCTGCAGCGTTGATGGACGATTGAAGGTTCGCGATGCCCTGGAAGGCGGTGAACTGTATCATAAACGCGGAGGAAACAGCAGCCACGTTCTTCAAGATACGCCATTTCTCTTTACGTGAGAGTTTCACTTTGCCTTGTTGGGAAGCTTCTTCGTCGGTGATCTCACGTGGTGGTTTGATCACACCGTCAAGGGTGTTTTCGTCGTCCTTGAAGCCCGAGTTGTGGTATCCGGTCACGGATACCACCGCGACGTTGGTGGTGTCGGTGTGGTTGGCATCTCCGTCGGAGCATTGTGACGCGGTCATTTTGGGCCGCCGTCAACGTGCTATATCTACACAAAAACAAACACAAATTAATATATCATCACGACTTTTATCAATTTTAAGTTTGCGTAGCAGATCTCAGTAACTGATATATTTTTCGCATGAAGTGTGGTTACCAGCCGTAAAATCACGGCCTCCAAAGATGTTAGGGATAGTTTGAACATGGTGAAAATTATTTGTCGGTTGTGGGAATCGAACCTACTCCATAACTGGCCATTAAACTATCAAAACTATCAAAATAATTGCTGGTAGCACAAGCTCTGTTTTTGGGTGTTTTAAGAGCACGGTTTTAACATGTTAGAGATAGCTAAAACACCCAAATACACTGCTCTTAAAACAGACAAAAACAAAGCTTGTGCTACCAGCCATTATGTTTATCGTATACTGGGTGTCCCAATATGCAGGCTCATAATAATAATAATAATAATAATGTCCCGCGTGATGGTCGCGCGGGTTGACGGCCTGACTCACAACCATAAGGTCGTGGGTTCGGGTCCCGCCCGTGGCGACCATGCAAAGGACATATTGGCATATGACCTTAGTAGTTGGTCCGATATATAAATTAAAATAAAAAAAATAAAATAAAATAATAATAATATTTATTTATTACTCCACAGGACGAATCCCAATTACAGAGTAAATAAAATAATAATAAAAAAAATATATCATCACGCCTTTTACCCATCACTGGGTGTGGCACTCTGCCTAAGCAGATCTCGGTAAGTGATATATTTTTGCGCGTGAAGTGCGGTTACCAGCCGTCAAATCACGGCCTCCAAAGATATTAGTGGAGGAGGAACCACAGGGGTAGATTTTTTAAATTGGTGAAAAATTGTTTGTCGGCTGTGGGGATCGAACCAGGGTTCTCAAGATCCACAGGCCGACTCGATACCACTGAGCCACCTACCCCATACAGAGTAAATTACAATAATAAATAGTGAGATCAGAAAATAAAAAATATAAAAATAAACAAAGTATGATAATAACAATTAAAAATAACCAGTAACAAAACAGTAATAAATTACTATGCAATTTCAAACAATTTATCTAAATTACTTTTAAATTCGTTCATATTTAGAGAAAAATCTAATTCAGAACAAACAGAATTGTATGTGCGACATATTGAATTGATTGGAGAGTTGTAGTAATAGCTGGTACGAGAAGGCTTACAGAAAAAGCTAGAGTTGCATCTAGTATTACAGGTGTTAATGTAAAAGTCTAATTGATTAAGCGTCTACCCTTATAAAAAAGATAGCACAGCAATTTATTCAAAAAATAATGATTTATTATAACCCGCTTGTCCTGAAAATGTATTAATCAATGATTACCATTTTATTGGCCATTATTTATAATTTTATAATTAGTAATATGGAATCTATCTGATTTAGATTTACGTGTGATGATGAATTATCATCGTCAAATTGATTATTTGGAAATTATCCAAATATTCAATTATTGACAATTTATAAGTACTAGTAGATATAAAGTAAACAACATATTTTAATTATGACCCTATGCGTAATAATGATATACAAGTGTCATTTTTCCATTAGATAAATTATAGATAATAATATAGTACATTACACGAAGCTGTTTATCTTATTAAATCGATATACTAGCTATTGTTTTAAGTATTATCAATAACCTATAACTTATAATTAAATATTTAGTAATACACTGAATTACGAGTATTTCAGGTCGAAAGTTTTATGTTACAAAAAAGGGAATAACCCCATTTAATATTTCCTTATTAAAAAAAACATTATATGTTTTAATTTAATTCTTAGGATTTTGACTTAAATATCAATAATGACGAATCTTAATATTTGCAAGAAGACAAAACAAATAAAGGTTTAATGGTTTATATTTCGCTTTTGTTTAAAACTATAAATAAATTAAAAAGTTGTATAAAACGGGGCGACAGTGAAGCCACCTAAAGAATGTTATTTTCGTTCTAGAATAAATAAATAATAAATATATCATCACGCCTTTTACCCATTACTAGGTGTGGCACTTTGTCGTAGCAGATCTCGGTAAGTGATATATTTATGCGCGTAAACCAGTAGTCAAATCACGGCCACCAAAGATGTTAGAGGAGGGGGAGTTATAGGGGTAGATTTAATTTAGTGAAAATTGTTTGTCGGCTGTGGAGATCGAACCAGGGTTCTCAAGATCCACAAGCCGACTCGTTACCACTGAGCCACCTAGAAACACGCATTAAAAAGGGTTCATTTTAGTGCGTGTGTTTATAAATAAAATAAATAAATATATCATCACGTTTTGTACCCATTACCGGGTGTGGCACTCTGCCTAAGCAGATCTCGGTAAGTAATATATTTATGCGCGTAAACCAGTAGTCAAATCACGGCCACCAAAGATGTTAGAGGAGGGGGAGTTATAGGGGTAGATTTAATTTTGTGAAAATTGTTTGTCGGCTGTGGGGATCGAACCAGGGTTTTCAAGATCCACAAGCCGACTCGTTACCACTGAGCCACCTAGAAACACGCATTAAAAAGGGTTCATTTTAGTGCGTGTGTTTATAAATAAAATAAATAAATATATCATCACGTTTTGTACCCATTACCGGGTGTGGCACTGTGCCTAAGCAGATCTCGATAAGTAATATATTTATGCGCGTAAACCAGTAGTCAAATCACGGCCATCAAAGGTGTTAGTGGAAGGGGAGTCACAGGGGTAGATTTAATTTGGTGAAAATTGTTTGTTGGCTGTGGAGATCGAACCAGGGTTCTCAAGATCCACAAGCCGACTCGATACCACTGAGCCACCTAGAAACACGCATTAAAAAGGGTTCATTTTAGTGCGTGTTTATAAATAAAATAAATAAATATATCATCACGTTTTGTACCCATTACCGGGTGTGGCTCTCTGCCTAAGCAGATCTCGATAAGTAATATATTTATGCGCGTAAACCAGTAGTCAAATCACGGCCATCAAAGGTGTTAGTGGAAGGGGAGTCACAGGGGTAGATTTAATTTAGTGAAAATTGTTTGTCGGCTGTGGAGCTCGAACCAGGGTTCTCAAGATCCACAGGCCGACTCGATACCACTGAGCCACCTAGAAACACGCATTAAAAAGGGTTCATTTTAGTGCGTGTGTTTATAAATAAAATAAATAAATATATCATCACGTTTTTTACCCATTACTGAATGTGGCTCTCTGCCTAAGCAGATCTCGGTAAGTGATATATTTCTTCGCGTGAAATGCGTTTAAAGTTCTTTGATTGGTAAAATTTGACAAATAAGTGTTTAGTTCACATATTTTCCGTGTTTCACTTTGCACTGTACGTCCTATTAATTTAATTTGTATAGAATCTTCTATGTTATTATTCGTGCAAGGTTCCCGATATGAGATCACCATTCTACATTCCCTTTCGTAAACAAACTACACATCATGTAACTCTTAAGTTCAAGTGAACGTACCTAACATTCTCCAGTTCAACAGCCAAACACAACAGACATAGAATCATTATAATATATAATAGATAGTATGTTCAAAGATATTCCGTTATGGCTTTAACTTACTAAGCCTGTGTTGAACCGCACACAGTAAGAGATTCTACCTGTTGGCGCTCAGGGTAGGATTGCAAAATATTTCAATCTCTAATCTCTGTGCGGATTACGTATTTCAGATGTTGCCGTCTATTCGCATATTGTATCAGAGACTCAAAGACGATAAATGTGAAATAAATTGTTCTTTGACTACTTTGAATTCAGTTCTCCATAAAATCGGTTTTCGTTTTAAAAAAATTGATAAACGGCAAACAATAATGGAGACTCGAAGAATACGCGAATGACGCTTCAAATGTAAGTGACGATGTTATCGAATTAATAATAAGAGAAATTAACAATATAACACCAGAAAATTGGGCTAACAGCTTGCGTCATGTGATTGATTTAGAAAATCAATATATTGATATTAATAACATTACTAAAGACTTTATTATAAATATTCAAGACTCAAGTGACGATAGTGAAATGGATTGTGATAGTGACAATGATATTGTTGAATAATTACATATGTATAGCAGTGTAATATTTTGTATTTATTGTTATGTATGACACTATTGTTTATTTACATTATTTAACTAAATGACGAATTGTTATACAATGATACTTTCATGTAACATTTTTTTTTGCTTCATTATCAATAATAATATTTGTACAAAATTCTCTGTTTCATTATTATAATATATATAAAAATTGGGAAATACTGAAAACATACATGTCCTTGCACCCCTATAAATCAAGCTTAAATCCCTAACAATAGACCCGCTGAGAAGGCCATAACGGAGTATCTTTGAACATAGTATAGAAACCGTAATAGTTAATTGCAAAAATATCTTAGAACCGTGAGGTTTTGTAACAAGACAAGTGAACTGATCTTGAAGTGAAGTGAGCGGATCTGATTGTGGTCAGTTCAACGTCCGTGCAGACGTGGAGCCACTGGGTGGCCTTGGGGGACTTCGGACATCTCCCCAAAAAAACACTCATTATGTAATTTTCCATGGATTTATTAATGGTTTTTGTACAATGAATAAGTTTGACAGTAATATGCTGTTCTCTGTTCTGTTCTGTTAGAGATACATGGCGGGCCCTAGAACCAATCCTGGTTTATTTACATTCTGCTAAGTATTGAATAATGATTCAATATCCGAACAGAATCGCCAGGCAGGACTATGCACCCTAGACATAAAGACAATACACTACACTCCGCCTAATTTCTCGCAAAAGCTAGACTGACCTGCTTATATACTATGTTCAAAGATACTCTGTTATGGCCCTCTCAGCGGGTCTATTGTTAGGGATTTAAGCTTGATTTATAAGGGTGCAAGGACAGGTATGTATTCAGTATTTCCCAATTTAATTTTATTTTTATATATATTATAATAATGAAACAGCGAATTTTGTACAAATATTATTATTGATAATGAAGCAAAAAAAAATAATAATAATATGTAATAATACCGGTTTAATTTTGCGAATTCATTATTATTTCAAGTAAATCTGAGATACGTAATCCGCACAGAGATTAGAGATTTCCGAATTTAAATATTTTGCAAATACCCTGAGCGCCAACAGGTAGAATCTCTTACTGTGTGCGGTTCAACACAGGCTTAGTAAGTTAAAGCCATAACGGAATATCTTTGAACATTCTATATACTATTTTCATTTTAAACTGGAGGGATCGGCATAAAACCATTAAACGTCCCTGTCCCATTTAACTACAATGAAATCTATTAGTGCGGCTACCCCATATCGCTTATCGATGGTCAAAATAGGTAAATTTTCAAGGGTCGTATTCAGCCTAAATTTATTCTTGTTTTTTTTTTCTATGATTGACCGTACTGGCGAATGAGGCTGTACCACCCTGTGTGAACCTTGTGAAACTAGTTATAACGGGTCATATTTTGAGTTCTTTTGTAAACGTAATTGCTGTGCATTTAATTGTTTTATGCCGATCCCTCCAGATTAAAATGAAAATAGTATACCTTAAATGAAAGACATAGTGCAAATCCGCCGACGCCACGATATACAAAAAAAGTTTAACGTCCAGAGAACTCCCCAATTTCAAAGTGAAATCAGTGTTGGGTGAATTTTTTAATCTGGGATTCTACCACACTTTATTGCTTCTTTCCAAAATGCAGTTCAAGTTTAGGGCTTACTAGTAGTTGAGTTGCTTTTCCAATTGCTGTTGAACAAGTTTGACAATAATATGCTGTTGAATATTTTCATTTGTATTGAGAAGAATGTTGTTAGAAGAAATTGAAGGTGAAAGATTATGTGGAGGATCTAGGGTAGTTAGGAATAAATGAATGGATATGATTAAAGGTTAAAATATGAGACGAGCTTGCAGTTTATTCTCTGCCGATAATATAAATAATCCACAGTTTTTGTATAAATTAATTATTAACAAAATAAAATTGTATAGAGTTGACCATGAACACTATCAAAAGAATCTTATCATAAATTCTTAATTGATTTATAAATCTGGACACGCCATATAATTTCAGTCTTTCAGTAAGCGTTTCAGCTGTATTTATTAACAATAAATCTACACGTGCTATCTGAATTAGATTTGAATCTAAATTAAATGCATATTTTTAGTTACGCTTGTTTTGAAACTATTCTGCAGTTTGAAAGATTTATAAGGTAATTATATGTTATTTGTTAGGAATTAGAACTTAATTCAAATATAATTCCCACAAAACTGAACAAAAACAAGATAATTGGAAATGGCAAAAAAACGTGGAATTAATACGCAGTTACTAGAAACCAACGATTTTAGTTTTTACTATTTTAATAACAAAATAATTTTCAATTCTTTATACTTTTGAACAATAAACATTCTTATAAACAAAAATACAACACAACAATAAACAATATTTTTTAATTTGGTATTATAATATGTCACAATATTTTATTTGTATTTTTCTACAATCTAAATAATAAATGGTAAATTGCACAGGCAATATTTTTAACAGATATGTCATATGTATGTCACATCGCTCTGTATTAATTAAACCAAGTCTAATGGTGAAATTCTATGATAAATCTATCAAAATCACATCAATATTTATTGATACGTAGAAAATATTATATAAAGTCATGTTGCAATTTTACTATACATTATAAAATTCAACTGGACTATAAAAGATTTAATTATTATTGGTTGGTTCCACAAGCTTTGTTTTTGGGTGTTTTAAGAGCATCTAACCCAGATGATACGAATTTCACAGACATTTAAGTTTTAGATGAATTTGCACGTTATTTTGTATTTATTATCTATTCTTAAAATATTTATTAGATTGCTTTGCTTATATAAATATTAAGGAATAATATCATGTATTAGACGACTGGTAACTGCAATTCACAAGCATAAATATATTACTTACTGAGATGTACTACAGCAGAGTGCCACTGCCAGTAATGGTTCAAAAGCATGATATATTTATTTTTTGTGAATTTTTGGTTGAACCAGTTCAAAAGTAGAATTTTTTTAAATTATGTTTTTATATAGTTCAGAGCACGAGAAATGCACTCGTTCAAACCGCATTTCAATATCTTTTTTAGTTTTTGAGTTATATCGATTTTTGACTTTTTTTTAAACTCAACTTTGAGAGCCCATATCTCGAGAACTAAAAGAGATATTAAAATGTGGTTTAAACGAGCGTATTTCTCGTGCGCTGCTTAATTTATACCGAAATTTTAACATTTTTGAAATTTTTTCAACTTTTTTGCAAATTTTTTTTCTCAATATGTCCAAAAGTTGAAGAGATAATGAAAATCTGAAAACACCAGTGAATTCCTCGCGTGAAAATACATAGGTATGCAAATTTGTACGTTAAAATTCGCACGAATAAACTTTTTATTAAAAAAAATCGGTAATTAAATTAAATTTCTTGGTGTTTTTATATTTGGCAATTTTTCGATTTTTTGTAATAAAAAGTTTATTCGTGCGAATTTTAACGTACAAATTTGCATACCTATGTATTTTCACGAGAGGAATTCACTGGTGTTTTCAGATTTTCATTATCTCTTCAACTTTTGGAAATATTGAGAAAGAAAATTTTTCAAAAAAAGTTGAAAATTTTTCAAAAATACTAAAATTTCGGTATAAGTTAAGTAGCGCAAGAGAAATTTACTCGTTCAAACCGCATTTCAATATCTCTTTTAGTTTTCGAGATATGGGCTCTCAAAGTTGAGTTTTAAAAAAAGTCAAAAATCGATATAACTCATAAACTAAGAGAGATATTGAAATGCGGTTTGAAAGAGTGCATTTCTCGTGCTTCGAACTATATATAAACTTATTAAAAAAAATTCAAATTTTGGACCGGTTCAACTAAAAATTTTGCGATTACAATACTTCCTTTACTCCGTACAAGGAAGTAAAAAATTAAAATAAGGCATTACACTAGGTACCTACATAATAACTAATTAATAAATGATTATTTGTTGGCAGTGTTTATACATTTATTATAATTAATTAAATGTTCTATTAAACCAGTGACACTAAAAATGTTCGCTAGGAATGAAATACCCTAATTTTTACGAATTTCAAAAAAATATTTTTGTTCTATAATCAGTATACTAAATTATATATGTATATCATTAAAAAAAATATTTCCACCAATTTAAATCTACCCCTGTGGCTTCCCCTCCACTAACATCTGTGGTGATTGACGGCACTTCACGCGCAGAAATATATCACTTACCGAGATTTGTTACGGCAGAGTGCCACAGCCAGTAAATGGGTAAAAGGCGAGATGATATATTTATTTATTTTATATTAAAGTTTCATGCAGAGGTATAGAAACACCCTGTATAGGGTGTAGCCACCAAAAAAACAACCTCATATAATATTATTCACTTGCAAACACTTACAAAAGTGGCATTTTATGAGAAGAATTATCAATATTTATTTATTTATTTATGTTACGCTGTACAACAGGAACTTAATCCCAATTACAGTACAGGGTCCGCATTCACCGAGCCGCAGTGTGGTAGTTCATATAATTTGTAGCTTGAGTGAGATTCGAACTCGGGATCTCCGGATTCGAATTCCGTATTGCTATCCACACCACCGTACTGACGGCAATAAGTATTAGTTTTTGATTGAATTTTGTTGAATCAGGTTTGAAAAGTTTGTTTCGCCCGATTTTTCAAGAATAAAAAGAATGCAATTATAATTTATTCAGTATAACAATTGACAAAAGAAATATTTTACAGAAAACATTAGTCATTTCTTTTGTTTGGTTCGTGAATATTAAGATAAATTTGAAGAATGTTGAATTTTTTACAATAACTTCTGGTTCTCATATATCAGGATGTAATACTCGCACAACATTTTTCGGAATATCGAAGTAAAATCTACCTATGAAGAAGATTACATGCAATTTTATTGTCGGAAACGAACAATTGTTCATTTCCGTTGCTTGGCGACCTATGCCAAGGTCGATCAGTATTGATATTATCAACGAGAATATAGAAAACTTCTGATTTAAGAGTTTTACTTATTTCGTGAAATGCACAGACAGGTACTACTATTTTTATAGCATGTGCAATTTATTATTTATTCGATTTATACAAATTTTACATCGATAAGAATGATAATAAATCATTCAAGAAAACAAATTAGTAATAATATGAAACACAGACGAACAGTTTCATTTGTTCTGTTGATACAAATTTTGCTGCACTTATTTAAGAATCAAAATAGTTATTTGTATATCAAAGGAAGAGAAATTGATACATTTCTTTCTCAATTTATCATTTTTCGAGACGACATATAATTTGTGTTGGATTCTCATAGATGACAAACAATTTTCATCACATAATAATAACCCTTGTGACCTCCCTGCACTAACAATCTTTAGGGACTTTGTAAATTTGAAACTAGGAATTTTAATGACAAATGAAATGGCTATAATAAGCTTAGCGCAATTTAATTAAACTGGCCATGATTATACTGTTGGATAAAGCTTTACTTTCCTATTCGACAGTAAAGAAAAATGTACTTTCTTCCCTAAAGATACTAGAGAACCTAGGGATGAAAAGTATTACTTTCTTCTCTCAATTAAAGGAAGAAAATAGTATTTGCGTAGTGAAAAATTTAAATAAATAAATATATCATCTCGCCTTTTACCAATTACTGGGTGTGGCACTCTGCCTAAGCAGATCTCGGTAAGTAAAATATTTCTTCGCGTGAAGTGCGATTACCAGCCGTAAAATCACGGCCCCCAAAGGTATTAGTGGAAGAGGAGACACAGGGGTAGATTTAAATTGGTGAAAATTGTTTGTCGACTGTGGGGATCGAACCAGGGTTTTCAAGATCCACAGGCCGACTCGATACCACTGAGCCACCTACCCCATTTTTTATTTGTTTATTGCATTTCAAAAAATTAAATAAACATTTGATTACGCTTTTCACCCATTTCTGGGATTGGTGCTCTGTTGTAGCAGATTAGAAATAATTATCTAGTTTCAGAATAGAGCAAATATAACAACTACAATTATAATTATCTTTCAACAACTAATTCTAGTAATTGTGATTCAATTATTTATAGCGCAAGGTTGAAATCAATCAAATATAGTAATTTTCACATGCGTTATCTTCTTTCATATATTATTATTATTATGATTATGCAATAATAATTCGACATGGCCAGAGTACCAGAGAGAATGCAAAGGAGATTGTTGACGTAACAATTAGCACAGAAACCATGAAGCGTGGTTTTCGCAACACTCTGTATAACTTGACCTGACAGAATAAAAGCGAATAATCAATTACAGCAGATATCGGTTTCCGTTCGACTTTTGTTTTGAATATCTATCAGTTGCATTTTACAAAAAAATCTAGCACCATTTGGATACTAAAACATTTAAATTAAAAATGAAATATTTTCTGCAAGAATATTGCTTTAATTTTTATTTTACAGCTCTTGCTGTCTAATTTTATTTTATTATGTTTTTTCCGACTTGTCATAAATTGTATTTAAATATGTGACCAATAAATTTATTATTATTATTATTATTATATACATTTTTTTGACTACTCTATAAGAAACAAAAAATATTTAGATTATTTTTATTATTCTCCCAATAGATTTTACCTGTGTCTCAGTGATATCGTGTACCTAGGTTCGATTCCCACAACTGACAAACAATTTTCACTACATAATAATAACCCCTGTGGCTCCCCCTGCACTATCAAACTTTGATTTGACGCCTGGCAAAGGAATTAAGTTTGACAGTGAGAGAAGACTAATTTTCACCAAATTAAATCTACCCCTGTGGCTTCCCTTTCACTAACATTTTTGGAGGCCGTGATTTAACGGCTGGTAACAGCACTTCACGCGAAGAAATATATCACTTACCGAGATCTGCTTCGGTAGAATGCCACACCCAGTAAAAAGTAAAAGGCGTAATGATATATTTATTTATTTTATATTTATCGTACTAGTACAATAAAGTGTCATTTTACGGACAATAAACCGTGTTATAAATCAAGTATTTATTATATAGTTGAACATAAACAAGTTTATGAATGTAGATGAATTGAATATTTGAATAGTTTTTGCTAGACCATTTACAAGAGTCGGCGGATAAATATATCATCACCTATTGTTGGGTGTGACACTTTGCCGTAGCAGATCTCGGTAAGTTATGCGCGTGAAGTGCGGTTATTAAGATGTAAGTGGAAGGGGAATCACAGGGGTAGTTTAAATGTGGTAAAAATTGTTTGTCGGCTGTGGGAATTGAACCCGGGTTCTCAAACTGACAGTCCGACCTAATACGACTGAGCTACTTACCCTATAAATGGTTAGACATGTATAGTAAAAAGAATCAAAACATGGAGAAAATAGAATTATAGTATTTATTGGTCCGAAATCATATGAGTCATATTCTTATCTAAGTCTGTTGAAATATTGCATTTTGTATACAAACATATGTTTTATGTTTAACGTGACTTTTAATACGTATGCAAAATAGATATTTTAAAATTGCTAAAATTACTTTTTATCTTTTCTATTCCACAGATATGACACAATTATCAATTGTTTCTAATATTACGAATTTTAAACGTGACCTACCAACAATAATTAAATAAATAAATAAATATATCATCATGCCTTTTACCCATTGTTGGGTGTAGCAGATCTTGATAAGTTATATATTTACTTGCATGAAGTGCTGTTATGAGCCGTCAAATCACGGCCCTCAAAGATGTTAGTGGAGGACAATAGTTTGTCGGTTATGAGAATCGAATCCGGGTTCTGAAATAAACAGACCACCTACCCCACAAATTAAATTAATGAAGCTATTTATTTATTTATTTATGTTACCCTGTACAACAGGAACTTAACCCCAATTACAGTACAGGGTCCGGAACTCACCGTGCCGCAGTGCTTGAGTTTTCCGGGTTCGAATTTCGTAACGTTATCCACACAACAAACAATTAACTAATAAATTAGGAAAAAAAGAGAAGTTTCTCAAGCCGTCACTGGCCTGCTCTTCTGCTTGGCTTGTTATTTTTTAGTTAATTGTATTAATTTAACTGAAAGGTGCACCAGACCATAAAGGACAAATAGGTATCAAGTTATCATTATTCAATTATAATACATGAGATTCTCTCGACATGAATATGCACAAAAAAACACTATTTTTAAGCTTTGAATGTGTTTTGTTAAATCTTAGAAATTACACACTGACTGCGGTAATCACATGTTTCATTCAATTATTCCCATAATCATAAACCGCGAAGTTAAATTTATTGAAAGATTAATTTATAAATGTCTTCCACGTACGATATATACAAGTCCTGGAATGTCACGCTGGGTTTCAAGTAAAAACGTTGCAAATTTTTGCCGTAAGGCGCTTTTTCCGACGATTTTTTCATATAAAAATTTCAGTTGTTACAATTAATTCTAAATAAATATATCAACACGCCTTTTACCCATTACTGAGTGTGACATTCTGCCTAAGCAGATCTCGGTAAGTGATATATTTTTTCGCTTGAAGTATGGTTACCAGCAGTCAAAATACGGCCCTCAAAGATATTAGTGAAGAGGGAGCTACAGGGGTAGATATAAATTTGGTGAAAATTGTTTGTCGGCTGTGGGGATCGAACCAGTGTTCTCAAGATTCACAATTAATTCTAAGAATGCCAAATATGTTTTACGGACAACGAACTATACAAATTTTGCATTATCAACCTTTTTAAAATGTTTATAAATTATTGACCGGTAAATGATTGTTTACCGATTGGAAGGCGGTAAATAAATAAAAATTAAATATTCTTTCGTGGTAACATATTATTTCATATTTATAATACAAATGTTTAGAATAAAACTAGTTCAGTGCCACCATAACAAGGAAAATAAATGAATAAGAAATATTAAGATTCAATTAAACTTTCCACAAAAAATCCTGTCTCAAAGTTGTTCAAAAACAAATAATTCAAAGAACTGATAAATTGTCATTAGGTCATTATTTGTGGTCTAACTTATGTTTGTTTTTAGTCCTGGGGCTGTCAACAGCTCTGACATTAACACCGTAAATTAAAACAGCATTAGTTGTTGCAGAACCTTGTAAATTTGCAGTTGCCAATCTGTTCGAGTTGATTTCAGTTCTTAGCAAAAAGAGATTTGCTCCTCGAGTTTCCGAAACGCGTTAGACAGCAGGCAATTAGTAGTTTAGCTAGCTGTATCTGACAGTTATGTTGAAATACTGGACGTTATAACGGAATTTGCATGTTAAGGAATTCTTCGCTGTTTGATAACTGCTAAATTTAAATATTTGAAGTTAGTAAATAAAAATTAAGCATATATAAAAAATAAATAAATATATTGATGCCTTTTACCTATTGCTGGATGTGCCACTCTGCCATAGTGTATCGGAATATTTTGCGCATTAAATTTATTTCTGCTTTTCATGCCACCGCGCTATCAAGATGTTATAACTGTTGTTTTTTATGTTTTCATTACTCTGCACAACAGGAATTAAGACAACAACAAAATTTAAGTTTTATGAATTATATATATACAGGATGATTCACAACTTAGAGCAAAAAATTAAAGGGTATATTCTGTTACGTGCTGATCATGAAACAAAAAGAATTTTTTTTAATTTGAAAAATTAAGGGATGTCAACCTAAAACATTTTTTGTAGTAATGCACGGGATTCGCTTTCCTATTAAACACAAACAATGAAGTAGGTATCAACTACGAAAGAATAATTACATAATTCAATTATTAGCAGTTATTTATAATAGAATTTTATTTAATTAATAACTTTAACATAATCATCCACCCAGTGGCAATGGCAACGAAAAATTTTGGACTGGGAAACATGGAAAATAGTTTTACAATTTAAAAAAAATAATTTTTTGTTTCAAAATCAGCACGTCGTACAGAATATACTCCTTAATTTTTTGCTCTAAGTTGTGAAACATTCTGTATATATATGATAGATGTTTGAAGCTAACTTCAGTCCGTGCTTAATTTCCCGTGTCGTGACTAAAAGTTGGAAGCCACAGATTGTTAACATGTGATTAAGATATTATTTAGCTGCATGGAAACCAGTACGTTAAATAACATTTTAATAGCAGAAGTGTAAAGTAGTATATTATGTAACTAGTTTTATAAACGTCTCTTTAGTTACTAGTTTTTATTGACACGAGCTGAGTGAAGCGAGTGTGTAATAACGATTATCTAAAGAGTTTATGAAACGAGTCACATACTTTACTTTTTCTGCGATCGCAAATTGAGACAATTGTAAGTTTTATGAATTATTTAAAAAGTAAGGTTAAGTTATAAAAACAGATACCTGAAGCAAACTTAATATCTCAAGCCGTGACTAAAACGTTCGAAGCCACGGCTTGTCAATATGGTGTTATATAGCACCATGGAAACCAGTACGTTAAATGACAATTTAATAATGGAATTAGAAAATAGCTAGTTATGAAACTAGTAAAGAAATGAAGGTTATTACCTTACGCATGTAAAATTTGCAGAACGAGGCGTAGCCGAGTTATGTAAACACATAAGTAAGGTAATAATAACCTTATTTCCTTACTAATTTCATACAATATTTTTTCTGCTTCCGTTCTAATAAATACGAAAGGGTGTTTTTGAAATTATGAAATTTTGACATATTAATGACATTTATAAATTCAAAAAATAAAAGAATAACACATCAGAATTCGTCTACCAAGATATCTGTTGCTATGTTACCTCATTATTTCACTAGTTAAATAATGCAGTTCATTCATCATCATCATCATCTGTGGCGCTACAGCCCAAATCGAGCCTGGGCCTACCGGACACACCGAGCCGCAGTTTTTACACTGCCGTACTGCCGGTTTTCGTAGTCGAATGCTACATTATTTAAGGCGTATAAGTGACTAGCTTATAGCGCCCGAGTGTGATAAATACATGTAACTGTATTTTATATTTTTACGATAAATCACACATTGTCGACAGGCGGATTCGAACTGACGAACCTTGGTTCGGGTGACGTCACAGTATGTTAAGAGATGTGCCTTAACACGCTTGGTCACCACGCCTGTTCATTACTAACTCAAATAAGTGAAATAAAAAGTCTATTTCCTAACGGAACTAGAAAAATTATTTAGATTCGTTTAGTAGTAAAAACTATCCATGCATAAAGTGTCTCAATCATATATAAATAGTAATATTGTCTGATAATAGTACACACTTCCGATTTACAAAAGGGAAGTGAAAATAAAGGAAGCAATTTCATGTGTAATAAACAGTTAAAATCGGTACTATTTCATTGAAAATTACAGCTACTATAACTATCAAAGAGCAAGGTAAAATCTGAAAGGCATGATTGTACAAAATTATTCACTTTAAAATGAATACAAGTGCGTTAAAATCGTCGAGCGCTTTCTACCGATTACTCGATCGCCTGCATGATTTGCATCCGTAATTCTGCTATTCTAATAAATCGTGCAAACAATCATGTTGCGGGTGCGTTTAACCGTAAATAACAACCAAAATGGCGGACCTGTCACTTCAATTCACCGGATTATCTTATTCATGGATGTGACACTAACTATTGTATAAATTATTTCAATGTAATTGATATTGCATGTGCTGGACATTTTTCATTTTATTCTAAAACTTGCTTTTTATAAATAATAGAGAATTCTGTCAAGCATTTATCATATGTTACAAATTGTATAAATCCTTATCTGATTGTTATTGATATCCATATTTATGTTATGGAAAATAAATCTTATTTTTATTTTAATATTGATTTCTTCTAGTTTCTAGAATTACAAATGCAGGGAGTTTAAAATTATTTCAAAAAAAAATTAAATACTGAATACAAAGCAAAAATAATTGGACATTACTTGAAGCAAACATTGATAGGTTACAGCAATAAATAAAAATTAATAAACATAAAAATTAGTTTAAATAAAATGTTCAATGAATAAAATATAAACTAAACACTTGGCTAAGTCTCACAAAATTCAGACAAAATTGAGACTTAGCCAAGTGTTTAGTTTATATTTTATTAAACCTAGTTTCACCAAGTGTATGGATGACAATTAATTTTGTGTGATGTTATGTATGTTTGTATGATTAAACTCACCCTTAATAATACATTCTATTTTTTAAATGGCTACATTGGATGTACGAAAATTTTTAAAAGAACTGCACTATAAAAATTTGCAGCAAATTTTAATCTCTTTGTTTGAAATACTGGCTAAAGTGAGCACAGCACGCATTACTAACAATTAGTGATTTATTTATTAAATAATTTATAGATGCCATGTAAAAATTGAGTTATTATGCTATTGCTTTTTCTAATCTTGCCTGTCTAGATTTTTATAATAGGTTAATAATAATGAATTATGATTAACAGAAGTCTAATATAAAATAAGCAATCGTGGGTCAGTGGTTATAACTTGAATCTCAAGCAAAAATCACGCGTTCAAATTTCCCTGACTTTAATTTATGAGCATATCAACAAAATTCGATTGTGTTATTGCATTATTAGCTACTGTAAAAACAAGAGTACTTCGTACATCAATTTGTACAGGGTGTATTATGGAAAGCGGGTCATAGGCGTTTAATATGAGAAAGCTGTTTTCTGTGCGCATTACTTTTAAAATGATAAAAATAATTCAAACAAAAGTTGTAAAATTTTGCATCAAAATCAATACGCTAATTTCACTTTTTATTTTTTCTAATGGCAGAAATTGAAAATTTACTAAATTACAATTTAATAGTGTTAGTGAAACAAAATAACAAACAAATTCATTAAGTTTTTATGTCACATATTTTGATATTTTAAACAAAAATTTCACAGAATTAAGTCGCGCATTTTTAGAAAGTACAATTTTCTTCCCTCAATTAAGAGAAGAAAGTAATAATTTTCATCTTTAGGAAAGGCAATAAATTTTGCAACAAATTAAGAATCTCAACCAAATAAATAAAAAAATTATTTTCAACATTACTTGTGAAAATGACATTTCTCTCACTCAATTCAGTTGTGATAGTTTCCCTCACTAGTAAATAACTTCCTCAATAATGAGGGAAACGGTTACAATTACAA
The DNA here is from genome assembly GCA_947425015.1 of Pterostichus niger. NCBI lineage: Eukaryota > Metazoa > Arthropoda > Insecta > Coleoptera > Carabidae > Pterostichus > Pterostichus niger. Next base: position 1,423,407 of record OX380342.1, read on the forward strand.
TTAAATTGAGTGAGGAAAATATCATTTGATATGGTGACTAAGGAACGTGATGTGTATTTGCAAATACAACTCCTTTGATTTATATATGTTAAAATAATTAATCAAATTTCTTGTATCGTAAACGTTAAAATGTAATTTTCACGTTTAATGTTAAAACAAATAGTACGTAACACATATTGGCTGTTACTCGTGCTTTAAATTTTGTACTCGTTTTGCAATTGAACTCTTTTCTCACTAGTATTACAAATATACTATTTACAGTCCTGTCTGAAAATAAAATTTTCTCCCTAAATTGAGAGAAAAATGTAATACTTTTCATCCCTAGTTAAGGAAAGTAAAGCTATATGTTTTTGTAAGAGCTATTGTCCGTCAGTACGGTGGTGTGGATAGCAATACGGAATTCGTATCCGGAGATCCCGATTTCGAATCTCACTCAAGCTAAAAATTATATAAACTATCACACTGCGGCTCGGTGAGTGCGGACCCTGTACTGTAATTGGGATTAAATTCCTGTTGTACAGCGTAACAAATAAATAAATAAATAAATGAAAGATATCGGTATGTTTTGACATTAATAACATGCTTGTTTACATCTGTCAAGAGAATAATAAATATTGTTTAAATTGATTTTTGAAAATTATACTTTCTTTTAGGGGTAGTGCATAAATATATGTTTCGAAAAGAAAGAATTACTAATGAATGTGACACTTCATTATTTGACATATCAGTGGAAAATTTTGCTGTGGTCAGGCGTCAAAATTACTTCCAAAATACTAAACGCGTATTATTTGTAAAACGTCAGTTTTATAGTCTTTATATAATATAATTAGCATAATATTTCAGCAATATTAGTCTTGCTTTGGGCAATAGAACGGAAATCCTTTTTTTTTGTAAGATCTATTGAGAGCAACTTGTCAAATTTGTTACAATCACTTAAGATTAATTCATAGAATTATTTGAACGATTGCCAGTCTGTTAAAGTAACCTGTAAATCTATTAGTTTTTTTTAAGAATACGCTCCATATTTAGATGTATAAATAGTGTACGAAAAGATTTGGCGAAATCATAAATACATTTGCAAAAGCCCAGTCATCTTCTGGTAAGATTATTAATGTACCTGTCAAATTTGTCTGTTGTTCTTTATGATTATGGTGTACCGTTAATTTTTTTAATGACTTGTCATAGAACTAACTTGTTTTTTGTTTGTTTTGTTGTGAATAAAATAGGTTCAAGGTGTAAGACGCGAGTTTAATACTAAATTCTAACTAACTGTTGTTTTGAAATTACGCACTGTTAAAATGCCAAATGCAAACTATACATAAATCTTGTTGCTAACCTCTTTCTTGCAATTCAAAACATTGCATATTTTATTTGCAAATAAAAACCTGGGTTCGATTCCCACAACTGATGTTAGTGGAGGAGTAGTTTTATAAATAAATAAATATATCATCACGCCTTTTACCCATTGCAGGGTGTGGCACTCTGCTGTCAGCAGATCTTGGTAAGTAATATATTTCTTCGCGTGACGTGCGGTTACCAGCCGTCAAATCACTGCCCCCAAATATGTTAGTTGAGGGGAAGCCACAGGTGTAGATTTAAATTGGTGAAAATTGTTCGTCGGGGTAGTTTTAATGTGGTGAAAATTGTTTATTTAATGGTGGTAATAAAAAAAAATTACAACAGCGTCCATATCATTCCGATTCTGCTGTAAATCGTAGATTCAAGAATGGGTAAAAACATGTACATAGCATTGGAGAAAAGATAATTATTCTAATTGTATTAATAATGATCACAAGATTACTGGCAATACGTAGGAAATTAAGTTGTAATGAGATAAAATGAACAGAAATCAATGAAATAATCATAACAATAATGAGGATAAAATCACATGCTTGCCATTACTAAGAACCAACTGACATTATAATCAAATTATAAATTATATTTCATTCTGCACTTGGACGCGTGGAAAAAACTTGTTCTTTAATTTACTATTGCATTTCGATTTTCTGCAATCTTCAAAAACAATTTCTATGTTCGCCATAGTGTCATCTTGCTTTCTGACTACTATTCATATTTAAAAATAAATTAAAAATAAACTTTACATTATTTGAAACTAACCAAGTGTTGATTTTTAATTTATTTTTATTATAAAATGTTTCAACGAGAACCGACAGTTAAATCTATCGAATTTATTCATATTTAGTGTTGCCAACCTTATTAGTAAAGACTGCAACTTTATAAAAATATACAAAATCATAACTTATATTCTTTTTCATATTCTTACTATTTGGGGTAGGTGGCTCAGTGGTATCGAGAGAACCCTGGTTCGATCCCCACAGCCGATAAACAATTTTCACCAATTTAAATCTATCCCTGTGACTTTCCCTCCACTAACATCTTTGGGGGCCGTGATTTGACGGCTAGTAACCGCACTTCTCTTACCGAGATCTGCTTCGGCAGAGTGCCACACTCAGTAATGTGTAAAAGGTGTGATGATATATTTATTTTATTTATTTACTATTTTTGGTTCCGTTACGTTTTCGGTTACGGAATCAATTAAATTTTTGTTTCGATTTTATAAAAAGGTGAATATCGGTACAGTTTTCGGTTATGGTTTTATTACGATTCGGGTCTCCGGTAAAAGGCGTGCTCATATATATTTTGTATTTATTTCTCGATTTCAAGTTTAAAATGTAAGTAATGATATTGATAGTACGACTAGATTATTCGTGTGTTCTTGCAAATTTTTTATCTATTTAAAAAGAATGCTTGCTTTGTTCAACTTGGTATTATAGTAGTCTGTTGATAATGATTTGATTTTAATTGTTGTTATAAGTACGGTGAATGGTAACAATGGAATGTTGTTCTTGTTACTAATCATACGCGCGAAATATTATTATTTTGCGTTGCTTTTTATTTGATTTAATTTCATTTCCGCAAGATTAAAGCGCTAAGATAAGATGGAGAATTGTACGGGAAAATTCTGTTGTTGCACAATAATAACGCGGTTACTTTATATGCTCGCCTTTTCAAATTAGAGCTACATTTACAGTTACTGGTTTTGTCTGTATTTTTGGTCTAGTAAATGCGGTAGGTGGCTCAGTGGTATCGAGTCGGCCTGTGGATCTTAAGAACCCTGGTTCTATCTCCACAGTCGACAAACAATTTTCACCAAATTAAATATACCCATGTGGCTCCCTCACCACTAACATCTTTGGGGGCCGTGATTTGACGGTTGTTAACCGTACTTGACGCGAAAAAATATATCACTTACCGAGATCTGCTCGGGCAGAGTGCCACACTCAGTGATGGGTAAAAGGCGTGATGATATATTTATTTTATTTTTATTTTTTTTTAAATGGACAATTTTCATTGTTTATGTTTTGACACAAATTAAATAAATAAATATATCATCACGTCTTTTACCCATTACTAAATGTGGCACCCATTAGTGAATGTGGCACAAAAAAATGTAGTTAATTTTTATTCCATTCAAACACGATAATTTTAAGTAATAAATAAAATATGCAAAAACCCAATCAAAAACAATTATTTATTTATAAAAATTATAAAACACAATTGGATTGAATTTTGTTGCACAATAGTAATGCTGTTGGTTTAGATGCAAGAGAGTAGGTCAGGGATTAAATTCCTGTTGTACAGAATAATAAAAAAAATTAATTAACAGTTTTGCAAAATTATTTTAATAAGCTTCTATATCTTTATTTTTTAACTTCACTTCCTGTTGGGCCATGTACTAAATAAATCAATTAAAATCTCAAAACAACAGTTTGTTTCGCAATAAAAAGTGTAAAATTCCTGCATTTCAGGTTCACCTAAAAATATAACTTATATCCTTATCTTAATCAAGTTCTGCTAAAAACTTAATTAAAACAAATGTCATCTTTTGCGTAACAGTACCATGCATACCACGACACCAAAACATCAAAAAAGTATTTTGGCGCCACATAAAATAAAAATGAAAAATTGGTCGACACGAGTTACTGGTTACTTCTCGTACCTCCACCGTCCCCACCTCGCACTTACTTGTAACCGGATGAAACCGGACAAGACCGGTTACAGACACTTTTTACCACGGTTGTAAAGAAGTCGAACGCCTAGCCTGTAGCCTGTAGCCTGTAGCCTGTAGCTGTAGCTGTAGCTGAACAGGCTGCGTTTGGATTTCAGTTTGGGTTTGACAGAATTATTTATTGGTAATTTACAACCATGAAAATTTCCGTTATTAATTAATTCATTGGTTTATTTGTTATTTAGAAGATTTATGGTATATTAAATTTAACTATACAATGAACAGATAATAGATGCTTTATGTTTATATTAGATATTTTATACGATGCAGAAATGTTTGAGTAAAACTTTTATGCATATCTTTATTGCATTTTAATTTATATTATTATTTGTTGTTAATATGTAAAAAATGTTTATTGTTTTTTTGTACAGTTATCTGACATTAAATTGTAGTCCTCTGTCCGAGTTCAAATTGAATTTCTTATTCTACAATCCAATACAAATATGTCTGTTACATATTCCTTTCGAATAGATAACATTTATGTCCACAATTTTAATCTTTTTACTTCCTTGTACGAAGTAAAGGAAGTATTGTAATCGCGAAAATTTTCGGTTCTCAGATTTCAACGGAAATAGGTGTTTTGGCTCTCCCTGAATCCATTTTGACTAATTTCGTCATGCCGTCTGTACGTACGTATCTCGCATAACTCAAAAACGGTAAACCGTAGAAAATTGAAACTTTATATTTAGGACTGTTATAACATCTAGTTGTGCACCTCCCTTTTTGGTCATTATACAACTACCGGAAGTGGTACTTTACTTGAAGCCTATAATAGATTTTCATGAAAAACTATATTCAAATATAATTTAAAACTTTTCAAATTTGGTATATAAGACTACTATATCAATGGAAATAACATAATAGATTTTGGTTAAAATAGACTAACCGGAAGTGGCACATTACATGAAGCTGCTAACAGTTTTCCTTGAAAAAATGGTATTATTTTAATTTTAGAAATGAATGCTGCAAATAAAAGTTTTAGAGAATTAAATTCTGCGTCTAGCACATTAAGAATTTTAAATTAGCCTTTTACATAAGCGAGATATTTAAATTTAAATATTATATATTTTGTGTGTTTTTTTAAATTAAGTTTGCTATGGATTAGAACAAAAAATAAAAAATAAAAGATTTTATGTCAAAAATATGTGCAATTAAAAAAAATCTATAGTTTAATACTCGTACAAGGAAGTCATGTGGTGTCCACATCAGATATTTTCTACAATATGACACGTTTCTGATTTGTTCGTATCCTTGGTAACTATTGAAGTTAGCACGTATCTAATATCATTTTTGGAACACATGCACAAGAAATACGTTCTTATCCCTAATTTTAGAGAGAGAAACACTGCTTTTCTCCCCTAGGGAGAGAAACATTATGTTTCTCTCCCTAGGTAGGATGTTTTTCTCCCTAGGTAACATGTTTCTCTCCCTAGAGAGATGTTTCTCTCCCTAGAGACTACGATTATTAGCTGTTTGCGGCGTTTCCTAGGTAACTAGTTACGCAACCCATATTTGACAGTAATTTTTGTGCACTTGTTACGAAAAGTATAATATGCTTCACGGGAGGGCTCGATTATCCCTTGTGTGAAGTTGGCAAACCTCGATTTCCGCTCGAGCCTTCGGCCCTCGCTTACGTCTCGGTTTGCCAACTTCACACGCGGGAATAATCGCTTGTTTCCCTCCCTTGATGCATAACATACTATTGTACAATATGACACGTTTCTGATTTGTTTGTATCCTTGGTAACAATTGAAGTTAGCACGTATCTAATATCTTTTTCGCCCGTTGCCATTGATGACCTACGACAAAGTTATTTTACGTCAACTTTACGATGACAAATGTGAATGTAATTTTTAACTTTTCATAGCAATTGTAGAAAAAATAGTTATTTTTGTATTACATTGCGTGAAATGAGTGATCTTTATTGCTCGTGAGAGTGTCACTTTTAGTCGAGATCGCAGTTCGAAACAAAAAAGTTATTCAAATGCGCCAATAAACAAGATTTTTGCCGAAGAAATATAAAAAACATTTTTTCTACAACTGTCAAACAAAGAATAATAATAATTATTGATTTATTCAAGTAAATTGAAGGCAAACAATAAAACATTATATGAATTTAATACTACTTATACGTTATAAGTGTTATAACAAATGGAACGTGAAAAAAATAATTTGAAAGCGTACGCGAAATACTCATTTTGCCCACTAGGGTGCAAAACAAATCTACTGTAATGTAATTAAGTTTTCCTATTATACAATAACTAAATCACGTTCTTCTTCTTCCCCAGGTGTGTACAAAACCTCTTCAGGCAAAACAAAAAAGCCGTGTTTTTCAACTACCGCCTCTGGAAATCCGTCAGATTAGTTTAGTTTAATTTTGGTCAAAAATTAATTAAAGTAAATAATCTATTTACATGTAGCAGAGTGTCAATGACGTTTAAGAAGCTATTAATATAATATTTGTAAGTAATTTCGGTTGAAATTTCCACCGATAAGTGGTAATATTAATTTAGTAATTATTTAAGTAATTAAAATCTCGTTAATCTGTTATGAGAATACCAGAAATATTATCTGTATTAGAAACCATTCAAAACAAAATTACTGTTCAAATACATTTTTGCAGTTTATAATTTTTATGTGCTATTGAAAACTTGTGATAATAATTGTTACACTTTATCAGTAAAAGAAATAATTTATTTTATGTAAACATAAACATTCAATTTCTTTCCAATTGCGTTAGATTATGAATTATTATTATTAAGATGACTAACTTCTTAGTATCTGTCCAGTGCACCACCGAGTTGAATATTATAAAATATTTTAGTTAAGGACACGTGCTGACATTGAATATATAACCTACACTAAATTTATTTGTGTGTTGTATCGGCAAAATGCTAAACTTCCTCATTACTGACGTCACGTGTATAGCATTACTTCATGCATATTTGACACTGATTATAAGACGTTACGACTAGGTGAGAATTTAGCATGTTTAAGACATTAACTAGAACGAATTATGGTCGTTTATGGAAAAATACTGACAGTTGATAAACGTCACAGCTGTCAAACTTTTTATTTGTTTTTTTCTAGAGTAACTTTTCAAATAAATAAAACCGACAACTTTTGCAATATTCACTGTTTTTTTAATTGTTTATTGATTTCCAAGACAGTAAGCTTATATATTACTAATCGGGAGACAGTAAGTAAATACATTTTGACAACCAAATTTTTTTGCGACTAGAAATATTTGACTAGTTCTTTGACACAAAAATCTGGATAGAAATAAAACATTTTATCCCTAGACTCCTTAAAGAAACAATGTGAACATTATTCCTCTAGATAGTTTATATTATTATTATTATTTATATTCTCAGTGGTATCGAGTCGGCCTGTGGATCTTGAGAACTCTGGTTCGATCCCCACAGTCAAAAAACAATTTTCACCAAATTAAATCTATCCCTGTGGCTTCCTCTCCACTAATATCTTTGGTGGCCGTGATTTGAAATATATCACTTACCGAAATCTGTTTCGGAAGAGTACCACACCCAGTAATGAGTAAAAGGCGTGATGATATATTTATTTATTTATTTACTTATAGTTTATATTATTTTAACAATTCACCTGTCAAATATATGCAAACTAAGACCAGTTGCAGAAGCAGAAGTAATTTGATTTTTATGTCAGATTACAAATAATTTTAAAATGTCCAAAAAATGTGAATAAATTGTATTTTAAAATGACTTTTTTCGTTTTGAATCTTACTTAGGTCGTAAAAAAATAGTTTATACACCTCAGGAGATAATGCAATTTTTCTCTCGGTGTTTACTTAAATAATAACTTAGCATTATAGATCCATAAATCTGTAAATAATTAAAAAATCACATCAACATTTGGGAATAAATAGAATATATTTCATAATGTTACAAGTTTCAATTTTGTTCATTTACAGATTCACGAATCTACAAATCTTATGGATTTACACAATATTCTAAAATAAACCTTTTATGCTAATGTAATAAATCAAGTAACAATATCAAAAAATATTTTAAAAAATATGTAAATTCTTTGAAGCTATCAGATTGTAAATTCCGTCTAATGTCTCAAGAACAATGATGAATTATCCTTCACCATTATTATTAGTTAAGCTATGTTAGCAATCAACAATAAAGAAGGCTGAGAAAATTACAAATGCGAAAATTTGATTCATTTAACTTAACACCTTGCGCTATTTTTCCAGGCAAGTTTCTAACCAATCATTTTAATTATCAGAGTAACAATTGCAATTAAAATTTGTAAGAAAGAAACCGATTTTGTACGAAGTTTGCATAACAATAAATTTGACTTCTAATGCTAGCAAACTTTGGAAAGTTCTAGGAAGGCATCGTATTAGAAAATCTAAGAAGGTTCACGAGAAAATACACTACTATTCATTTTACTAAGTTTATTACCTGGCATTGGAAGTATATTTGACGTCATTGAATTTTAGAAAGGATATCAAGTGACATAATTTATTATTTCTTAATTTGTTAAATTCATTGGCATTTAATTATCTACTCAAATGGTTTTATTTTGTAGAATTGGAACAAAATATTATGTCAAACAAACTGCTTGATATTTCTAAATTGTACATTAGTGTTTTCAAAATTATTAGAATATTTGATATCGAATATTTCTTGCTGTTCACATATTGTAATAAAAACTATAACCTCCAAATTCATAATAGATACTTTTTTCCATTTATTTCAAATATCGTTTTATGAGGTAGATGGCTCAGTTGTATCGAGTCGGCCTGGGTTCGATTTCCACAGTTTTCACCATATTAAAATTACCCTTGTTTAACATATTTGTTATACTGGATGTTCAAAAAGTTCCGGGATGGTGAAATATCTCAAGAAATACACATCGAATCAAAAAACAAAAAACACGTGTTTAATAATTTTCAAAAATCTATCTTATGTCACCAAGCACGATCTCTCACCGCCACCCCCTGGGAAAGAGGCGGGGGGGCATTTTGAAATCTTAAATATCAACCTCCATTTTTTATAAATGGCGCCGTAATCAGAAAAATAATTATTGTCATGATTCCCATTTAAGATTTCAAAGTGCCCCCCTGCCCCACTCCCAGGGGGTGGCGATGGGGATTGTGCTTGTTGACATAAGATAGGTTTTTGAAAAATAATAAACACGTGGCTCCTCCACCACTAATATCTTTGGAAGCCGTGATTTGACGGCTAGTAACCGCACTTCACGCGAAAAAATTTATAAATCACTTACCGAGATCTGCGTAGGCAGAGTGCCACACTCAGTGATGGGTAAAAGGCGTGATGATATATTTATATTTATTTATTTGTGTTTTTTTTTGTTTTTTGATTCGATGTGTTTTTCTCGAGATATTTTTCACCGCCCCGGAACTTTTTGAACACCCTGTATATTTATCGCTGCTTGAGATAATAAAGTAAATGAAATACATAAATAAATATATCATCACGCCTTTTACCAATTAATAAGTGTGATATATTTCTTCGCGTGAAGTGCGGTTAGCAGTCGTCAATTAACGGCCCCCAAAGATATTAGAGGAGGAGGTACCACAGGGGTAGATTTAACGTGGTGAAAATTGTTTGTCACCTGTGGGAATCGAACCAGGATTCTCAATTCTATAGGCCGACTCGATATCACTGAGCCACCTACTCCTAATCGGACTATGGATTTGAGAACTCTGGTTCTATTTCCACAGCTGGCAAACAATTATGTACCCCAAGGGTTGTTTGTCAGCTGTACCCCAAGGGTAAACTTTGGGTGCCGTGATTTGATGGCTCGTAACCGCACTTCAAGCGCATAAATATACCGGCATTTCGGAATTCGAACCCGGAGTTCCCAAATTCAAATTGTACTCAAGCTAAAAATATGTTACATTGCGGCTCGGTGAGTCCGAACTCTGTACTGTAATTGAGATTAAGTTCCTGTTGTACAGCGTAACATAAATAAATAAATACCGAGCTTTGCTACAAAATTATGCAAAAAGTGTAATGATATATTTATTTCATTTGTGTTTAATGATTTGTTGGGTAAAAGGCACGATGATAAACTAATTTATGGTATTGTTGCATCCCAAAATATTGGCACCTAACCTCAATATAATAATGTATGCACAAAGTGTAGTGTTGAAATGAATAATGCACACTTTTGTAAATATCTATATAGACCAAGGTGTAAACTAATTGTTTCCATGTTAGAATATTCAAGATAACATAATCATAACGAGATTTAAAATCTACATTGTTCTTGAGTTTTCCTGCTTTAAATCCATTAATTGTTATAAATGTTTATCTTAGTCGTGTTAATGAGAATTCTATTGTTGATTTAATTATATCTGGTCACAGTTGGTAACATCACGCAATCTTTTAAGATTGCTATTAATTAATTACTAATTATCTTCTACATTATTAATTTTAGAGCAAAATACTTCAAATAAATGTTGTGGAGTATTAAATTATCTAGCTTTTTTATTTAAGCTATTTTCCTGTAAAATGATTTAGAAACCGGGAAAACTGTATTTTATGATGACTCATCTTTTAATTAGTTTGTTATGCTGTTATTAAAAAGAAAAATTATGATTATATATTCAGCATTGTGGCTTGAAATAAAAAGATTTTAATGTCCATATTTTTAATTAAAATATTTGAAAATAATTATAGTAATGAAAATGAAATAAGCATAAACAGATTGTTGAAAAGCAAATAAAAAAATGGTGTACTAGTATTTTCCAGTAAGTGTAATCTGAAGAATGTTAATAAAATTTTTAGACACAGTTCGTTGGTGAAAAGTTTACGATTAAAACTTTATTTATTCGCCCACTAATATTTAGCAGTTTAAGTAACACATAACAATTGAAAACTAGGCCGCAGTGCAAATATGCAGAATGTTAAATTCCTTATTCAGTCTGCATTTGACCTTACAGTAAACAAACCGTAAAAACTATATCTCTCCTATCGCTCGCGTTCAACTCGAAATAATCCATATTACGGTAATGAAGCACTTGCCATAACTGACACTTTGATAAAGATAAAACTATCTACTTTCTAAACTTAGCCAAACTGTTTTTTGATAGAAAAACCAAGCTCAAATCTACAACTTTCTCTAACAATATTGAATAATCTACTGTATTACTCAAATACTTGTCACCTGCTTTATATTTTATTTGTTGCTTATCAATGCAATACATATGCATCATCAATTTTACTAACGGAGTTATTGATAATAATTAATATGTGAGGTAATTTGTTTTCATACGTATGTACTCTAGTTTTTATAAATAACAGTGTATACTGTAAACTCACAGACAATGTTGTTGAAACACAGTGGCACTCAAACAATTCAACGAATATTATTTTATTACTATTCACAAAAATTGAGTAGATAGCTTACTACATTAAAATTACCTTTGTGGCTTCCCCTCTACTAATATCTTTGGAGAGGGTGATTTGACGGCTGGTAACCGCAGAAATATATCACTTAATTTAATACAGCAGAATTCCACAACCAGTAATGGGTAAAAAAAATATTTTATTTGCTATTCACCAAATGCATATTAAGGGTAACAAATTGCAACCAATTAAAATTACCCTTGTGACATTTTTGGGGTACGTGAAATGACGGTTGATAACCACATAAATATATCATTTACCGAAATCTGCTACGGAAGAATACTACAAATTTAATATGTAATAAGTATTCTAACTGTTTGATAAAATAATTTGGAAGTAAAACGAAAAAAATACTAAAGACTTATTATAATTTAAAAAATAGATAATCGTTATTTAAAATTAAATATTTATTTTAAAAAGGTCATTGTATCTGGAATTAAATTAATCTTTAAAATAATTTTGAACGATTTTAAAAATATCTTAAATTTGTTGCTATTATATATTTTGTGAAAAGTTTCTAAATAATTTGAGAAATAAATGTTTCAAATAAAAATGGTAGAAAATGTAATTTTCTATTATTTTTATTTGAAGTAATTTTGTCTAAAATAATTTGGAAACGTTTAGTAGTGCAAAATATGTTGTCGAAATTTTTCAAAAAAGCTACAATTAATTTTATTTATAGTTACTGTCATCGTTATTTCGTTTTAAACTATTTTATTCCAAGTTAAAAAGAATGTTAATTATTATCAAATTTGATTGCGATTTAAATTAAAACATTGGTAATATTATGCTTACCTTAAAATCTGGAATGTATGTAAAAAAGCCGTTTGAGCGTAAAGACTACATGCGTCAAGTACTAAAATACCCACTACAATACAAAATTCCACTTCACTTTCATAAAATGCAGTCTAATCAATCACTATGTATCACACTCCTCCAGTTTATTCACTATAAAATATTGCTGTACACTGTCAAGTCACAACTCTTCACGAATACTACAGTTTCAGTAATGAATAGCCAAGCAGGAGCCCAGAGCAGAGTAAGTAAGTTCTCTGTTGCTGTTGGCGTACCACTGGAGAGCCGTCTTGCGCGCGACTACTGTAATAACCGCGGTGCCGGAGCGGCTGAAGTACGCCAGTCACCGGAGTCAACGTTACGGTGTACCACGTGCTCGCTGAAGAGCTTAGTGGACTCAAGGTCGACTCATAACCTAGCGGAGCTTCGGTCAAGTTCACTTAGATGTGCACGAGAAGAAGGCACATTTCACGACGGAAATGTTTTGGAAATTTTTCTATTTTGACTAGTGATGCATGATGGTACTCTCGCATCTTATCTCGACACTCAAGAGCGAGACTGAGAGACCGAGAATCTCGAATGAATTTTTTATTTAGTACTACATATATCTCAAAAACTAAATGAGATATGAAGATGCGCTCAACTGCAATGAATTTCTCGTGCTTTAATTAACTTTTCTTTCATAAAACCGTTGTTGGACAATATCTCAAAAACTAAAAGACATGTGGACTTACGGACCATTGGATTCAGCGGGTCGAAATACATATGTATGTAAATATTTGTTACAATATTCATACGAAAAACAATTTTAGAGCAAACAATCTGAAATTGGTCTAAAATCGAAAAAACCCAATTTTGCTAAAAATTTGCTTATAAATCAATTCTAACACGAGGAATTCAATGCCGTTGAGTTCGTTTTGATATTTTGTTTAGTTTTTAAAAGACACCGAAATAGTAAAAATATCCGAAATTTTACATGATCAATTTATGTATATTCTCGAGGCAATATCTCAAAAACTAAACGAGATATAAAGATGCAATCAACAGCGTTGAGTTTATCGTGCATTAATTAACTTATAAACAAATTTTCAGTAATTTTTATTTTTAAAAAATTTTCGGCAATTTTTTATCAGTTTTTGGACTATATCTCTAAAACTAAAAGACATATGTACTTGGGAACTTGAACCATTGGAATCAGGGGGTCAAAATACATATGTATGTAAATATTTGTTATAATATTTGTACGAATTTTACAGAATAGTCTGAAATTGCCCTAAAATCGAAAAATACCCGAGGTACCCCAAAAAATGATCAAAAAATTATATCGGATAAATTCGAACATGAAGGATTCAATTCCGTTGAGGTAATCTTCATATTTTCATTAGTTTTTAAGATATAGTTTCAGAAAAAGTAGAATTTTTTCTAAATTTTCTCATTTCAGATTTTGTATTTTTCCGAGGCTATCCTTAAGAAATTGAACTCAAGAAATTCAATGTCGGTTTGTTTGAATTTTCGCGTGACTCTAGCAAAAATAAGGCTCCATTAACTAGTAGGAACCCTTAAAACATTCATTCAACATTTATTCATCAAATTTATCCCGCAATTAACCAAATATTTAGACTTGATTAGGCCAAGTTCAAATTGTATGTAACTTTAAATATTTAAACTTTGATAAAATCAGCATTTTAGAAGAAAAGTTGGAAAAAATTACGAAATATGGACCAAGTTCAACTCTTTTAGATATTCAAATATTTAGTTTCCGATTACTTTGTTTTCTGAAGGGGCGACACATGATTTACTCTTAAAATTTCATAATCCTATGTTTGAAAATGTTGTTTTAGTGTTAGAATTAGAAGATTCTCTCAAGTTTGTCTTTTAAATATTTAGTTTTTGATTATTTTCTATTGTATTACTTTACTGAATGTAACAAGGGTGTTAAGGTCAAATCTGTTTAGTTAGGAAGCAATGAGTGGCATTTTTAGGTTAGAGTTTTGAAATATTTGCTAGAGGAATTTTGGTCAAGTTCATTTTTCTCTCAATAACTTCTAAACAAAAGGGACATAAATTACCTTACTTTTTTCTGTTTTATATATTCGTATTTCGAAATTAGAACAAATTTAATCTGATTTTAAATTGTATTTATTTGGTATTTCATTCTAATTAGCCTATAGATTTTAGATGTTCATAGTTTACTCTGCCTAATTGACAACTACACGATGGATATGTCACCGGCAAAGTATAGATGTACAAAATTCCAAATGCAAAAATATGCACTCTTTCTTCACATGCAAGATATTATATTTGCTTTTAACACTTTTCTGGTGACCGGTATATTTTTCATTATTCGTAGAACACCTAGCGTTTTATGTATTTTATGATATTAACTTTAGTTGTCATTAGACAAAACACAAAAACAAATTATTAATGTAACAAAGTACCTAATTCATATCTGTCAATGTTTGTCAAATGATTCATGTGTTATTTATAGTTTCTAAAAAAACCCGTTATAATTTTATAGTCATTAAATTAAAGTAGAGATTTAAATTTACTAAGAAATTTAATAACAATAATTCTAAACTAAAGACTAACACAATAAATAAAGTAGTAATAATCTGGATTGAACTGCTTATTTCAAGAAATACCTGGATCAGAAAAACTTGTTTGTCACACGTCTAACTTATACTATTAATTAGGAAACAAAACTATTACCATTTTGTTTCAAACCGATGTTTATCAATGCCAACACATTCTTATTTATATGACCAATAAGGAAATTAACTTTAGAAACAAGCAAAGAAATATTAGAAGGAAAATGACAAGAATTTGATGGTTAGAAAGCTGGGACAACCAAATCAAAATGGTATTTTGCATGAACAACATACTGCAAATATTATTGGATTTCATTTTGAAACATTAGTCAGTTTTATAGATTTAAAAGGAATTTGTTAATTTATATTCATCTTATTGAAATTAAACAAATATTAATAACATTGTAAATGTAGAGGTAATTAATTAAGTAAGCTATTGGCGCTTGTTAAAGCTGAATTATTTAGAAGCAATTGAAATCAACAAAGCCTTAAAGGAGGACAAGAATTTATGAACGAACAACTAGATATCTTTCTTTCGCCTTTACAAAAAATGGAGTAGGTGGCTCAGTGGTATCGAGTCGGCTTGTGGATCTTGAGAATCCTGGTACGATCCCCACAGCCGACAAACAATTTTCACCAATTTAAATCTACCCCTGTGGCTCCCTCTCCACTAATATCTTTGAGGACCGGGAACCGCACTTCACGCGTAAAAATATATCACTTACCGAGATCTGCTTAAACAGAGTGCCACACCCAGTAATGGATAAAAAGGCGTGATGATATATTTATTTTTTTATATTTTTTGCCTTTACTAAATTCTATTTAATTCTTTAATGACAGTATTTTCCATAACTGTTCTCAAATTTTGTAATTATTTCTGTCTCTTTTGTGCTCCTACAGGTAGCCAATGTACCTATAAAAATTGAATGGATTTGTAACTTTTCGTAACTTCTGATGATGGTGTAATAATCGAAATACGTATTAAGTGTTAGAATAAATATTATTATTATTTTAAATGTGGAGGTCTTTGATGTATAAAAATGTGGTTGATATATGTTGGATAAAATGGTTTGGGTATATTGAATATATGCTAAATGAAAGATTGGTGAAATTGAGAATGAGAGATTTTCTGAACGACCTAGAAATAAATGAATGAGTTTGATTGAAGGTTTATTGCGAAAATATTCCAAGTGAAATTTGAATCTCTTACTAAACATTAATCCTGTTAATTCTATAGATTTAAAAAAGAATTTGTTTATATTTCTCAAATTTAAATTAAACAGATTTTCTTCCTCTAAATATTAATAGACTTAAAGTGAGGAAGACTTGTATGTATGATGAATATGAGATTGAGAAAAATATGGTTGATATATGCTAGTTGAAATGGTTTGGATATACTGTTATACTATTTTCATTTTAAACTGGAGGGATCGGCATAAAACGATTAAATGCACCGCAATTACGTTTACAGAGGAACTCAAAATATAGCCTGTTATAGCTGGTTTCACAAGGTTCGTACAGGGTTGTACAGCCCCATTCGCCGGTATTTTTAAATGGTCAATCATAGGAAAAAAACAAGAATAATTTTAGCTGAATACGACCCTTAAAAAATTACCTGTTGTGACCATCGTTAAGCGATTTGTTGTAGCCGCACTAATAGATTTCATTGCAGTTATATGGGACAGGGATGTTTAATCGTTTTATGCCGATCCCTCCAGTTTAAAATGAAAATAGTATACATGAACGAAAGATGAGATGAGCTTGTGCGAAAGAAATGTTGCTACCCAATTTGATAGAACCCTACGTGCTTCTATGTATATGTATTTGAAGTAAGAAAAGAATAGGATAATCGTATAACTCTAAAAATAATAATAATAATTAGAAAAATTATCTATGCATTATTTTGTAAGTATAAATGTCAAGTTGTTATTTTTTAGCAATCAAAACATACACTTTCTGCTGGAACACTATTGATTATCAATTATGTATAGCTAATATTAAAATTATATTGATTTCTAAATGAGTCCTTATTCTCAGAAATCTTGATTAGCTACAACTGAATACAAAAATAGATTCATTTTCTCCTTAACCGACCATTAAACCACTGTTAATAATTTTCTTACATTTGCAAATTTATTTTTAAGATTATAATTTATTTTAGGGGGTCCTTAAAAAATTCATATCTTTTGCATTTTGTGACAATGTTTCGTGATTTATTGACGAATCAAATGTTTAATGTGCAATTTTTTAAACAAATTATTAAATTATATAGTTCTTATCAATAAACGCGAAATAAGGCATTCTGAAAGATGAGTTAAAATGTAGAATATGACTGTAATGGAATGAACGGGGAATAAAGATGGAAAGAAAGTAGAATGAAGATGGAATGAAATTAAAATACAATTTTTTATATATATCATCACGCCTTCTACCCATTACTGGGTGTGGCACTCTCCCGGAGCAGATTTCGGTAAGTGATATATTTATTCGCGTGATGTGCGGTTACCAACCGTCAAGTTACGGCCCCCAAAGATGTTAGTGGCGGGGGGAGCCACAAGATTAGATTTAATTTGGTGAAAATTGTTTGTCGGCTGTGGGGATCGAATCAGGGTTCTCATGATCCACAGGCAGACTCGATACCACTGAGCCACCTACCCCATAATACAATTTTTTAAATATTCAAAATTGATTTAAGAAAACCTCAAGTTGCTACAACCAAACGGGTTGAACGTCTCAAAAGGAAAACAAATAGTTCATCGGACATTATAGTCTTGCTCACTTTTAATTTGTTCCACCATGGCGGAAACGTCGCATAAAATAAAAGTTTTACATTTTATTTGATCTAAAACTTTAAATCCGAGAACTATAGATTTTCAATTCCTAAAATTATATTGTAAGTTGACGTCAATGAGATTTGAATTGACTTTACTTTTATGATCATAGTAAATACAATCAAATAATAATTATTGACCTAATTACTAATATCTGTAAAGGTGCATACGTATATGAGAACTTCTATTAACTACATACAAAACTAATAAACAAAGTTGTAATTATAACAATTGTTTTTCATTGTGTTTTAAGCGTAAACCGGTAATAATGACACTGCGATTATTATATGTGTCATAGGTGTCATTACTTTAATTTGCATAGCATTTAACTTTAAACTAGTAATGTACAAACAATTGAACTTCATTTTATACCAGTAATTGTTTTTACCACGTTTAAGCTGCATATCCAAGTAGTAATTTAAATTACAATTAGTGGAAGCGTCTTAAAATTTACAATTACTCATAATCAAGGTTCGTAAATATCATGATATTTATAATAAATATCAAAATATCTGATATATAGGATATATATCAGATAAATATCACTTTTTGGATATTTATTTTTTAATTTTAGTTTTTGTACACATTTAAAAAAAACTGAAAAATTCGAAAAATTTCACTTCTCCGGAGGCTATATCTCAAAAACTAAACAAGATATGGAAATGCGCTCAACGGCGTTGAATTCCCCGTGTCCGAATTGACTTATAAGCAAATTTTCATACAATTTTATGCAATTTAATATTTTTAATTATTTCCTACATATACATATGTATTTTGACCCACTGAATCCAGTGGTGCAATCTTCAAATGCATATGACTTCTGGTTTTCGAGAAAATGTTAAAAAACCGCTTTTTGCGATTTTTTTGGCGGAAAAATGAAAAAAAATAAAAATCGCTGAAACTATGTTTATAAGTTAACTGAAGCACGAGAAAATTAATGCCGTTGAGCGCGTTTTCATATCACATTTAGTTTTCGAGATATAGTCTCGGAATAGTAGAAAAACTGAAAAATTCGATAAATTTCACTTTTCAGGAGGCTATATCTCAAAAACTAAACAAGATATGGAAATGCGCTCAACGGCGTTGAATTCCCCGTGTCCGAATTGACTTATAAGCAAATTTTCATACAATTTTATGCAATTTAATATTTTTAATTATTTCCTAAGGGGTACCCCTTTGGTTTTTTCAGATTTTAATTCAATTTTCCCAAAAATCCTTAATCGTAGGATTATTAAAACGAAAATTTACATACATATGTATTTTGACCCACTGAATCCAGTGGTGCAATCTACAAATGCATATGACTTCTGGTTTTCGAGAAAATGTTAAAAAACCGCTTTTTGCAATTTTTTGGCGGAAAATTGAAAAAAATAAAAATCGCTGAAACTATGTTTATAAGTTAACTGAAGCACGAGAAAATTAATGCCGTTGAGCGCGTTTTCATATCACATTTAGTTTTCGAGATATAGCCTCGGAAAAGTAGAAAAACTGAAAAATACGAAAAATTTCACTTCTCCGGAGGCTATATCTCAAAAACTATTTGATATTTTTATATAATGGATATATATCATTGCAAAAATATGACGATATATATCAAAATAAATATCATGATATATATCGATCGATATATATCTTCGAACCCTGCTCATAATAGCATCATAAATGAATTTTTCTACTTCCGTTAGAAAATAGACGTTTTATTTCACTTATTTGAGTTAGGTAATGAATTGCATTATTTAACTAGTGAAATAATGTGGTAACATAGCAACACAAAAAAATTAAGATATCTTGGTAGACGAATTCTGATGTGCTATTCTTTTATTTTTTGAATTTCTAACTGTCATTAATATGTCAAAATTTCATAATTTCAAAAACGCTCTTTCGTATTTATTAGAACGGAAGTAGAAAAAATATTGTATGAAACTAGTAATGAAATACTTATGTGTTTACATTCTGCAAATTTCACATGCGTAAGGTAATAACCTTCATTTCCTTACTAGTTTCATAAATAGCTATATTGCGAAATGATATTTGTAGAGAGCTTAAAAAAGAAACACAAATAATCAAATCTAAAAATAGTGTACGTGTTATAATTATTATTTTACAATAATATTAATCAAAATTAGTCAGGTAATAATATTGTATAGTAATTAATGTAATCCTGGGAGTTAATTACAAAATTAATTAATACATCGTTGTTTTTTAAAATGACTAAATAACAAGATAATTATAAAGGTAAAAAATGTAATTGATACATTCAATTACCTGGATATAATTAATGTACTTTTTGTATTCCAGTTGTATAGTTAAAAATTACATAAACTAAACATTTTAAAGGGATTATTTAAATCTCACATACTTGGAATTTACTACAAAATAAGAAGAAATCGCCGCATCCTACAAGGCCGCAAAACTTGTGATATCAAAATAAACATTTGAAGCATCATCGTTAAGATTAAATATTACATATTCACATTTAATTACAATTAAACAAACGCCTCAAGGTTAAAAAATAACCGCGTAAACAAGGGTTGTTGATTTAGACGAGCTATATTTCTCATTATGAGACGTTCTACGCAAGTAATCTTATTACTTCGCCAGTAAAAAAATCTGATTTATAACTTGTAAATTATCTGCGGTGACACTCTACACCGCAAGAAGCTTTCTTTACGCGTGAGAAATGGCGCTCTATTTGCTCGAATTACAAGATAAAATATTTCAGTTTTGTTTCTTTTTTTACTGTGAACAATACAACTACTATACATTTTCTGTAAATGAAGATTCGTTTTATTTTATGACTATTTTATAGATTATTGTAATTTCGGTATTGTGTGACCAGAATAATTTATTTTTGTATTTTTATGTTATTTTCTCGCATTTTGTGTACTTGTATTAAAGTAGCTATTGATATAAAAAAAGAATATACTTACAGTTCATTGACAGCTTCGTAAAAAGTGTTATTACGTTAGGTATATTAAAGTAGCTGTTTTATATTAAAAAATATATAATGGAAGCTCACTGACAGTATTGTAAAAAATGTGAATAGATTCAAAATCATTATCAATCACTGCCAAAATTATAGTTAGAAGTAATATTTTTTATTACATTACTGTATCGTTATTTTTATGTTTATATTAGTGATTTCAGTCCGAAAAGTGACGCTTTACTGCAATAAATATTATAGTACTGTCATCGTAAAATTGCTATGTGACAAACAATTTTTGATATTTAATTATAATTATTTTAAGATATCAGTTTAAACATCTTACTCGTACCGTAAAATCTAATTTGTCCAACTTACGTAAATAACTATTATTCAACATTACTTGTGAAAATGACATTTCCATCATTCAATTTAGTTGGGAATGTAATCGTTTCCTTTACTGGTGATGAAAGTAAATAACTTTCCTCACTAGTGAGGGAAACGGTTTATATCACAACTAAATAGATTCCTCCTTTGATTCATATAAAATAATTGTTAAATTTCTTGTATTGCAAATGTAAAAATGTAATTTTCACGTTTAATGTTGAAAAAATAGTATGTAACACACGTGGGAAAGTACCATTGCAAAACTCGTACCCATGTTATAATTAAACCCTTTCCTGACTAATATTAAAATATCCTAATTATATTGATAGATTAATTTGAGAGCAAAACAGGATAAAGTAAAAGAGAAATAACAATAAATGAATTTAGCCACAGAATTCTGAAATGGTGGTAATCAATACATTAATCATAAAAAAATATCCGTTTTCCTTACTAGTGATGAAAGTAAATTACTTTTGTCACTATTGAGGAAAACGGATACTATTTAAACTAAACTGAGTTAAGGAAATGTCATTTTACATGGCGATCAAGGAAACGTAATGTGCATTTGCAAATACAACTCCTTTGATTTATATAAAATAATTCCGAAATGGTGGTAATCGATAATCATGAAAAATAAAGGTTAACGTTAATTTATCGATTGATGGGTTTATTAATTAACAAAGAAGAGGTCGAGTATTCACTGATATCAACTACTGTAATTGGAATTAAGTTCCTGTTGTGCAGAGTTACAAAGGAATAAATACTTATTTTTTTTAGTTCTTGTTAAAATTATAAACAAATATATAATAATCTATAAATGTAAATCTTTGCAATAGATATTAAATTCTATTCATAGACTAAATAATAATATAAATTCTGAAAAATAGTAAAAAAAAATTAGACAATAATAACCCTGAATTGCATCAATTTGCAGCCTTGAAAATTTCTAAACAATTTAATTTCATACGTCATTTTTTACTTATTGTACGAGGCATTGTTAGTAACAATAATCTTTTGTACAATTGTCTCCATTCGTGATAATACTCCAATTAATGCTGAAAATCTACATGGCCCTGGCAATAAATTACGTATTATGTACTGCAAACTCTTTCAAATTCCTTATTAGCACTATGGTAATGATACGTTTGCTTCATTATTTTGTCTTCTTTTCCGGATGTCTATTCTTATTTATTATTTTGTTTAAGACGCCATTTTGTGACGTCAGCACAGTACAGGTGAAATATATTATTATCTTGCTTGTTGATTGTTGCATGACAAACCTGTACATTTTTTATATAGATTTTTACTTTTTTTGACAGTAAATTATCTTTTGTGTGGTGTGGCTAATTTTTTTTCAAATTGACATTGCGCAAAAACCACTTTTATAAGACACAAGAGTTGTTGAAAAGCGTGTGAGTTTTCCACATGTACTGGATATAATTTTCCTTCAACAATTTTGTGCTTTACATTATAAGAAATTATTTAATTTTTGGCCCTTTTTTGGTTTTGCAAATTTTTTTGTATGATGCCATTCTTTTGACACTTGAGTGCAGAAAATAATCACTTTCCGTACTCAAATGAGTACTATCGTACGAAAAAGCATTTTGCAGATTATCATGTAACTCATATGTTTTAGATAAAAATCTGATGTGGACTCCACATTACTTCCTTATACGCGTATTATACTATATCTACTTTTTTTATTGCACATATTTGACGTAATTTGACATTGACATTACAAAATACAAAAAATATATAATTTTTAAATTTACATATCTCGCTTATACAAAAGGCTAATTTAATAATTCTTAATGTGTTGGACGCAGAATTTAATTCTCTTTGCAGCATTTATATCTAAAATCAAAGTAATACCATTTTTTTCAAGAAAAACTGTTAGCAGCTTCATGTAATATATCACTTTCGGTTAGTTCATTTTAACCAAAATCTATTATGTTATCTCCATTGATATAGTAGTCTTATATACCAAATTTGAAAAGTTTTGGATTATATTTTAATACAGTTTTTCATGAAAATCTATTATAGACTTCAAGTAAAGTACCATTTCCGGAAGTTATATAATGACCAAAAAGGGAGGTGCACAACTAGATGTTATAATAGTCCTAAATACAAAATTTCAACTTTCTACGATTTTTGAGTTATGCGAGATACATATTTACGTCACGACGAAATAGATTCAGGGATGGCCAAAATACATATTTCCACTGAAATCTGAAAACCGAAAATTATTACAATACTTCCTTTACTTCATACAGAAGCAAAAATGTTTCAAATAGAAGTTAAGTTTCTTATTTACGGATAGATGGCTCACTATAATTTATAAAAAAAATTTTTGCTTGATTCCATTTGTAATTTAGTTATGTTTTGACTCGTGAGGTGTTCACCTCAAAAGATTTTAATTATTAACTTCAGACTTCAATCATGTAAATTTTAATTATTAATTCACTACTGGTAAGAAATATTTTTTCCTGTTTGTATTATTTATTAAAAATATTGTTATTTTTTATTGTAGCTTGAAAATGGCCCAAATTTTTGGCCGAAACGTCGCCTTATTAATTATTTTAATAAAAAATGTATAATTAATTTAACTTTTTTATTAATTTTGAAAAGCCTGAAATACAACTAATATAAATTTTTTTAAAAAATCTACCATTCGGCTTATTAAAAAAGAAGTAAAATCTTTCGATTTTACAAAATTCAGAAGTTAAAGAGAATTAAGGTTTCTATTAATTTAATTGAAATATTTTCCTCTAAAACAATTGAAAAACGTTTGACCCCGGGTAATATTCCTTCATATCTTATGTTTTCTATTGTGCCTGTATTGTTTGGATTGAATTAATTAAAATATCTGAAAAATTCCACTGGTTATATTACGCTTTGATTTTATGTCTTTTTTTACCATTGGAAAAACTGCGTTGTTCAACTAAGCAAAATAATAAATTATAAAATTAACATTAACTTAATATTGTTATAGTCTCACACATAAATAAGAATGTGGGAACCATTTATTATGCATACTTTTTAAATTTATCACATGTAGGACACGCAAATATCAAATTAGATGTTAGAGAGGAAAATAACATTTATATTTATTTATTTATGCTACTCTGTACAACAGGAACTTAATTCCAAGTACAGTACAAGGGGTCTAATTGTACCAAACCGCAATGTTGTAGTTTTAGCTTGAGTGGGATTAGAACCCGAGATTGCTATTAAAAATGCCTGCCCAAATATTAATTTTTTGAGGATATTGCGTTTTGGTGGTAACATTTAATATTGAATTTTCTTGAGCCCAGTGCCTATCATTTTGATCGTTTGGTATATTGTTAAGTGTAAAGGTACACTCATGGGTAAAGGAAATAGATGCAAGAAAATTACGATCTCGATTTGCTCGTTCTTGCATATATTCACAAAACACTCGCCTACTTTCTTCGTCAATGGGCGAAATGTCTTGATGGCATTGCATCTTATAAGGGTGGTATTTATGTTTTTTATGAATTCGCAATACTGTAGAATGAGTAATCTCACATTCCTGCGCTATTATTCTTGAACTTAATTCAGGATTAAAATTTATAAATTCCAAAACTCTTTGTTCGACTTTTAAATTAGTGCGACTATTTTTATTTCCTATAAATAAAGATATGATTTGTTTGTAAATCTCTTTAAAAATATTCAAAATTTAATTTACCTGTACTATTTTCCGCCGCAACACTTGCCGTGGATTCATATTTTTTAACATACGCGCGTATTGTTGTAAGGCTTGGAATTGGCCTATTTGGAAATTTCACAGCAAATAAATTTTATGATAAAAACTCTTTCTTCGTTAGAATAAACTGAATTCATTTTAATATTTTACCCCTCAAATTTCAACGTAAGTTTTAATATTTTTTTATTTAATTTCTGTCGTTACGACGCATGTAAATGTAATTCTGTTTATTGAGTTAGATACAGAATTTTATGCTCTACAACATTTATTTAAAGCATTTTTGGCTAAAATAATTTGGGGAGCAATGCGCACGGAAAAACTGTTTTTTCATGTTAATCGCCTATGTACACAGGTATAATGTTCCACCCGGTATAATATACTATATTCGTTGGTGATATTTTTTATATCGACAAAAAAATTATCATTCATCATACTTAAAAATTATACTTTGTTGCCACATACAGATAAACGAAGATATCCTTGACGACATGGTACAATATTCACCTTGTCAAAAAATGTAAAATTAAAATCTAGAATGAAGGAAATAACAAAAAAATATGAAAGTTTTCACCCACAAATGCATCAAAAAGCATAGTTGTCATAGTAACAAACTCGTAATTCTGTTCTGTTCTGTTTTTTATTCAACAAACTAAAATCATTGCTAACTTTTATTTTAATTGTAATTTTGATGTGCAATGATTTCTGTAATTTTTTTAATTTGTTATATAATTATAACGAATACACAACACGGGTGTTCAAAATTATCAGGATATATTGTACTTATTTAGTTAATATATTATTTTAGAAAACCGTTCGTCCTGCGGAATCGTAATTTTCAAAATAATACACAATATATTCGTTAATTTTGAACACACATGTTGTATTGTATGTAATTATTTATGTATGTATGTAATTAAAAGTAAATAAAATATGTTATTAATTTTGTCAAAAAATAAAATATTCATTGTTTCCATTTTACAAAATGAATTGAAAATTACATGAGTTGAAATCTCATCCCAGGTATTACCCATTTTAAATGTAAAAATATAAATTAATATTTTATTATGATATACATTGCAAATCTTTTGTTTAGATTTTTTTCAGTTTTAAATGTTTGTTTCTATGTAATACGTTGACATGTCATTTTTAAATGCAGAGAATTATACATGATAATGATGAATAAAACCTTAGCCGGACATCTTTCCTGTCTGTTATATGAAAATAAATAAATAGTTTGCGTGTATAATTCACTAATTACCGCGGACGTTTCAAGGACATCGTCCGTGAAATTTCGACTAACATGGACGAGTTTGTGATTTCAATGGTGAACTCGGTACGCGGTTCTGTGTTCATTTCTAGTGCATTGTTTCAGCAATGAAATCAAGAGTTTACTGACATTTTGTTCAGCACTTGTTTGAAGAAAGGATGCTAATTAGAAATACAATGTAATGGTTTTGATGTAGTGTATTTATTTGCCGGACCTTACTACTAATTACAGTAGCTTTTAGTGGGATCTAAACCACTCAGACACAATCGTATTTTCCGGATTTGGAAGTTGAAGTAATAAGGAATAAGTAAAATTGTGTTAGAAATATTTTAAGGGTTAAAGAATAAGTTATAAGTATGTCAGGAATTTTTTAAGGGTTGAGGAATAAGTTATAAATGTGTTAGGATTTATTTAAGAGAAGATAAATAAAAATAAATAACAAGTAACAAGGTAAAATTAATGATAAAACACGTGAAACAACTCACAAATAAATATCTGCATTGTTGTCATTAATTTTACCTTGTTACATATTGTTTAAGGGCGCATAGCCACCTGGAATAGTTGAATAAAAATAATATCTGATATTTCCCAATTATCTTATTTATTCCGATTTTTTTTCAAATACATTTATAACAAGTAATACATCGTTGAAAAGAGAAAAAAAATGGCGATTTTTATTTTAATAAAATAATTCTAGGTTACCATTTGAAAAATAAAAGTTAATAGTCGTATCATGTAAACCTGACTTTATCAAAATTTTCTATATGTGTCATAAATTAGTATATTTAATATACTAAAACTTCCATATGAAGAAAATTTGTCTATTTCTTATAATAAAAAAGTTAAAGGGGGCTTCGTCTTCCCAGACTCACCCTGTATATATATGTATGTGTGTATAGCATGTGTGTTGGTGTGGATGGTGTTCAATGGCAAGGTAACACGCAACTCTTGCAGATGGCTGGTATCGCTAATGACAGTGATCGCAGTTGGCGGTTCTACGCGGGTGGATACAACACACCACGTGACTTCAGCTGTCAGTTTCAGTTTCAGTTCTTGGAATCTTGTAGCAGAATATTACCAACATAAGTAAGATGCATTCTGATGATTATAGATATTGAGTTTTGGATTTTTTTCACCTTTATTGGCGGACTTATGTTTATTATTATAAATTGCTATTCTGTATAACAATCACTTATCTAAATGAAGGATGAATCTAATGAATACATATCGTTCAATTTTATAATATATCATAACGTTTTTTGCGTATTACTGGGTATGGCACTCTGTCGTAGCTAGGGTTGTGCATTTGACCAGTCAATTGACCAAGAAACATTTAATAAAAATCACAATTAAAATTGTAATTTATTTATATGGTACTGTTTACTACATCCATTATAACTGAAAATGAAAAACCAACAACAACTAATAAACAAAACCACATCAAATTCAAAATAAAGGGGAAAATAAAGTAAAAGACGTAATGAAATGAAATAATATGTATTTATTTTATTTGTAAAGTAAAGTAAGCAAATTCTCCAGAACCCAGAATACCAAACTAGATATATTCATGTAATAATAGTAAGTAGCCACATGTCGTGGCGGTTCCATTTAGATTATTTGACCGTATTATTTGGCCGTCAAATATTTTTGGTCAATTGACCACGGCACAACTCTAGTCGTAGCAGATCTCACTAAGTGATATATTTATGCACGTGAAGTGCAAGGATGTTAGTGTAGGTAATTTTAATGTGGTGAAAAATGTTTGTCGGATGTAAGAATCGAATCCGGATTCTCAAATTCACATGATACCACTGAGCCACCTACCGTATTTTGTTCAAAAAGATGAGTGGTTAGATTCCAACTTTAGACCTAATTACTTCTAATAAACTTATTACAACATAAAATAAATGTAAGAAATCTAAGGCTAAGAACTAACTAACAAAGAATTTAACCCCTAAGCCTTAATTTGTCCGTCAGTACGGTGGTGTGGATAGCGATATGGAATTCGAATCCGGAGATCCCGAGTTCGAATATCACTCAAGCTAAAATTATTTGAACTAGTACACTGCGGCTCGGTGAGTGCGGACTCTGTACTGTAATTGGGATTAAATTCCTGTTGTACAGCGTAACATAAATAAATAAATAATAAATGAATCAAATCTAGATATGTATTTCGAGGACTAAGTTCTCATCCTCAGTAGAAAAGGAAAAAAATCAAGATTACACGACTTGTAAACCAAGTCAGTGGTCAAGATAGAATCTAACCTGTAACTAATTAAGACGTTCACATCTAGACGTTATTACTGTTACTTGTAATTAATATTATTGACTAGAAGATATGTCGAAACGTCATCAAATTAAATTAAGTCAAGTTATCAATTTTATAAATGTAATTAGATGCATGTTTTATCTTAATAGTAAATACTGTAAATTCAAGGAAAAAATTTGAATACATTTTGGAATTTCTGCGATTCTTTTGAAATGGAGTGTAGTGTATTAACCAACAATAAATACTCAGCTTACATTCCAAAAACAATTGAGTTTTAGAAAGTATTTTGTAGTCCCAATAATTAAAAACTCATTATCTCATTATGCAAGGTTCAATAGTTTATTGTACTCTAGTTGCAGTTGAATGCAAGAAATATTCCAATTTCTTCTAGCAGATTCGGTTTTAAAACCGTTTGTAAAAAGTGTGCTATGCACAATTAAACATTTTCCTGTTTTCGTGATTTAAGTAATTTATGACTTATTTTTTAATTTTAATTACGCAATTAATTATAAAATATGACCTTAAATCGTTTCCGCGCAGGAGATCGTCTGCTTCACTTCATTACCAAGAGAAATATTCAACATTATCAAGTAAATAAATACATATTTTCATTATTTACTTCGTTATTTTAAATTGTAATATTTTAAGACCAGAGATAAAAATCGGACCAAATTAATTAATCTTTTATTCATTAGATACATCCTTCAATTAATCTTCATCAAACATTCACATTTATAATTCCTCACATACAAGCTTGTCTCATCTTTCATTCACTCAACAAACCTTCAATCATATCTATACAGGGTGTTTCACAACTTAGAGCAAAAAATTAAAGGGTATATTCTGTACGACGTGCTGATCATGAAACAAAAAGAAAATTTTTTAAATTCGAAAAACTATTTTCCATGTTTCCCAGTCCAAAATTTTTCGTTGCCACTGCCACTGGGTGGATGATTATGTTAAAGTTATTAATTAAATAAAATTCTATTATAAATAACTGCTAATAATTGAATTGTAAAATTATTCTTTGGTAGTTGATACCTACTTCATTGTTTGTGTTTAATAGGAAAGCGAATCCAGTGCAGTACTACAAAAATTGTTTTAGGTTAACAACCCTTAATTTTTCGAATTTAAAAAAAAATCTTTTTGTTTCATGATCAGCACTTCGTACAGAATATATCCTTTAATTTTTTGCTCTAAGTTGTGAAACATCCTGTATATACAGGGTGAGTCTGGGAAGACGCCCCCCCCCTTTAACTTTTTTATTATGAGTAATAGAAAAAAATGGTTCATATAAAAGTTTTATTATTTTAAATATACTATTTGATGGCAGATGTAGATGTTTTTTATAAAGTCAGGTTTACAAGATACGACTATCAACTTTTATTTTTTAAATAGCAACCTATAATTATTTTACTAAAATAAAAACCGCCATTTTTTTCTCTTTTCAACGGTGTATTAGTTTTTATTAATGTATCTGAACAAATTCGAGAAAAATAAGAAAATTGAGAAATACTAGAAATAATTTGTATACAAATATTATAGGTGGCTATGTGAAAATAAACAAAATGTAACAGTGTTATACAACTTAACAAACTAAAGCAACAAATTCAGTAACAAAAACAACTTAAAACAAATTATTTTCACATAGCCACCTATAATATTTGTATAAAAATTATTTCTAGTATTTCTCAATTTTCTTATTTTTCTCGAATTTTTTCAGATACATTAATAAAAACTAATACACCGTTGAAAAGAGAAAAAAATGGCGGTTTTTATTTTAGTAAAATAATTATAGGTTGCTATTTAAAAAATAAAAGTTGATAGTCGTATCTTGTAAACCTGACTTTATAAAAAATATCTACATCTGCCATCAAATAGTATATTTAAAATAATAAAACTTTCATATGAACCATTTTTTTCTATTACTCATAATAAAAAAGTTAAAGGGGGGGGCGTCTTCCCAGACTCACCCTGTATATATATTTCTAGATCAATTTCAATTTCGCATTTGCGACACATTTTTAGATTTATCTTTGTTAAACTTTCCTTCATCCACATTCATAATTCCTTTCATAGATGCTCATCTTTCATTCACGCAATAAACCTTCAATCATATTCATCCATTTATGCCTCAATTTTACCAATATTTCATTCAACATACGTTGAACGTATTACGTTCCACATACCAAAATTATTTCAATAACATTCTTCTTAATCTGACACGAAAATTGCAACTACTCTTTGCTAAACATCCTATCGTATCACATCATGCTTCATCCACATTCATAATTTCTTTCCTACAATTTTTTTTCCTGCTAATCGGAATAATTTCTTGTAACAAACTTTCAATCTATCTATGCAATCTCTCATCCTCAATTTCACCAACGTATATTTGTGTCATCAAACTTTTAACCACCTATCTTTCCACATAGGTTGCGATCTGCAAATGCAGATCTACACTAATCAGAAATCAGAATATGTGCTACAAATCGTATTAAACAATTTGAACGTCACTAACAAAGTAAAATAATATTTATAACAATTAAAGAAACAATTAATTTTGGAGGAATTCCCTACAATATTTCTGTTGAAATCACCAGAAAAATAATTCCTAGTATTAGCATTCTGGAAAGTAGTTTCGACTTCAACCTGACCTATCTCAAAACCTGTTTCCAATTATTATTTTTATGATAAAAGTGTCATTATCTTGACATTTTCATTTTTATCAATGGCATTGTGAATAAAAACACAATTTAGTTTTTGCTACGGCGAGCTAGCAACTTCGTCCTTGCATTTTCGGATGAAGTATGTAATTATAGCAGCTGACGAATCAAATTATGATATTAGAAAAACTTACACTAAAATTTATTACAGATGGAGGAGGTGTACGAGTGTTCTCGCACGAAACAGACGATGGTTTTTCCATTTATATTAAATTGGGAGCTGTCAATAGTTTCAAAGGTTTCGACAGATTAATAATAGACTGCTTTTAATATAAAAACTTGATATTCTATGACAAATTAGCATTTATATTAATACTTTAAAAATTTGCTAATTTTATTGGCAAAAAATATAATAAACTAAAATTTTCAAATCTTAATATTACCTTTTTTGTACCTACTAATTCTTTTTGCCCGGAGTGTATTTAATGCTCCAATAAATGAATCATGTCGCAACATGAGAAAAGATAGCTTTGCTTTTTAGTTTGCTTTACCGAATCTAATAACTAATTTATGATACTCCCTTCCTTCCTCATCTTTTTTTCTTCATTTACTATACAGTGTCTAACTGCAATTGTGTTAAATTTATTTTTAAACAAGCGCAGACGATGCTGCCTTCATTTCTTTATAGATTCGGTGTTAGAGAAGTGGACATAAGTAAAGATTTACGAAACAGGTGTACAGGAGGGAATGGATGGATGTTTGTTGAGTGATGATGGATTTTGGTTGTAAGGGAGGAAAGAGCTCGTATGCAGGCCCGACGAGAGGGGAGGGTAGGGGGGATAAAATATCCAGGGCCCGTGGAATTCAAAGGGCCCGGATGTGATGCTATTTTATAAATTGCTTTAAATTTTCTACTATTTCACCAATTTTTTATATTCTTTACTAAAACATGTATAACGAAATGTCTGATACACGTTTTCAACAATTTATTATATTGTATAAAGTACTAAATGACGAAATGCTGGATCAAGGGCCCCAGTTGCAAATTTTAAATAAATTTATACACTGTTCAAAAGTACATTATTACATTGTTGCATTTTTGTTTCTTATATTACTACATTGTATACAACACACATAGGCAAAGGCTCTATACATTTGTGCGTAGTGCTGTTTTGGTATCCCCTGCATTTATCGAATATGCAACTAGATATTAGATAGTCATACAGTGAGTATACAATACACATCGCTGCACCAATTAACTTTATTTATATTGTTATAACTTTATTTAGATATTAATCATTCTTATTGTTGTCATACATATATTTATAAATATTTTTTTTTTGGTATCTTATATTTAATTAATAAATATTCAAAGTTAAAGGAGGTCCGAATTTTTTTTTCCCGGGGCCCGCTTTTCCTCTCAGCGCCCCGGCTCGTATGAAGGAAGTGTTAATGTGGTTGAAACGAGTATCGTGTGTCAGGATGAGAATGTTGACGTGAACTGATTTTTTTATGAATCTGTTAGTGGATGTTTCAGAGGTTCGTGCTACCCCATTAAATGGGATATAGCGTGATGTTATGTATGTATGTATGTATGTATGTATGTATGATTGTTGAAAATCTGTGATTGCAAATATCTTCAAATAATATATTTTCGTAACACATGCACAAGAAACACGTTCTTATTCCCTAATTTTACAGAGAGAAACGCTGCTTTTCTCCCCTAGGGAGAGAAACATTATGCTTCCTAGGTAGGATGTTTCTCTCCCTAAGTAGCATGTTTCTCTCCCTAAAGAGATGTTTCTCTCCCTAGAGATTATGATTATTAGCTGTTTGCGGCGTTTCCTAGGTAACTAGTTACGCATCCCATATTTGACATTTGTCCCGATAAGACAGTAATTTTTGTGCACTTGTTACGAAAAGTATAATATGCTTCACGGGAGGGCGCGATTATCCCTTGTTTCTCTCCCCTGATGCATAACATACTATTGTACAATATGACATGTTTCTGATTTGTTTGTATCCTTGGTAACTATTGAAGTTAGTACGTATCTAATATCTTTTTCGCGCGTTGCCATTGGTGACCTGCGACAAAGTTATTTTACGATTGTTCTATAGGAAACGTCAACTTTACACGCAGGAATAATTTTTTCCCTGCCTTGATGCATAACATACTATTTCACACGCGTCACCAAAGCACAAAACACAATTTTTCAATTGGTTTGATGATGTATTTCTATAATTTGCAAGAGTTTTTCATACTTTTAATTCTATATAATTAGATGATTTAATATATTTAATTAATAATAAAATGCTAAAGCATTATTTTTAGTTTTAATCGTAAAGGATCGCATATTTATGTAGTGAGTGTGCTCGTACTAATGACAATTTAATATTTGATAACTACGTCTAAAACTCCGTGAAGCCATAATAACATTTTAAAAGATAAATTTACTCAAATTTTGCTTCATTTCATGGTCGCTTAGATAAACTATTACGTTTTGTTAGTGTTCAAATTACTTTGATAAGTGTCTCTTTTTAATAAATTGCCGTTTGACGTAAGTAATTTATAATAACATTAAAATTATAAATTGTGTTATTATTTAATTTGCGAATTAAGTATTATTCTCCACAATTTTCGAATTATCACAGATCTTTTTCACATGCTTATATTAAAAATGTAGACTTACTAATAGCAGCTATAGAGATTCTTGCAGTCATCTTAAGATGCTGATGGATCTGCAAAAAATAATTAACATAAACTGGTTTCATTTTAAACAACTTTTCTTTTTTTAATTGCTACGCTACCAGAAATTTTATGCCAATTACAATACAGAGGACCTACAGTTTATAATGGATTCCGAATCACGTGGATACAGTATGATATTCGAATTCGAAGATCACAAATTCCCACTCAAGCTAAGAATATATGAACTACCACACTGCGACTCGATAATTCATATGTTTTATTGATCCATTAATCTATAAATGATGAACAAAATCATAACGACACTCATGACTTTACGAAATATTTTCTACTTATCAACAAATATTGATGTGATGTTGTTAATTATTTTCAGATTTACGGATCTATTAACATATAGATTTATCATAGAATACTACCATAAATATCTGTTGTACAAAGTAGCATAAATAAATTAATAATTTGCAATTACTAATAAAATAAATATATCATCACGCTTTTTACTACTCATTACTGGGTGTGGCACTCTGCCTAAGCAGATCTCGGTAAGTGATATATTTTTCGCGTGAAGTGCGGTTACCAGCCGTCAAATCACGATCCCCAAAGATATTAGTGGAGGGAAAGCCACAGAGGTAGATTAAAATTGGTGAAAATTGTTTGTCAGCTGTGGGGATTACTTCAAGATAGTATTAAAACTTGTTGAATGGATTTAAAAAGCTCTAAGTTTTTTTAGTAATTTATTTGTTGAAGTTTCAGTCACAGGGACATGTTAAATAAAAATAGTTATTTGTGTATTAAGAGTGTAAATTGATTCTTTGTTACTAGAGCAAAGTAATTGCAGTGGAAGGCTAAGGCGAGAGCTGCAATAGTGTAAGAGGAATAAAGACACTTTTTGTTCGTAAAGAATAATGAAGAAGGAATTACTTAAATAAATAAATCAATAAATATATCATCACGCCTTTTACCCATTACTAAGTGTGGCTCTCTGCCTAAGCAGATCTCGGTAAGGAATTATTTGAAGTAATTTTGAGAAAGTAAAAGAAAGAATTTACGAGATCTTGTAAATGAATATAAAAATCGGTGACTAAAGTAAAAGTATGAATGCCTTGCAAATATTTGCCTTCATATTTCGAATATACATTGATGAAATACCAATAATTCTGACGTCCGAACACCTAATTATATACCAAATAAATAGCACCAAACTCAGAAGGTCATCAACAACTTCCTTTTCCTCAATTCCTCAGTTGATCCATTGATCACTTCACTTGAGATTCTCAGAATCAATTCCGGAAACGCTTCGCAAGTGTTATATAACTTGGTGGCGGCGTGGTGGCGGCAGGGAGGTGGTGTTAATGAGACAACACTTCTAGCTGGTGCACTGAAGCACCGGACTCGACACCGTATGCAAATTGTTGTTTCCGGTTGAGATGTTGCCCATTAACGAGCGATGGGATTGCGATTAGTATTACATGATTACGGATCTGTGTAACGACAGGAAATACCGAATTTTTTACGAGGAGTCTGTTAAGATATGAAATGTTAACAATTGTTTTCATTTTAAACGAAGATTATTTCAAAAACAAGCGTAGGACGATGCATCTTCATTTCGTATCTTTTTAGATTTATTGTTAGAGGAGTGGGCGTCACTGAAATATTAATTAAACAGGCGTATGGTAGTGAATGAATGGATGTGATTGAAGGATTGTTACGTTTGTGAAAGATTTCGAATGTGAAGAATAAATAAGCTTGTATGGAGGAAATGTAAATGAGGTAGAAGCAAGGATGAGTAGATGTTCTGTTTTTCAGGGGTTCGTGCTACCCCATTTAATAGGATATAGCGTGATGTTATGTATAAAAGCTGTCTACTTTTTTCCGAACATGGAAAATTCAATGTTAAAATTTTGGTTTAGCAATATCTCTTTACCTATTAATTTGAGAACAAAATTGTACTGAAGAAAAATGTTCAGAATGAAAAACTGCATCCATAGAGTATAAGTTTGTTGTTCAATTGTTTCTTATGTCCGAGTTTGAAGCAAAATAAAATACACGTTTTAAAGCAATTATTAGAGTGCCATGCAAAATAAAATAATAATTTGTTTGTTGTGTCTGACATTATTTGACATATTGGACCAGAATTGAAAGCTTACTCTAATTTATTTATTTATCTATTTATTCGAGCATTTAATTTATTATAGCAACTATTATTTTCTAAAATCTAAGTAAACAGTCAAAAAAATTCAAATTTTCAAATCTTAATAAATAAATAAATATATCATCACGCCTTTTATCCATTACTAGGTGTGGCACTTTACTGGAGCAGATCTCGCTAAATTATATATTTCTTCGCGTGAAGTGGGGTTACCAGTCATCAAATCATGGTCCCCAAAGATATTAGTGGAAGGGGAGCCACAGGGGTAGTTTTATTTTGGTGAAAATTGTTTGTCGGCTGTGGGGATCGAACCAGGGTTCTCAAGATCCACAGGCCGACCCGATACCACTGAGCCACCTACCTCATTTTCACAAGTAATGTAGAAAAAACAATTTTTCCGTGCTTATTTTAGGTGGCTTCAAACTACCTCAGTGGCTCTACGATCATTTTTGGGAACCGTTATTTGACGGCTGGTAATGACATTTAACTCGCATAAATATATCACTCCCAACGACAGAATGCCACACCCAGTAATGAATAAAAGACTGAGATCAGCAATCGCAGAGCTCTCTCTGTAAATATTGTCTGTACAAACAACTTGATGAATTAGTTATTTAAGTAGAAAAACTATAAAAATAAAAGATGTTAGTAAAAAATTGTCTGAAATTTCATGGAAATATTTGCGATGTTCATATTCTGTTTGCAGTTACTTGTAGCTATAAATACAGCTAAAAGAAAAACGTCCTTGTTTAAATTCAGGTTCTTTAAACACAGTGGTCAAAAACATCTGCAAAAAACTGTTACCACCGAGAGTACCAGTACCAATAAGGAAAGTACAAGCAGGTTTTGAAACTTTGCTGCATGCTTAATCTTCAGTGGCGGCGATAAATTAAATTTCGCAGAAGTATATTCCAACAATTCAAGTAGTTTTTATTTCTATAATTATTCATTTTTTGATCTTGCTGTTTTATAAATGGTAAAATATTATTCTTCTTTAGTTTAGGTAGTTTCTCTTTTAGTTGTTTTACCCTTGAAGTAAAAGAATGAGCACTACCTCTTGAGCAGTTCCAAGAAAGTTTTAAAATTGCAAATGAAGAGATTCTCAGAATTTGTATAAAAATTGTTCAAAACAAATATTACAAAATTGATTGCACGTTTTTCCCGACCATTAACCTTTCCAATATTTTTCTTATTTGCAAATTAGTATTTAAGTGATAACTGTAAATAGATAAATTGATAGAAACACACATAATGTAATATTTGCCTCGCAGCAATAAATTATAGCCAAAACAATTCTGAAGGTATACTTTAACATCTTATAGTTTGAAATTTACTATAAGATATTGTAATTTAAATTAAATTTAGTTTCTATTATATAAAATAGCAAATAAATATATTTTTTCACGACCCTCTTTTACAAATAAATTAATCGAAAAAATATTATCGATTCGATGATATAATATTAACGGATCACCGGAATCAGGAGCTATTGCAAATTTACATATTAACACATTAGTACGAGCGCATTTAAATGGATCAAATTTTGAAGCTATCAGCAGCATGGTTTCTTGGATCCAAGGAGAATGTTAAGATTTAAAATCTAAAGATGATAATTTAATAACATTTCCTTCAATATCAAAAGCGAATTTTCCAATTCTATATCGAGGAATTTGTACTTCTCTTTTGGAAGCTTTACAGAATGAATTAATATTTTCTTTCCTCAATTGAGAGAACAAAGTAATACTTTTCATCCCTATTATTCATTGGGAAGAATAAATTTTTATCTATCTAGGCTGGGATATGATTGTCATTTTTCCCTCAAGTGCGTTATATCATTTGTTATCGGGAAATTAAACCGCCCCTCCGTGAAGAAATGCCTCATTTTCTTCCCTTGATATACAAATATATCATCATCACTCCTTTTACCCATTACTGGGTGTGGCACTTTGCCGAAGCAGATCTCGGTAAGTGATATATTTCTTCGATTACCACCAGTCAAAACACGGCCCCCAAAGATGTTAGTGAAGGGGGAGCCACAGGGGTAGATTTAATTGTTTGTCGGCTGTGGGGATCGAACTAAAGTTCTCAAGAGCCACAGGCCGACTTGATCCCACTGAGCAGTCAAAACACGACCCCCAAAGATGTTAGTGAAGGAGGAGCCACAGGGGTAGATTTAATTGTTTGTCGGCTGTGGGGATCTAACTAAGGTTCTCAAGAGC
The DNA here is from genome assembly GCA_947425015.1 of Pterostichus niger. Lineage (NCBI taxonomy): Eukaryota > Metazoa > Arthropoda > Insecta > Coleoptera > Carabidae > Pterostichus > Pterostichus niger. The sequence goes on from OX380342.1 coordinate 1,461,446, forward strand.
CACAGGCCGACTTGATCCCACTGAGCCATCTAGCAATACAAATAACTATTATATTATTATATTTATTATTTAACAAAAATTAAACTGTTATTTTTTGTAATGTAATTATTAAGGACCTGGGTACCAGTGCTTGCACTGTTTACAGGATCCCAAAATGAGTGAATAAATAATAATAAATAATAATAATATACTTACATACTAAAATGAACACATGATTAAACAAATTATTGTGTGTGTAGTGTTATATTAAATAAGTCATGTGTAAAAATAATAAATCGTGCGTAAAAGACCAATGTAAATTAATTGGGAGTTTCATTGTTAAATAATTTCTATTAAAAAACCTTGCAACCAAATAAAACAAACAAACGTTAAACTGAGTGATTTTGTCTATAGTTTTGTCCATATTGTCATTAAATTGCAATTTTTCAGTTTTATTAGTAAGAAATAATTAATTTATTGAAGATTGTAATAATTGCTAGTAGCACAAGCTTTGTTTTTGGGTGTTCTAAGAGCACGGTTTTAACATGTTAGAGATAGTTAAAACACCCAAATATACTGCTCTTAAAACATGCAAAAACAGAGCTTGTGCTACCAACCATTTTAATTAGTAATATAAGGAACTGTACAAATTTAACAAGTAATATAAATAAACAAAAAGGTTATAAATTGTATTTGTTAATTTTCCTTTTTCTAATTAGTTCCTAGATAAAATATTGTATGATACGAGTATGTGAAGGGTTTTTGCGATTAAGGCCCGTGCCGTACTTCACACACATGTATCATAAATAAGTATTATCGATTGATAACCCGAGCACGTAAGACAAATGATATATAAATATAATGATAAATATGACAACGAGATGAGTGGAAAGAAAAATCAGGAAGCAGCGTTCGAAGATCAGTGTTGCGTAGTTCCGATTGTCAACATTTGATAAACCGTTGGATCCGGTTATGAAGAGCCCAAGGTAACCAGAACAACTCCAACCAAAACATACTGCACTTACAGACGTAGTTTGTTTTGACCGCAGTCGATTCAACACGCAAATTCATTTCAAAAAACATTAATAAATGGTGTTTATTTACACTCAGTTTACGATGAATAGCAGGAGGAATAATACAGGATCAATCATAAATCACGTAGAATAATAATAATGTTTCGCTGTCATCGCTTCAAAATTATTTAATAAACGACACTAATTAACAACCAATAAAAACATTGTATTAATAAAAAAAATTGTTGAAAATTTTGACATACATAAGCAAAATTAATAAGTAGATTTTTTTTCGTGTCAAAATTTGACATTGTTTTGAAAACTCAATTTTATTTATTTGATATAACTTGTTTAGTTGTGATAATAACCGTTTCCCTCCCTAGTAAATAACTTTCCTCACTAGTGCGAGAAACAGGTAGTATCATAACTAAATTAAATGAGGAAATAGCTATTCATGAAACTAGTAAGGAAATGAAGGTTATTACCTTACGCATGTGAAATTTGCAGAACGAGGTTTAGCCGAGTTATGTAAACACATAAGTAAGGAAATAACCTATTTCCTTACTAGTTTCATACAATATTTGTTCTACTTCCGTTCTAATAAATACGAAAGAGCGTTTTTGAAATTATGAAATTTTGACATATTAATGACAATTATAAATTTAAAAAAAAAAAGAATAACACATCAGAATTCGTCTACCAAGATATCTGTTGCTATGTTACCTCATTATTTCACTAGTTAAATAATGCAGTTCATTACCTAACTCAAATATGTGAAATAAAACGTCTATTTCCTAACGGAAGTAGAAAAATGTCATTTCAAATGGTGACTAAGGAAACGTGATGTGTATTTGCAAATACAACTCCTTTGATTTATATAAAATAATTATTAAATTTCTTGTATTCAAACATCAAAATGTTTAATGCTGGAAAAAAATAGTATATAACACATGTGGTAAAGGGCCAGTGCAAAACTCGTACTATTAAAACACTTGCTATCGCTAGTGCTCCAATTTTCATACTCGTTTTGTAATTAAACCATTTCCTCACTAGTATTACAAAACACTATTACTTTTTGTGTTGGTGTCGTTATGATTTCCTTACCAAGTTTGCCCTCGAGCATTAATTAATATCTGAGAAAATTTGTATCGTGCATTTCAACAACGTAATCTGCACAAGTGTAACACAAACACAGTTCTGGAAGGAACCAATGCTACAAGGGGAATTGAAAATATAAAAATATAAAATAATAAAATATATCATCACGTCTTTTACCCTTTACTGGGTGTGGCAATCTTCGCGTGAAGTGCGGTTACCAGTCGTCAATTAAAAATATTTTCGTAAAATCTTTTCTGACGCAAATTAAAAGCAAATTAAGGCTAGTCCTTCCTCCATTTTAAATTTCCTAAATACGTCACCATTTCATAAACAACTAATTAACAAAATACACATTGGAAAAATACGAAAACTTGTAGAAAACAAACTATACGTATGCAGAACCTTGGTCTACTTGAAACATAACTCTACCAGACAGTTTTACAAGTGTAAACACTACGAATTTGCTTTACACCGACGCGCGACGCATAGTGACCAAATATTAAAATTCACTTATGAAGGATAGACATAAAAGTCATGGTTGCCAATGATTAAAATCTAGAAATTTATAAACAAGTGTTACCAAATTGTCTAATTGGTGACGTATGATACTTAAAATATCAGGAATGTAATTGGCAAATAGGAAGTTAAATATTATATAATTTTGGTTTTGTTTAGGGAAATTATAGTTTACATGGATTGTATCAAAGATCTAGCACATAATTGAAGTAATTATTTTTGACATATTATGCAGATTTAATGTGTTCTTTATTCAAGATTTTTTGCATAGTTTATTCTACAAAAGAATTAAAGTACCTATTCAATATTTTAATGATTTTCTTTTGTAATTAGATCGTCTAGGACCCAGACATTTAAAAATTAATTAGTTTTAATTGAAATTAAAAATTAAACTTGACATCAATTTGTAGTTTTTGCATCATACAAATATTATAATTACTAAATGCAAAAAATATTTTTTTTCTAATATAGACTAACTACTGTTTCATTTACATTACTACTAATAATTCAAGATTAGTTTTTCTTCTGACAATTTAGTTTAATTTCCAAGGTTATATTTTTAGGCTAATTTTGAAATAAAAAAATTATCATCACGCCTTTTACCCATTACTGAGTGTGGCACTCTGCCATAGCATATCTCGGTAAGTGATATATTTTTCGCGTGAAATCGTCAAATCACGGCCCCCAAAGATATTAGTGTTGGGGGAGCTACAGGGGTAGATTTAAATTGGAGAAAATCAGGGTTCTCAAGATCCACAGGCCGACTCGATACCACTGAGCTAACTACCCCTAATTTTCAATATATTTCAATTTATTTTCTGGCGTTATACAGCTTGCAAAATTAATTTTGTTTATTAATTTTAATGTAGAATTTTATGCTCTACAACATTTATATAAAACTTGTTCCTGTAAAATAATAAGGCAAGCAGGAAATGATAAAAATATGATTTTACATGTTAAAGTCTTATGTTCCGGTATCGCAGACACTACTATATAGTAGTTTTAATTTTAAATTCACTTTTTACATCCCTGTACAATTTTTAGCAGTAGAAGTAAATTAAGACTATGAATATATGCAAATAAACTAAAATTTAGTAATAGAGTACTCATTACTTAAACTGTATTAAATGAGCAGTGAGATAGGTAAACACTCATTACTACTAAATAACAGTAATTAATAAGTTATTTGCACGTTTATTATAATTTCTTGTGTATAAAGAGGAAATCATTTTCTAAGATAAAATTTCCCGCGGAATTCCAGTGCAAACTGGATACTTAAAACTAGTATTTATTTTTCTAATCTCAATGACGCCGGATAATAAAAATGTAGGTGTGAGTATGAGGCGTATATGTATGTGTAGATCATGACAGAATGATGGATTAAAATTAATTCTGACGTTTAACTGTTGTTTGAGTTACTTCAATCTTTGTTTGCTTATTAATTTTTTGGTAGGTGTAGCTACTTGGCTTTGAATATATTATTTGTAATTGTTTAATTAGTAGAACACAAAAAGTATTCAAGTGTTGCAAAAACGAAAAACTTAATAAAAAATTGTTATATATATATTATCCGTCAGTACGGTGATGTGGATAGCAACACGGAATTCGAATCCGGAGATCCCGAGTCTGAATCGCACTCAAGCTAAAAATTATATAAACTACTACACTGCGGCTCGGTAAGTGCGGGCCCTGTACTGTAATTAGGATAAGTTCCTGTTGTACAGTGTAACATAAATAAATAAATAATAAATATAATTCGAACGAATTAATAACTAATTAAAAAATTGATGGGACAAACTCCTCCAATAATGTCCTTAGGGGCTGTAATTATACGCCCGGTAATTGAACTTTACGTAGCTATATCTGCTAAGGCAAAATGTTATACATCCCCTGTAATAGGTAAAAAGCGTGATGAACCACAAACATATTTAGTTTGAATTTAAAATAAATATATTATTATGCCTTTTACCCATTACTGGGTATGGGACTCAGCCCTGGCAGATCGTGGTACGTGGTATATTTATACACGTTACTAGTCGTTAAATTATAGTCCACTAAATATGTCAGTGGAGAAAAAGTCACAGGGGTAATTTTAATGTGGTGAAAATTGTTTGTCGGTTGTGGGAATCGAACCCGGGTTCTCAAATCCACAGTCTGTACCACTGAGCCGCCTACCCTATGGGTAGAATATATTTATTTTATGTCTCAAATGTACAGAATTTTGATTCAACATTACTTGTAAAAATAATCATTCCCTCACTCAATTTAGTTGTGATAGTAACCGTTTCCCTCACTAGTGATGAAAGTAAATAACTTTTCTCACTAGTAAGGAAAACTGTTACTATCATACCTAAACTGAGTGAGGGAAATGTCATTTGACATGGTGACCAATGAAACGTGATGTGCATTTGCAAATACAACTTCTTTGATTTATGTAAAATAATTATTAAATTTCTTTTATTGCAATCGTAAAAATATTATTTTCAAGTTTAATGTTGAAAAAAATAGTATGTAACAAGGGTGGGTAAGCGCCATACATATTAGCAATTAAACCTTTTCCTAAATGTACTATTTTCCAATTGAGGGAAGAAAGTAATGGTTGAGGTCGCTAGGGAAGAAGAAAGTTTTTTCTATGACCTTAACCCTCATATGTGAGTCGAAAGTTGGCTATTCTCTTCCTAGCTAGAAAAGTAACTATTTTCCTTCTGTATTTATGGTATTTTTATTAAAATTATATCAAAGAACAAAAAATCATTTCCTGCTCTTCAGTTGTCACCTACAGGAGGAAATAATACACCTTCGTTCCACATTATACAAATAGTTACAGAAAAGTTGAACAGCGAAATGATGCATTACGCCCAAATGTAGAATATGTAGATAATGAATGATTGAAAATCTGCAACAAAGTATTGAAACCTGAAAAAACGAAAAAACCCTGCAGAAAAACAAAACACCAATAACAAATGACGTAAGCATCATCAGAGTTCGAGTCAGCAACACAAAAGAGACTGGCTAGCTAGCTGCGTCACTCGCATACCCCATGGCGAAATCTGAATCTGGTTATAACTGGACAACAGGCATTCAGCAACAGAGGCAAAACCGCGGTTACTCGCCGTCGCCATCCACGACTCTGCAGAACATGCCAGCAGCGAGCCAACTTTCACGAACAAACACTTGAGAATTTGGGGAGCGAACACTAGTTCCGGTTCACATGTAAACATTGGATTCAACGGTTTCATTAAGTTTTTTTAAGGTGTTGTTGTTTTGGGTTTTTTAAATTGTTATATATTTCCTATATTTGCAGACTTTGTGGAAAATTGTGTTTTTTTTGTGGTTACATTTTGTTTTTGTTTAATTTATCGTATGATGTAATATTAATTTATAAAAACTAAGTAATTGTTTATTTTTATAATTATTATTGTCACGATTTCCTCTCTTTCTCGGAACAGCATAAGCAGTCGTAACTCAGTTGATACAATTTGCGTCCATCAAACAAAAGTTCGCGTGTTCAAATCTCGCTGACGACAATTTATATAAAAAATATTGTTGTGTGTGAGTGGTTTCGATTCCAATATAAGCTACTGTAATTGGAAAACTGAATTATGCGACTAATTGAGTTTGAAATTTACATCTGAACACTGATCTTTAATTCTGTAACTGGTTCATTATCGATAGCTTAATTTCAATCCTCTACTAATATCTTTGGGGGCTGTGATTTGACGGCTGGTAACCGTACTTAACGCCAAAAAATATATCACTTACCGAGATATGCTATGGCAGAGTGCCATTCCTAGTAATGGGTAAAAGGCGTGATGATTTTGTAACAATATGAGCTATCTCATTGTTGTTATGTTGCGTTTAGATAAGATTGGTTTCGTGTAATTTGACACTCGTGATCACATGTGCCATTAAGGCTGAGTGTGACATCTTTTGGTTTTCGAATATAGGGCATTAAATTATAAAAAGAGACAGTTATAGTTAATATTCTTAGAATTCCAACAAGATTTCATGTTCGCGTTATCTGCAGGGCCAGAGTGTCAGACTACATAACCAAAACACTTGACACATCTGTGTCCACCCCGATGCGAGGGGGATGGATTCCAGATGTGGGTATCGTACCCAGGATAGCAAGTGTTTTGGTTGAAACCATGAGTCTCGTCCATCGACTCAAAGCGTGAAGATGTAGATCTTCACATCACGCGGTGTTCGCGTTTGATTTAATTTTAATCTAAATTAGGGAAATAAGTATCATAATTAATAAAAATTTAATTTAAATCATTATTCTGTTTCCATCTTATTAAATTATAACGTTTCGCGTTTAATTAATTTTAAACTTTAATAGTTATATATGTAATACAATTTTAAGACTGCGTCCATTTCTTTCGTTTTACAATTGACGCAGTCCGATAAGAGCATCGTATTCACCCAGTTCCGCTCGTGTCAGAATTTATTTATTTGATAAGGCAGATACTCCCTTCCTTCCTCATCTTTTTTTCTTCATTTTCAGTTTTTACTATACAGTGTGTAACTGCAATTGTGTTAAATGTATTTTTAAACAGGCGCAGGCGATGCTGCCTTCATTTCTTTATAGATTCGTTGTTAGAGAAGTGGGCGTAAGTGAAGATTTACGAAACAGGTGTACAGGAGCGAATGGATGAATGTTTGTGGCATGTTGATGGATTTTGGTTGTGAGAAAAGAAAGAGTTTGTATGGAGGAAGTGTTAATGTGGTCGAAACGAGTATCGTGTGTCAGGATGAGAATGTTGATGTGCACTGATGCTCTATGAATGTTTCAAAGGGTGATGTTATGTATGTATGTATAATAAAATATCAAAATAAACACTTGTCTAAGTCTCACAAAATTCAGCCTCCAAGTCACCTTATGAGGGCATCGTCAGAGGCTGGCCAGCACAGTTGGTAACCATAGACGCGTTTCGCTCTTATTAGAGCTCATCAGTATGGTATAACCTACTTCTTCACCTAGAACAAAGTTCACGTGAAGAAGCTGGTGACGAAGGACTGTGCCAGCAGAGAATAATATCTCTAATTCATTATTACTCTATAGATTATCATAATTTCAGCATTCTATGATTAATAGTTGTTTGCGATACTAGTACGTAAAACTATGGGAAAACTGGCAGTAATAACCCGTGACTAATTGTCATTTCACATACTAAAAACAGTCACCTAAAAGTCTATTTTACACACGGTCGCAGATAATAGTGTATTTATTTATTTATGTTACGCTGTACAACAGGAACTTAATCCCAATTACAGTACAGGGTCCGTACGCACCGAACCGCAGTGTGATAGTTCATATATTTATTTAGCTTGAGTGCGATTCGAACTCGGGATCTTCGGTTTAGAATTTCGTAACGCTATCCACACCACCGTACTAACCGTCTCTTTACTTACGAGTGTATAAAAAACAAGTATCTACATCCAGTAATGGGTAAAAGACGTGATGATATATTTATGTATTTTTTATGTTGAAGATGTTGACAAATAAATAGTTCCAGCATTTTGCAGTGAACAATTCCACTAACAATTAATATCCGGTAAATTGAATACATAAATCTCGAATCTCAGTCATTTTACAAAGCACTATTATTGCTGATGTTCTAATGACTGTTATTTTATTTAACATGCAATCTTTAATTAACATTAGACGTAGTTTTGCTTTTGTATAATTTTTCCATATTTATCTGTTACCTTGATCTTGTTATCAGTTTAGGTTTCGTCTCTTCGCGAGTGATATATAGTCGCCACACGGTTCGGGAAGTCAGAAAATTATACCCCTCTGAACCTCATGAGATTTGCGCTGTTTGCACCTGACTGCAAGGCTAACGCTGTAAACTTGATATATGATCCATAAATATTCATTTCTCATATCCTTTTTACATCCTGTATCGACACTATCGATACATTTACTTTTTTCGCATCCTTATTTTTCCAATTTTAACTACGAATTACATTTTTTTATTGCAATTTTCAGATAGAATTTAATTCTTTATAACTTTTTTCTACTTCCGTTAGGAAATAGACGTTTTATTTAACTTATTTGAGTTAGGTTATGAACTGCATTATTTAACTAGTGAAATAATGAGGTAACATAGCAACAAATATCTTGGTAGACGAATTCAGATGTGTTATTCTTTTATTTTTTGAATTTATAACTGTAATTAATATGTCAAAATTTTATAATTTCAAAAACGCTCTTTCGTATTTATTAGAACGGAAGCAGAAAAAATATTGTATGAAACTAGTAAGGTAATAACCTTCATTTCCTTACTAGTTTCATAAATTGCTATTACGTTACAGTATGATCAATTTGAAATTGAAAAGAATGTTGTTAGAAGAGTAGATATGTGACAGTATGCTTTGAAATTCAGGAAGATAGAAATAAATGAATTAAAGTTTGTTGCGTGAATGAAAGATGAGACGAGATTGTATGAAGGCAATTATAAATGTGAATATTTGACGAAAATTAGTTGTGTTTGGTGAAGATTAATTACAGGATGAATATAGGGAATAAATGTTTCAATAAATGGTGAAATTGGGGATGATAGATTTCGTGATAACGTAAGGAATAAATGGATGGATTTGATTGAAGGTTTGTTGTTATATAAATGTGAATATTTGGCGAAAATTAGTTGCATAATGAATCTAGTGAATAAATATTCAGTGAATGTCTCAATGAATGGTGTCAAAATTGAGAGCAAGAGGTTAGGTGAATGAGCTAGGAATAATTGGTTGTATATGGTTGAAGAATTATTGGATGAACTGAGTTTGCCTATAAAGAATGTTGATAGAAATAAATTTCAGGATAAATCAAATGAATAAATGTTGAATGAATGTTTTTAAATACTGGCCAAAAAGATGTATGTTGTTAAAACTGAGGGTGAGAGATTGCGTGAACGATCTAAGAATAGATGGATGGGCATGATGAACGAAAGATGAGACAAGCTTAAATAAAATACATAAATATATCATCATACCTATTTACCCTTTACTGGGTGTGGCACTCTGCCGTACGCAGATCTCAGTAAGTGATATATTTTTTCGCGTGAAGTGCAGTTACCAGCCGTCCAATCACGGCTACCAAAGATATTAGCTGCGGGGGAGCCACAGGGGTAGATTTAAATTGGTGAACATTGTTTGTCGGCTGTGGGGATCGAACCAGGGTTCTCAAGATCCACAGGCCGACTCGATACCACCTGCCCTTGTATGAAAGAATTATTGTGTCGGTAGCTGAAGAGAAAGCATAAGAATATAGTTCAGTTCTGGTTCGTCCTACCTCAATTTATTGGGTCATAACATATTTTATGTCCTCGAAAAACTTACTCAAATTTATATTTATTTTTTGAATAATATCTTTGTTACATAATATTTATTTATTGAAGTGCGAAAATCTTTATTTACGTTTACTAAATAAAACAAATGAAAAGGTATTTTAGTTATATTACTATTATAAAAATAATTGAATCACAAACAGTTACCACAACAAAAAACTTAAAATTACATCAATTGTATCTTACAAATATGAGAACATCACTAGCAAAATTATATTTCAAATCACGCTGGCGCCCAACAAATTCAATTCAACATTCACAAAAAGCAACTGAAAACAATAATGTAATTTGTAATTTTAATCTAATTATCAAGATATTTAATCAAGCATGCTGTATGAACGTGTGTGTCTAACGTGAAACTCACCAAACAGCGTCAGCGATTCGCATTTGTAAGTTTTACAAACTTGTCATGTATGCAAATTGTACGTCATGCATTATGTCATGTTTGCAATTTGTAAACAAAATGTGCTACAATTTTATCAAATTTCAAATATTTAATTATTTTTATTTTGTCTGATAGTTTTAGTGATTATAAATTTTGTTGAATGTTTAAACAAATATTCAAAAAATTTAACACGGTTACATTTACAAAAGTAAAGCAAAAAATTATGCAATATAAAGTTTAACAATTTATACTATTTGTAAATGTGAAGATAAATATTTTTACGATGTTATTATTTAATATGACTGATGGGTGCTAAAACACTTTTTAACAATTAATTTGTTAAAATGTCAAACGAACACATAATAAAATAAATTTACATAAATACATTAATTCCACATGAAATGACGATTCTACCACTAAATTAATTTGTATTATCTGTAGAATATCCATGTTTGAAGCTATTACCCCAAACACTTAAAAAAATAATTGTAACAGAAAATTATAAATTGAAAGGGGTTTTAATTAATTTTTTCTAAATTTCGGCATTAGAAAAATGTAAATTGAATTAAATAAGATTAATAGACACTTTTTCAAATGTGGTAGTACGAACCCTCAAATAATGCCCTGACCATTTATTTATTTATGTTACGCTGTACAACTTAATCCCAATTACAGTACAGGGTCCGGCACTCACCAAGCCGCAGTGTGGTAGTTTATATAATTTTTAGCTTGAGTGAGATTCAAACTCGGGATCTCCGGATTAGAATTCCGTATTGCTATCCACACCACCGTACTGACTGACTCCAGATTAATTAATTCATTATTAATTCATAATTCCCCATAGTTGAGAAACAATTTTCACCAAATTAAATCTCCCCCTATGGCTCTCCCTCCACTAACATCTTTGGAAGGCGTGATTTGACGGCTTGTAACTGCAGTTCACGCGACGATATATATCACTTACCGAATCTGCTATGGTAGAATATCACACACAGTAATGGTGAAAAGGTGTGATGATATATTTATTTATTTAAATAAAATTTAGTTGATACTAGTAAAATAAAACGTAAATATATTTCGTATAAAATATTACATACAAATAATTAAGTAAATTTATATTCGGTAAAAGCACAACAGGTTTGCCAACATGCAATCAAACGATAAGCAATTCTGTGTTTTTCCTAGGGATTTTTGATTTTGTTTCTCTATAAAATATTCCCGTTCTCTATTCCGTTGCAACCTTGGGGATATTTCCCCATCTTCATTGATTATTTCCACTTTTCCATTTTTGATTAAACATTGTATATCTGTCTTATTTTCATTAAGGGTTGTTTCTGCGTTGGACATATGTGCTCTTGGAATATTTAAATGATTTTCCAGATTTGGGTTCGTTAATAGTTTGATTCTTTCTTGTGCAAAACTAACATGTGGTACATTAAGATGAATATTATTTATTTCATCTTGAATTAACTCGGATAAATTGTCTTCAAATGTTGATATATTATTTATTTCTTTGTTGAATTCGTTGAATAAAATATTTTCGAAATATTCTTGAAGATTTTCTGTTGTATCTATTTTAATGATAGGTTTATGAACTAATTTCAGTTCTTCACTTTTCATTATAGTTTTTTTTTTGTATAAATTTAAAACGAAATAAGTTAAATATTTGTGACAGCTGTCAAGAAAAACAATTGACACTGACAACTTGTGTATCACAGTTCTCTAACTGCTTTTAATTTGAAATTCTACAAATGTTATTTTCAATTATTACTTAGAAATAAGAAAAGATAGAATGTATTTTTATGTGTTTAAACGAAAGAAATTTGTTCTTTACATTTACCAGATGGTGTCATACAGTTTTACTGTTTTAATAAATCTTCACATTAAATGTGTAATTATCTCAAAAATAATAATTCTTCAACAACAAGGAATTACGCTACAAAAATCATTTAGTTTTATAAAACTTCTATTAATTCAAATCTCCAACATTTAAGGAACAACATCAAGGTCAATTTTAAGTTTAATTACATTAAATTAAACTGACATGCGTAAATCTGTGAATTGTAAATATTTCCCATTATTGTTCTCTTTGTATAACAACGAATTTTACCTTCAGTTGATAAAAAATCATGACATTGGTTTACAAAATATGTAATTAGGAATACTGTATAATTATATAATTATTTCAATTTTATTTAATAGCCCCTACATTTTATACAGCTCTACTAGCAGATAAGAATATTTAGTAACAAACTTTTCAGTTGAAGCTGAAGTTTATTTAGAGATAACTTACAATACATGTTTGTTACTTTGGTTGCAGAAGAATTTGGAAAGAAATATATTAAATTGAACCAAGGAATTATTATTGTTTGAATATGGATATAAAAATGTCCATACTGAAAAATTATATTTTACATAAATATAATTAAATGAGCTTCAGAGAAATTATATTGCCACGACAATAGTTAGAGAAAAATATCATATTGTAATACTAGTGAGGAAAGGGTTTAATTGCAAAACGAATACGAAAGTTGCTTGTACTCCATTAGTAAGAGTATTGCAATGGCCCTTTACCACGTGTATTACATACTATTTTTTTTTAACATTAAACGTGAAAATTACATTTTAATGTTTGCAATACAAGAAATTTAATAATAATTTTATATATATCAAAGGAGTTGTATTTGCAAATGCACATTACATTTTCTTGGTCACTATGTCAAATGACATTTTCTTCACTCAATTTACTTGTGATAGAAAGTTTCCCTCACTAGTGAGGAAAGTTATTTACTTTCATCACTAGTAAGGAAAACAGTTACCATCACAACTAAAATGAGTGAGGAAAATGTCATTTTCACAAGTAATATTAAATTAAAAAGAAAATGTACTTTTTAATAGAGCTGAAGAGAAAATTGTAGTTTGTATAACAAGGGAGAAAAGTTCGTCATTATTTGATAATAGCGAAGATTGAATTGCTTGAAGCAAATAATGACATTTTACTCACGTGTTAAGATATTTAATATATACACGGAAAAATTCGTTATTTAACAAAAGAGACTCGGCACTGCCTTGAATCGCTTTATTTCTCTAGAGATTATATGTCACTTTTATTTCCCTCAGTAAATAATGAAGTACATTAATTAATGATTTTGGTAAGAATAAAGTTAACATTATTTACCGGTTGTATATAAAATACTTTTTATATAAACAGGCGAAAAGTCATTCATTATACATTGTGATAGTAACCGTTTTCCTCACTATTGAGGAAAGTTATCGACTTTTATCACAGTTATTATCACAACTAAATTGAGTGAGAGAAATATCCTTTTCACAAGTAATGTTATAACAAATTAACTTTTCTCCTTACGGAGGAAAAGTATCACTTTCTTCTCCAAGGGTAAAGGAAAGAAAATGTTTTTTCGTAACACATGCACAAGAAACACGTTCTTATTCCCTAATTTTAAAGAGCTTTTCAAGATAGGATGTTTCTCTTCCTAGGTGGGATGTTTCTCTCCCTAGGTAGCATGTTTCTCTCCCTAGAGACTACGATTATTAGCTGTTTGCGGCGTTTCCTAGGTAACTAGTTAAGCAACCCATATTTGACATTTGTCCCGATAAGACAGTAATTTTTGTGCACTTGTTACGACAAGTATAATATGCTTCACGGGAGGGCGCGATTATCCCTTGTGTGAAGTTGGCAAACCGAGACGTAAGCGAGGGCTGAAGAGGAATAATCGCTTGTTTCCCTTCTTTGATGCATAACATACAATTTTCAGACAGGCTCGTAGAAATAATATTTTTATAGATAGTTGCAAGATTTTAGTTTTCAACTTTAATTGGGATTAAATTCAAAATTTCTGGATAGATGCTTCCAGAACATAAATCCGATTACTTCTCTTTGAAATACAATTGACAACCGCTAGCTGGCACCACGATGATGACTGCCTCCACCACAGTTCCATCCACCTCTCGTAGATGTCTCGCTCGCCACCAGCAGCGTCTGTACGCATGGCACCGGCTTCTCGCCGCCGTTGCCTGGAAACTCGGCGTTCAGCGTTTGTTCTGCATTCTGTTGCTATTGCTGGCCCGACCGGCAATGGTACAGTGCGCGGGTGAAGAAACGCACGGCGGCGTCTAACACACCACCTCGCGTAAACAAATCCACCCCGCGGACGCGTCATGCTTTCTAGTGGTAAATAAATAAATAAGTGTAGTGAGATTTGTTTTGTTTTTAGTGTTGTGTTTGTTGACACCGCATGTAAAGCATGTTTAGAGTTCTCGCACCAACAATTGATGCAACAATCGAGTGAGTGTTTGTTGTTAGCACAAGCACCGTGACATGAGGTGATTGTTGGGTGATTGTTTTGTTTTAATTTGTGAAGGAAAGAAGTTTAAATATGACCGTTAACATTTGAACGCGTGGTTGACCAACGTGTTCACCAGGTTTAACAATTTCTTAGTGCATGTTACTCTCGTGAAGGTATTGTTTGTTCATTCATCTTTTGTTTCATTCAATTCTTATTCTTCGCGCCATAACTGATCTTAAACCTTCTCCTCTTTCTAAAATAGAAGACGAATATAATTTCTCGACATGAAATTCCACCGAGCTCTTCTAACATTTGCATCTATTGGGTTTGTTATCATTATCAATTAATTCTTTGAAACAATATAAACTATGTATCAAGAAAATGAAACGAGAAGACGAGGGTGAGAAACGAATTGTTGAGAAATGTCCGAGACGAGAAAAATTAATCTCAAAACAAATTTTGTTGAATTTGAAAAGTATTTTCTTTAAAATAATTTTGAATATCTTGACAGGTGGAAGACACGAATATTTTTATTTATTTAAATTGCTTTGCCTTATTAAGGAAGTCAACTATACAGGGTGTTTCATTTAAAACAACCAGTACTTTTTGGGCGAACTAATGACTACAGCGAAAAACGATATATACATAAAATATATTCAACCAGAGAGGGTAGAACAAAATTGTAATTTTTACATTAGAGAATTCTGATTTCAACGACATAAACGAGAAAATAGTATGAAAAATAGAAATACTGTTAGTGTAACAATACTGCAGTAGGCTATGCAACCACTGGTTGAATATATGGTTTGTAATTACCGATAAATTAACTTCTTATTCCTGGTAATTTTACATTTTTCTTTACAATACATAGTTCGTACTGCTTGTTTGAAAGGAATCATCTCGTATAACTACAGTAAAATTTGAAATATTTGATACAAAATCTTATATCAATTCATTTAATTTGTAATAATATTCAGCTTTAGTTTTTATCGGATAAATTTGTTTATGAGAACGTGGTTGCTTGGTAACAACTAACTAAAATAATTAACATAAATAATTACGATGTCGAAGGTGCAGAGAAATTTCTTCCGACAAAAATTTATTTACCGAAGGGAATATTTGATTAAAATAAACAAATTCTTTCGATTTCCACAACAATTTTCACTAAATTAAATCTATTCCTATATCTTCCCCTCCACTAATATCTTTGAGGGCCGTGATTTGTCGACTGGTAACTGCATTTTACTTGCACAAATATATCATTTACCTAAATCTGCTTCGACAGAGTGCCACACTCAGTACTGGGTAAAAGTCGTGATGATATATTTATTTTAAGTTTGAAGTTTGCGGAACGCTTGTCACGTGAAGAAATATATCACTTTCCGACATCTGTTACGAATAAATACTACACCCAGTAATGGGTAAAATGCGTGATGATATATTTATTTTATTTTTGAAAATAACAAAAAAATGATGTTTCTATGTAAAGTTTTGATACATTAGTGAATATTTAGTGTAGGGAAATATGAGCTTGGAATGAAGTATACCTGTATGATTATTTTAGTATAAGCTATAAAGAATGGACTGCATCTGGACTGAAATGCTTCTATGCTGGATTGCCAGTTCTCTGCAAGGTTTAACTTTACCTGTACGTTTGGTATGTGATGGGATCTCTTCAGGTAGATTAACCTTCTTCTAGGGGCATTGTCTTTCATTTCCTGAGTTATATTAGGGTATGCTGAAGTGATGTAATGGCAAAGGAATTACAGGTAGAAAGTGATTGATCGTTGCTGAGTGAATTCTCACGGAAAGAGATAATTTTGTCTATGAACATTCGCCAATTATTGTGATTTAAATTGTAGTATTTCTCCTGAACCTACATTGTACTTTATTCTTTGTCAGATAAACATTTGTGTGAAGAATATTAAGTCACGTTTAATTAGGCAAAAGTTGCAAGAACAAAGAGATTGAAAGAACTTGAAATGATAGTAAATTAATGATACAGAACTTGTTATTCTCGATAAAAAATGATGTATTTTTAGACGCGTGTTAGATTAAACTGAAATAAAGAAAATAAAGTGTGGGCGTTGAACACAACGAACAAGAACAATATTATTAATAAACTAAAATATATTAGTTTAAGAATGAAACTCAATATTTCGAGTGACAGAATTGTTACGAATCCAGTTATACTCTGGAACTAAACTAAAATAGTTTGATAATAAAACATCGCTCCAATTCAAAATATGTTTTCTATTATATTCTATTTTCAACAGAGCCGGACTAACAAACAGGCCAAGAAAATTCATTCTTTAATACTGTTATTAATCTTTGTCAAACATCCACAATCATAATTCCTTTCATACAAACTCATCTTAGTTTTTGTTCCCCGCAACAAATCTTCAATCATATTCATCCATTTATTCCTAGATCGCTCGCGCAATCTCTCACCCTCAATTTCACCAATCTTTTATTAGACATACAATACAAAAATATTTATTAGCTGACTTTCTGATTTGGACGCCAGGAAAAATTTCTACGAAATAATTTTTTTTATGTAAATATGAAACTCTTATTTGTTACAATAGCTCTAGTAGGGGGTACAAGAGTTGTTTGTATATCAAAGAAAGAGAGTGAGACATTCTTTCTGAAGATGCCGTTTCCTTTCTCGACTCGAAGAGGAAGGATATAAAGCACTTGATGGAAGAATGATACTTTATTTTCGTAACACATGCACAAGACACACGTTCTTATTCCCAAATTTTAGAGAGAGAAGCACTGCTTTTTTCCCCTAGGGAGAGAAACATTATGTTTCCATAGGTACCATGTTTCACTCCCTAGAGCGATGTTTCTCTCCCTAGAGAGATTAGCTGTTTGCGGCGTTTCCTAGGTAACTAGTTACGCAACCCATATTTGACATTTGTCCCGATAAGACAGTAATTTTTGTGCACTTGTTACGAAAAGTATAATATGCTTCACGAGAGGGCCCGATTGTCCCTTGTGTGAAGTTGACAAACCTCACACGTGGGAATAATCGCTTGTTTCCCTCCCTTGTTGCATAACATACTATTATAAGGTATTTGACTATCATATTAGACATTAAAATTTTCTAAAGTAAAACAAAATTTTAGATAAGTGTTGACAGATGTCACTAAGGTTAAATGATATATTTGTTTTCCATTTGCCATGGAAATGATGGCATTACTTTATTTTCGTAAGGAAGAAATAATAAATTACTTTTTTCCCTAGAGATGTAAAATCTCACTTTCTTATTTTAATTGAGAGAAGAAAATGTTACTTTTTTACAGGTTCAAGATAGAAATAGAAACAATAGACTATCGTTACGAAGTAAAATAGGTATACGTCCAGCAATTATTTAAAAATAAATAAATATATCATCACGCCTTTTACCCATTACTAGGTGTGGCACTCTGCCTAAGCAGATCTCGGTAAGTGATATATTTCTTTGCGTGAACCAGTCGTCAAATCACGGCTTCCAAATATGTCAGTGGGGGAGGTCACAGGGGTAGATTTAAATTGGTGAAAATTGTTTATCGGCTGTGGGATCGAACCAGAGTTCTCAAGATCCACAGGCCGACTCGATACCACTGAGCCATCTACCCCATTATATAAAAAAATAACTTGAATCCCTCCATTTGCACTAATCGATGCTACTGTTAAAAATTCTTGTTTTTGGACAAATTTATTTGACGACTGGTAACCGCACTTCACGCGAAGAAATATATCACTTATCGAGATCTGCTGCGGCAGAGTACCACACCCAGTAATGCGTAGAAGGAGTGATGATATATTTATTTATTTATTTATTTACGTATGTAGATTAAAAAATAATTGGGATTAAGTTCCTGTTGTACAGAGAAACAATACAAAGTCTTGAGGTTGGAATCCATGTTGAAGAGTTTGGTAAGAAGGCCAGTCCGGCACTGAAATACTGAAATTTGGACCACATATATTTATGATTTGCCGTCAAACATAATGCAGTTTATTCTTGTACACCGTTCGTTTTGATTAACATCCCAACGTTTTACTACAAAGAGCTCTGCCAAATCTACCAAAATAAATATCAAATTGTCATCACAAGTAGAAAAAAACGTTATTAGTGAGAAAAAGTAAGAGTAATTTGGAATCTGGAGGAATGTCATATTTCTTTCTCGTTCCAGGTTTCTCGACCGACACAAAATGTATTGTGCTCATTTGAAACAGTGAACAACACGGCGACACCTTTCAACGCGACTGTTCCACACTGGCGTTGTTCTATTTTCTTTGTTTGCTGTTTTTGTCTTGGAGGGGAGGAGGGCGTAATAGATTCCTTGTGGAATCATTTATTATTGGATTTCAAATAGGACTCCAGGGACTACAAGTTTTATCCAATATTTTACAAAACAGACATGACGGGATTAGTTTTGCGAAAGTTTCATTTTGTAAAGATTTTATAGTTTAAAGTTGGTGAATTGTTTATTATTTGTATAATAATAATATAATATATCATCACGACTTTACACCACATTACTGGGTGTGGAACTCTGCCAAAGCAGATCTCGGTAAGTGGTATATTTCTTCGCGTGAAGTGCGGTTACCTGTCTAGAGGTCAATTGAAACACGGGGAATTGAACCTTTCAGACCGCATCTCAATATCTTGATTAGTTATAGCCTCGGGAAAGTTGAAAATCTGATTTTAAAAATTGTTTAAAAACAGCAAATCTTCTAGGGGCTATAACTTAAAAATTAAGCAAGATAATGATATGCGGTCTGAACGAGTGAATTCCCCGTGTCCGAATTGACTTGTATACAAATTTTTAGCTCATTTAAAGCAAATTAACATTTTTGAAATTTTTTAATTATTTTCCAAGGGGTACCCCTTGGGATTTTTATGATTTTTAAACAAATTGCTCTAAAACTATTTCTCGTACGAATAATGTAACGAAATTTTACATACATATGTATTTCGACGTGCTGAATCCAATGGTGTAATGTTTATGTCCATAAGTCTTATAGTTTTTGAGATAATGGTCAAAAACTGTATGAGGAAAAAAAATTGGCGAAAATTTTTCAAAAAATAAAAATCGCTAAAAACTTGCTTAGAGGTCAATTGAAACACGGGGAATTCAACCTTTCAGACCGCATCTCAATATCTTGCTTAGTTTTCGAGTTATAGCCTCGGGAAAGTTGAAAATCTGATTTTGAAAATTGCACCAGAAATATGTTAGTGTCTAAAATATTTTTATGGCTATAAATATATAGAAGAATATAAAGAATCTCAATCAAAACATGTAAATATTTGTAAAACATTAATAAACATATTGATGGCCTCATTAATTTATTACACAGCAATTAATTACTGAAAGAGCTGGACAACGCGAATGATTTAAATTTGCACAAACCATTAAATAGTGTCATAAAGGGATACACTTACATAATTTGCATTATAAATCGAATATATGGGGTTGAACCATCCATTATGCAAATTTAAAATGAGGCAATATTATCCTGGTAATTTACAACTTGCAAACAATTTTCATCGGTTTGTTTAGCATAGAATAATGCGATAGTCTAAATAAATATTCCTATGACCTTTTGAAATTCATCCGTCGTTGCAAATTGATTCGGGATTGAATTAAAATGATAACTGGACCTTAATACGATTTAAAAAACTCACAAGCATAAACGGAATTTCATCTTTTAATAAGGATTTTAAAGTGGATTTGCGGATTTAAATGGATTTTGAAAGAGAGAAAAATATTGTTGAAAGAGTGGATTTATTGTGGGTGTTTGTTTGTTGTTAGACATGGTTTAGGCACGAGAAATGTATGATGAATTTGTTTGTAAGTTAATTGAAATACGAGAAATATAATGGCTGGTAGCACAAGCTCTGTTTTAGCAGGTTTTAAGAGCAGTGTTTTTGGGTGTTTTAGCTATTTCTAACATGTTAAAGCCGTGCTCTTAGAACACCCCAAAAACAGAGCTTGTGCTACCAGTCAATGTTGTTGAGCGCATTGAATTATAAATGAAGATAAAAATAAATGGTACTCGTATGTTAGGATTGAAAAATTTGAGGAAAATTAATTTCAGGATAAATCTAATGAAGAACTATTTATTTACTGTATGAAAGGAATTATGAATATGGATGATACACTAGAAGGGAAAGGTTTAGTGACATTATTTTGTGCTACTTTAGAGGTCGTGCGTTCAAATCTCGCTGATATCAAATTATATAACAATTATATCTGAGTGATTCAGATTTCACTATATGCAATTATAAAGAGTTCGTATGGAGGAAGTGTTAATATGGTCGAAACGAGTATCGTGTGTCAGGATGAGAATGTTGACGTGAACTGATTTTTTTATGAATCTTTTAGTGGATGCTCTATGAATGTTTCAGGGGTTCGTGCTACCCCATTTAATGGGATGTAGCGTGATGTTATGTATGTATGTATGCAACTATAATTGGAATCCTGTTGTGCAGAGTAATAAATAAAAGTTTATTGTTAACTTACGAATTGATGCTTAAGGGATCATTGAGAAGAAAGTAGTGTTTCACTTACCTGAAAAAAAAAACGTCATCAAAATATTGTTACAATTTTTATATGACTATATTAAAAAAATACTTTTTTGGAACACATGCACAAGAAACACGTTCTTATTTTAGAGAGAGAAACACTGCTTTTCTTCCCTAAAGAGAGAAACATTATGTTTCTCTCCCTAGGTAGCATGTTTCTCTCCCTAGGTAGTATGTTTCTCTCCCTAGAGACTACGATTATTAGTTGTTTGCGGCGTTTCCTAGATAACTAGTTACGCAAACTATATTTGACATTTGTCCCGATAAGACAGTAATTTTTGTGCACTTGTTACGAAAAGTATAATATGCTTCACGGGAGGGCGCGATTATCCCTTGTGTGAACTTGGCAAACCTCGACTTCACATTTGGGAATAATCGCTCGTTTCCCTCCCTTGATGCGTAACATACTATTTAGAACTCATTAATAGCAACGACATAATTTAAAAAGCAAAAATAAATAAATAAATATATCATCACGCCTTTTATCCATTATTTCTTCGTGGAAAGGGAGCGACAGGGGTAGTCTTAATTGTTTGTTTGTCGACAAAAAATGATTCTAGTCGAGTATTTTTAAATTATAAAAGTAACAAAATAAATATTTATAAATATATCGAGGATATTTACTACAGGAAATATCAAATAAACTTTAAAACGAATACATGAATACAGTCCAATAAAATATTAGACGATTAGTTGAACATGTTGTGAGCAGCGAACATATGTTCGAGTTATTTTTATCCTAGTGCCTCTTCAGAATCTTGTTCCATTTCTGCCGATTTAGGAGCAGCATTATCACAAAACAAAAAACGAGCGCAGAAAAAAAAAAGCGCGCGAGTTTCACGGTCACGTTTCCGTGCGAAAATGTTTGAAAGAATCACGTCGCCAAGGCTTGCTTGATAAATCTGCGCGCGGCATTCTCTGCTGCCGTAACGTACTGTTTTGCATATGCCAATAGCACGTGCGAGCTATATGTCATTCCTTCTCATGTGTGCACAAAGCAGAAAATAAATAGGATTTGTTTAACGCGGACCCATTCTATTCTATTATGTTTACTTCCAAACGTTTCGGAATGCTGAAATTCACTAACATTTTAAGGACTGCAAATTACATTCCACTGTCAACCGTGAACCCTAGCTGATATCAATTAATTATTTGAAAGAAGTCGGCTTGTAGATCTTGAGAACCCTGGTTCGATTCCCACAGCCGACAAACTATTTTCACCAATTTAAATCTACCCCTGTGGCTCTCCCTCCACTAACATCTTTGGGGGCCGTGATTTGACGACTGGTAATTGCACTTCACACGAAATATATCACTTACCGAGATCTGCTACGGCATAGTGCCACACCCAGTAATGGGTAAAAAGCGTGTTGATCTATTTATTTATTTTATTGCAGGGTTCGTAAATATCATGATATTTATAATAAATATCAAAATATCTGATATATAGGATATATATCAGATAAATATCACTTTTTGGATATTTATTTTTTAATTTTAGTTTTTGTACACATTTAGAAAAACTGAAAAATTCGAAAAAATTCACTTCTCCGGAGGCTATATCTCAAAAACTAAACAAGATATGGAAATGCGCTCAACGGCGTTGAATTCCCCGTGTCCGAATTGACTTATAAGCAAATTTTCATACAATTTTATGCAATTTAATATTTTTAATTATTTCCTAAGGGGTACCCCTTTGGTTTTTTCAGATTTTAATTCAATTTTCCCAAAAATCTTTAATCATAGGATTATTAAAACGAAAATTTACATACATATGTATTTTGACCCATTGAATCCAGTGGTGCAATCTTCAAATGCATATGACTTCTGGTTTTCGAGAAAATGTTAAAAAACCGCTTATTGCAATTTTTTTGGCGGAAAAATGAAAAAAAAAAAAAATCGCTGAAACTATGTTTATAAGTTAACTGAAGCACGAGAAAATTAATGCCGTTGAGCGCGTTTTCATATCACATTTAGTTTTCGAGATATAGCCTCGGAAAAGAAGAAAAACTGAAAAATTCGAAAAATTTCACTTTTCCGGAGGCTATATCTCAAAAACTAAACAAGATATGGAAATGCGCTCAACGGCGTTGAATTCCCCGTGTCCGAATTGAGTTATAAGCAAATTTTCATACAATTTTATGCAATTTAATATTTTTAATTATTTCCTAAGGGGTACCCCTTTGGTTTTATCAGATTTTAATTCAATTTTCCCAAAAATCCTTAATCGTAGGATTATTAAAACGAAAATTTACATACATATGTATTTTGACCCACTGAATCCAGTGGTGCAATCTTCAAATGCATATGACATCTGGTTTTTGAGAAAATGTTAAAAAACCGCTTTTTGCGATTTTTTTGGCGGAAAAATGAAAAAAAATAAAAATCGCTAAAACTATGTTTATAAGTTAACTGAAGCACGAGAAAATTAATGCCGTTGACCGCGTTTTCATATCACATTTAGTTTTCGAGATATAGCCTCGGAAAAGTAGAAAAACTGAAAAATTCGAAAAATGTCACTTCTCCGGAGGCTATATCACAAAAACTATTTGATATTTTTATATAATGGATATATATCATTGCAAAAATATGACGATATATATATCAAAATAAATATCATGATATATATCGATCGATATATATCTTCGAACCCTGTTTTATTGGAAAGAATCAGTTTAATTTATCAAATTTTTGAAGTATTTTGTAACTCTGCAATTGCAGATTTTGATAGATAAAACAACCTATTTAATAGATGTAATTACAAGGAGCTGTACCACTATGGTTGCGCTCTTGTTTGACAAGCGATACCTCAACTTATACGAGTCCAGTTCACAACCATTTTGTCATCTGGGACCCCCAAATTTTTCAAATATTTTTAAAGCTCTAGTTTTTATTATAGTTATTTGTAAATAAGGACTGTTATAATAAAGACCTATGGCTCTTGCAATATTTTCCATTTTTAATTTTGAAAGTGTGTATATAATTTTTATTAAATATCTATAAAAATTGCTACAAATAATTCGAACGAAAAGAGAACTAGTATAAAAATAAAATATTAATAAAAAAGTACTAAATACAAAAATACTAGTTTAAGATCGTTTCCCCCGTTTAAGAATCACATTGCAGCTTGGTGAGTGCCTGTATCTACTGTAATTGGGATAAAGTTCCTTTTATACAAAGTAGCATAAATAAATAAATATCTTTCGCACGTCATTGTCAATGTTTTTTCACCATTTCAATCTTATTCTGATTTGGCATGAAACCTTGTATAGCCACGTGAGGTTCGGTGGCTTCTCGTAATTCGTCCTTGAGTTCTCTCTGTGAGATGCGGGTGAGTCTCTGGGGCCCCGCAGGCCTGGAAGCGATCCCCGGTGGTCGCCTGTCCGACTACACTTGTGCAACGTGACGTAGGAAACACTCTGGAGAGGTTATGGCGAGAGGAGAGAAAATAAATGAAAGATGGTATAAAATATAAATAAATATATCATCACGCCTTTTACCCGTTACTGGGTGTGGTACTCTGCCGTAAGTAGATCTCGGTAAGTGATATATTTATGCGGGTGATCGTCAAATCACGGCCCCCAAAGATATTAGTGGAGGGGGAGCCACAGGAGTAGATTTAAATTGGTGAAAATTGTTTGTCGACTGTGGGGATCGAACCAGGGTTTTCAAGATCCATAGGCCGACTCGATACCACTGAGCCACCTACTCCATAAGAATAAATTAAGAATGGAAAATGACTGAATTATTTTTAAGAGTAAAAACTATTATTAAACCAACGAAAACTAATTAACATTCACTTGAAAAATGTATGGAAATACGAGTAATTTTGAAGAAAAATCATGAGCATTCTCTAGAATTTGAACCCAGTGTCTTTCACGCGCCAGGTAAATGGTCTACCACTTGGGTTACAAATACTCTGTCAATAACTTCATTCTTAAAACAAAATATTTATTGCAACTTTCATACAAAAACATACCTTATGTTTTTTGTCTTTTTGATATTTCCAACTACAGTACAGGGTCCGAACTCATCGAGCCATAGTGTGGTAGTTTATACAGGGTGTTTCTATACCTCTGCACGAAACTTTAATGACATATATAATTTGATATACTGATTATAGAACAAATAGATTTTTTTTTGAAATTCACAAAAATTAGGGTACCTATTTAATTCCTAGCGAACATTGGATTTAGTACATTTAATTAAAAAAAATAATAAGGCATTACACCAGGTACCAACATAATAATTAATTAGTAAATGATTATTTGTAGGCAGTGTTTATACTTTTATTTCATTAGTAACATAATTATAAATAATTAAATGTACTATTAAACCAGTGACACTAAAATGTTCGCTAGGAATGAATTACCTTAATTTTAGTGAATTTCAAAAAATATGTTTGTACTATAATCATTATATCAAATTATATATGTCATTAAAGTTTCGTGGAGAGGTATAGAAACACCCTGTATATTTTACCTTGAGTGGGATTCGAATGCGATAACACTAGTCATACCACTGTACTAGCGAATACAAAGACGACAATTTTTTTTGTCCTCAAATGTCAATTGGGAAATGGATATTATTTTATGTTTTCGTATTTTGTAAAGAGGACTTATACGCATCTAAAAACTGTAGCAAAATAAATGCCTTATTTATTAAAATATACTATAGAACACAAAAGGGAAATTAGTATTATACCGCCCACGCGGACAAAACAAAAGAAGAAATATTTGAAAATAGGATGAAGGATATTTCGGCACTAACAACAATTTCCAAAACAAAGGCGCTTAGGTAATAATGAAAATACTGTTAATTGTTATCGGGAAACAGGAAATTTCATTGTAAAAGCTGAGTTTCCAAGACAATAGAATAACGAATAACAGTACAGTGCAAACAGAACTGTGGATGCAAACAAAAGATTTGCATATCAGATGTCATTTGTTCTGGTTACAAATGCACAAACGCACTCTACTTCACATGAGTTAAACAGACATTAAATCACATGACTTTGGAATTATTTTATCACTCTATCATAGATAAATAAAATAGATAAAAATCTCTGTTTATTATTATTATGATTATTTAGTATTTATATTGCCGTTAACAATAATAATAGCTGGGATGTATCACATGAGTGATAAAAACTGCTAAAAGATCGTATCCTGCATTTTGCACGCAACGTTATTTTTTCATTCAAAGTTAACGGATTTTGTTATAAGCGAATAAAATCGTAATAACTGTAGCGTTACCATTTACTATTATTCGTGTAGTGCGAATCTAGATGCGTAACATATAATTATGGTGGTTTAAATTGTAGCATTCTGTTTAACTGTGGCTTTGTACCTATATAATAGTTCTCACAGATTTGATGCTGACTTTGAATTGATGTTAATAGTTCAATAACTAAGATTATTTTTAGTATGTTAATAATTCGTTTTTTGTAAGCAAAAAACATTTGAATTACAATTATGTCATACTTTTTTCCTGGCAAAAATCAATGCTTCGTTTGGTGGAACTATAATTACAAAATGACAAAAAATTCGATTCAATTTTCTTGTCGAATATATCCGTTATATATAAAAAATTAATATATCATCACTTCTTTTACCCATTACTGGGTGTAGTACGCTGTCGTAGTAAGTGTCAAATCACGGCCCTAAAGATGTTTGTAAAGTGAAAGCCACACGGGTAATTTTAATGTGGTTAAAATTGTTTGTCGGTTGTAGGAATCGAACCCGGGTTCTCAAATCCATTGTCCGACTCGATACCACTGAGCTACCTATAATAATATCTTCAAAAAGATAAGTGTTTAAGTGTTAACTTTAGGACTAATGTGCAAATAGTGTCTCAATTGAGAGACGAAAGTGATACTTTTCATCCCTAGTACAGAAAGTAAAGCTATATGCATGGCAACTGAAAAGCAACAGTATGATTTGATATTAGTGACATACATACATACATACATACATAACATCACGCTATATCCCATTAAATGGGGTAGCACGAACCCGTCAACATTCTCATCTTGACACATGATACTCGATTCGACCACATTAACACTTCCTCCATACAAACTCTTTCTTTTCTCACAACCAAAATCCATCAACACACAACAAACATTCATCCATTCGCTCCTGTACACTGCGCTTGTTTCTGAAGGTGATCTCCACACAATTGCAGGTAAACACTCGAAACATCTAACCAATGAATCTAAAATCAAGAATCATACGCTTGTCTTCATTCATCATATTTATCCCGCAATTAATTCCTATCCTGACACACCACTTTTGCTTCAACCATCTTTATCTAAATTTATAATTGATTTCTTTCTGAAAATTTAGCTTTCTGATAGAGTAGTAAAATATATGTTTACCCCGTGAAGAAAGTGTCATTCTTCCTTCAGGAAATAAAACGAAACCTTCGAGACGAAAAGTCTCATTTTCTCCCCTTGGTATATAAATAACTTAATTCATATTTAATCAAATAGAATTTGAACTACAACTCTCTGTAAATGTGAAATAAGATTGAACCTATCTTCTCTGAAAGAAAAATAATGTTAGAAAAGTGGGTGTAAGTCAGGTGAGAGAGTTTTGGCTTGTGAAACATTTGTTGAAACTGATGATAAGAGACTATGTGGACAATCTAAGAATAAATGGATGCTACGATTGAAGGTTTATTGAGTGAATGAAAGATGAAATGAGATGCTGGAATAGGAATGATTGGTCAAGATTAATTGAATGTTACCTACTACATATTTTGAATATTAAAATTAACTTGAATCAAAAATCAAAAACAAGTGCGCTAGCTCGAAGGCCACTGAAGACAATATCACTTTCGCGATCTCCTCCCAGATGGAATTGCAACTCTCAACCTCCAAGATGCATATTTACATACTTGATCCTAACCTCCATCAGATTGTCAGTGCTTTGCAACGCCTACTTCACTTGTGTCGCGGTCGTGTTACATATCGCGGTGATATAAGCGCATGGACAATTTCTCGGAACAACCACGATCTACTTATTTGTTTCTACAGTGGTTTGTTCGAGATTTCTGTTAGGTTTCTTGAGTTCTTATTATTGTTTTGTTGGGTGACGATGCATGGTATGGCAGGATTGGAATGCAGATTTGCTATTGACAGTGTTCGCGTTTATTCATTGATGATGATTTTAATTCTAAGAAGTACTATTCGAATCCGCTATATCCCATTAAATGGGGTAGCACGAACCCCTCAACATTCTCATCCTGACACACGATACTCGTTTCGACCACATTAACACTTCCTCATCATCATCATCACGCAACAAACATTCATCCAGTCGCTCCTGTACACCTGTTTCGTAAATCTTCACTTAAGCCCACTTCTCTAACAACGAATCTATAAGAAATGAAGGCAGCATCCCTGCGCTTGTTTAAAAATACATTTAATCGAATCTCACTCAAGCTAAAAATTATATAAACTACTACACTGCGGCTCGGTGAGTACGGACCCTGTACTGTAATTGGGATTAAGTTCCTGTTGTATAGCGTAACATAAATAAATATACAGACCATCCTATGTTACATTAAATATGGTAGTACGAACCCTTCAAATATTCATTAGATTTAGATTAGATTGATATATCTTGTTTTCATCTATATTCATACAAAAAAAGATAAAATAAAATTACGCCAATTTACTCATTTCTTGTAGTGGTACTAGTAGCTCTGTTTTGATATATTTCTAAGGGTGAAATGCGGTTACCAGCCGTCTAATTACTACCCCCAAAATTGTCGTAATGTTTAAGTTGTAATTGAGTGTGGCTCACCTTTCAAATTTTAATAGTTGATAAACAGACATAGTATGATGTGAAAATGCTGCGGTACTGCACCCAGAAATGGGTAAAAAACATGATAAATTATTTTTCGCTACTCAGAATTTTCCGGTATTAAAACAAATTCAAGAAAAACTTAAAAATTAAGTATGTAAATTAACGCAAAAATAGTTCTTAATTGTGATAACCACGGATAAAATGTATGCGCTCTTAAAAGAAAATCTAACATTCTTTAAGATTCTTCGAAGCTAAGCTTCGAGAGTCTAAAACAAAATACTGGAGAGCTTTATGCTAATAGGAACTAAAACCCTTGAATTCTGAATTATTTCTTTGTATTTAATTCTTTGAAAGTTGGTTTTGTCGTAATGGTGGTACGAATATACAACGGAAAGTGTGAAATTGTTAAGAAATGGAACAGAATTACATATTCATAGAAGCAGGAACAAAGACATTATATTATATCTTTATCTACATTTTTAATTGATTTATTTCTGAAAATTTAGTTTTCTGATAGAGTAGTAAAAGATATGTTTACCCCGTGAAGAAAGTGTCATTCTTTCCTTAAGAAATAAAAAGAAACTTCGAGACGAAATGTCTCATTTTCTCCCCTTGATATACAAATAACTTAATTCCACAAGACAAATATTTGTTAATTACTGTCTAGAATTATTTAATTTATTGTTATTATTATTCGATTTCCACAGCCGACAAACAATTTTCACCACATTAAAATTACCCCTGTGGCTAACATCTTCACTTCACACGTATAAATATATCTGCTACGGCAGATTTTACCCATTATTGGATGTGGCATACTACCGTAGCATAACTCGATTAATATAGTTACCAGTCGTCAAATCACAGTCCTAAAGATGTTAGTGGAGGAGAAGCCACAGGGGTAGTTTTAACGTGGGAAAAATTGTTCTCAAATCCACAGGCCGACTCGATATCATTGAACCCCATTTTGAATCAAATTAAGACATTAATTGTAAGTAATTCAATTACAGTTAATGGAATAGACATATTATTTTATGTTTGTCTTATATCGCTATTTTGAATTTTAGATTATTTTTAACAATGGCAATTTAAATGTTATAAAACTACAGTATTTTGAAAGAAATGGAGGTGACAATAATTAAAGTAGCTCAAAAAAGATACACAGACCTGTATTATTCCATTTTTGTATGTATATTTTATTTATATTCATTTTTAAAATTCAGTAAAAATTTAATTTCGCACTCGAATCGTAAGTTTTATGACGCTTCTACCTAATTGATAATTGTAATTGCTATTTGTAATTACTAATTGGGATAGCTGTGAACAAAGCTGAACTTGTATTATTGAAGGTAGTAATTTGACAGTTGGTTTCTGCCCTGAAAAGGGTAAAATGGTGTGATGAAATATTTATTTTAATTAACCTTCAAAAAGATGAATTAAATTTAATATATCCTAAAATAATAAAATGAAACCTTTCAGCATGATAACAATTTTGATTAAAACAATAAAATATCAAAATGCAGCAACCCGAAAGTAATTTCATTGAAACAAAACGAGAATGAAACCATTGAAATAAATTTGTGTCATTTTTCACGGTAACTTCCAAACAAAATTGGAATATTTGGCCGATATTTAATGACTTCATTATACAACTGTAGCAAATTAAAATGAAAAGCAAAAGTTTATGCAATTATATTTGTACCTAGTATATTTTAATTGGAATGCTCCAAATTTATTTCACTACAAGAGAGAAAAGTGAATTAGCATATTTCTGTTGTCAATTATTTTATAGAAAAATATTTCAAATAAAAATGGTAGAAAACTTTATCCTTTACAACCTTTATTTGAAGCATTTTCTTCTCAAATAACTTAGTAACATTTGACAGTCGATAATGTACAAAAGAAATGTTCAAAAAACTGTTTGTCATAGATATACGTTTTGTTTGTTTGTTTCCAGAAAGTTTTAGCATTTGTTTGAGCAAATTAAGTTTATGAGATTATATCTATTAGTATTTGTCATTTGTTTATACAAATAAATACCTTAAGATTAGAATTTGAAGTTAGTAAAAGTTAGTAATCCCCGTTGTATATAAAGTTGTATTTCCAAGCTGAAAATTTATAGCTTGGTTTGTTTAATACTGAACTAAATTTACGAGTACATAAATACATTTTAATAGTTTGTAAATTGTCAATACGATGCAGTAAAACTTTATAAAATATTTGAGTTTTATCTCCTATTGCATAGCTGTAAAGTAGCTACATGCAATCTTAGATAAACTTGAAACTGAAGAAAAACGTTCTAGCTAACACAGGGATAGTTTTAACGTGATGTTACTAACCGATATTGACACCATGGTCTGCCTTCCCTCGATGTACTGCAACAAGACGGGAAGCCGGGCACCATCACTATACAGTATACACACAACACCAAACATTCACTGGCAAAATACGACACTTTGTGTTGATCTACACATAATTTGCACACACCAAACTGTTCAACAAGATCTTATATCGCGGTTTTACATATTTGCACGAATGAAACGCGAATATTTCTGCCATAAATCGATGAGAATTCACGGAACGACTGGACACAACTAACTCGCACGATAAACTAAGATGGCTACGTTTTTGTAACCAGTTAGAACAAAGATTAATTAGATGAAGAATGTATATTTGGGTAATTGTACGTAATGATTTGTTCGTGTACTAACATAAAGATTGTTAATATTAAATAAATGTATTATTTATATGAATGTTTGCAAGTGTTTGTAAAATAAAATAAAATTAATTTAATTTGAAATAATAAAACCGAATGCTACATTAGTTATTTATATTTTAAATATGTTTTAACGAGAGCCAACACACGCGTCTATTCAGTTTAAAATAAAATAAATAAATATGTAGTCACGCCGTAGCATATCTCAGAGGGTGGTATATTTATAAGCGTGAAGTACGATTACTAGCTGTAAACTCACGACCCCCAAAGATATTAGAGAAGGAAGAGCCACAAGTGTAATTGTAATGTTTCTAAATAAATAAATATAAATATATCATCACGTCTTTTGCCCATTACTGGGTGTGGCACTCTGTCATAGCAAATCTCAGTAAGTGATATATTTATGCGCGTGAAGTGTGGTTACCAGCCGTCGAATCACGGCCTCCAAAGATGTTAGACGAGCGGAAGTCACAAGAGTTTCTAAATAAATAAATAAATATAAATATGTCATCACAGCTTGTGTGGCACTGTGCCGTAGTAGATCTTGGCAAGTGATATATTTATGGGCGTGAATTGCAGTTACCAGCCGTCAAATCACGACCTTCAAAGATATTAGATGAGGGAGAGTCACAAAAGTTTATAAATAAATAAATATAATGTCATCACACCTTTTATCTATTACTGGGTGTGGCACTCTGCCATAGCAGATCTTAGTAAGTGATATATTTATGAGTGTGAAGTGAGGTTACTAGTCGTCAAATCACGGCCCCCAAAGATGTAATGGTGGGAAGTCGCAAGGGTAATTATAATGTTTCCAAATAAATAAATATAACTATATCACGCCTTTTACCCATTACTGGGTGTGGCACTTTCCGTGGTAAGTAATATATTTATTCGCGTGAATTACTCTTACCAGCTGTCAAATCACGTTTCCCAAAGATATTAGTGGACGAAAACCACCAGGATAATAATTAAAGTGGTAAAAATTGTTTTTCGGTTTTGGAAATCGAATCCATAAAATAAGGTAAATGTTAGTAATGATTAATAATT
The DNA here is from genome assembly GCA_947425015.1 of Pterostichus niger. Classification (NCBI taxonomy): domain Eukaryota; kingdom Metazoa; phylum Arthropoda; class Insecta; order Coleoptera; family Carabidae; genus Pterostichus; species Pterostichus niger. Next base: position 1,494,253 of record OX380342.1, read on the forward strand.
ATTATTCAAGTAGCATCCGTAGTAATTAGGGAATATTTTCTCAAACTTATCACTTTAAGGCAGCACATAATGTATTCCTACTAAAAGCTCGAACTTTTAAAACTTTAAATGTCGAGGGGTAAAAGACCAACTTGCAAGAATTAATATTTAAAAAGGCCAGGTAAATACCAACCTCTCTCGCATAATAAGGGTTTCTACTTAACGTAGAAGGTCTCCTACATATTTCTTTCAACAGAGAGAATTATTAACCAACTTACTAGATACATTCGAAAATAATTAATAGTTAAATATAACTGCAAGAGAAATCTCATTAGGGGTTGTGAAATTTGCGAAATTGTGAAAAATTATCGAGAAATTTACATTTACTATATATTGTTATGATAATTACAAAACGTCAATTATCCTTACTATTTGTGCATTTTCCAATCAATTAATTAAATTTTAATTTACAACACGTTAAAACTACCCCTGTGGCTCTCCCTTCACTAACATCTTGAAGAGGGCGTGATTTTACGGCTGGAAACTGCACTTCACGCGAATAAATATATCACTTACTAAGATCTCCTACGGCAGAGTACTACACCCAGTAATGAGTAAAAGGTGTGATAATATATTTATTTAATTATCAAACATTATTTTCATATCCTAACCTCATAAGTGACATTTTAAAATAGTTAGAATTAAATGTCAAAAACTGTTACCTAGCAACTTAACGATAACAATACCGTAATATTTATTACAGTACTAATAGCGTAAAGTTTTACTTTTCCGATTAAAATTACTACTGTAAACATGGAAATATGATACAGTATGAAATAAAAGAATTAAAAATTCATGTTTTATAGTTTTTCTGTTTTAAAATTCGCTTAAAAACGTTGACAGTAAAGGTCACTTTCTACATGAGCAGGCGGCAAATCTCTACTTTCCATACATGAAATAAATTCAGAAAAGTTTACTTTTCCCTTGGTCATATAAAATAACTATTCCAATTTGTCTCCATTTATTATAACTATAGTATTAAAAATTTATCTTATCTGCAATTATAGATTTTGGTGAAAACTTGTAACATATTTAAATATTACTGACTTCAATTTCTTATAACCAAAAATACGGAATGCACTATAAGCTACTGCACAAGTAATCGAAGTTAAATTCCTGTTGTACAGAGTAACAAATAAATAATCAGTTAAACAACTAAGATAATATAGACAACAAATAGAAATAGCCTCAATGAACAATCTGTAGATTGAAATATGTAAACAAGTGAATAAAATTAATAATCTGGATATAAACATGTGGGAAATGAAAATGAGCTAAATGTACGAATGTGTTTATTTCTTCACTTGAAGGTCTCGCATTAGAATTCCGGTATAAGTTGTAAGTAACAGCGCCGCAAGTTTCATTCATAACACATAATATGTTTATTTGTTTACTTAATAGAATCTTAACTAACATTAACATCGTAATAAGTTACTAAATTCATGTTACTACCAACATTTTACGCCATGATTTACTGCTTGTTCAATGTTTGTATTTATGCGTGATGAAATTCAATTTATTTATGAAATATTTTTATAATTTTGTTCGTGAATCGTTGTCTATTAATATGGTATTATATTTATTTTTGTGTTCATGTTCAGTGGATAGGAAAATAAATTGATGTGTTAGAATTATTATAAATGTTTATGACATTATGTAATCGTGCTATTATGTGACGATTGTTGTAAATGTTCAGAATTTTAGGAATATTTATTTTTAGATATTTTGCAGTGTATATTACAATTATCTTTTTCTAAGTGTGGCAATCTTCTACAGCAGATCGTAATGAATGATATATTTATACGATCAATAAAACATTTACTCATTATATTTATCTTTTACTAACATTCCTAATTCCTTTCATACAAGCTTGTCTGAACAGTAAACGGTTTGAAAGATGAGAAAGGAAGGGAGTGTTGCTAAGCGCTTGTTTTGAAAGCGAATTAAATTTATTCCATAATTATATATTTGTCCGTCAGTACGGTGGTGTGGATAGTGATACGGAATTCGAATCTCACTCAAGCTAAAAATTATATAAAAACAATCACACTGCGGCTCGGTGAGTGCGGACCCTGTACTGTAATTGGGATTAAGTTCCTGTTGTGCAGCGTAACATAAATAAATAAATAAATAATTCCTATTCTGGCATAGCATCTAAATTCATAATTCCTTCTATACAAACTTGTTTTATCTTTTGTTTAGGCAATAAACTGTCAATTACATCAATTCATGTATTGTTAGGTCGTCTACGCAATCTTTAACCTACAATTGAACCAATATACACCAGTTTCACTAATTTTCCACATTGTCTACATTTCATAAATACATCCTGCAATTAATCTTCGCCAAACATTAACATTCATAATTCTTTTCATACAAGCTTGCCGCATTTTTCAATCTATGATATCCATCCATTTCGTCCTAGCAATCTCTCATCCTCAATACAGTTATACAGGATGTTTCATAACTACAGGTACATGAGTTAATGGTATATGTTATTTGATATGCTGATTACGAATCTAAAGATTTTTTTTTAAATCGCAAAATTATTTTCCATGTTTCTCAGTCCAAAATTTTTCGTTGCCACTGCCACTGGGTGGATGATTATGTTAAAGTTATTAATTAAATAAAATTATATTTTAAATAACTGCTAATAATTGAATTGTGTAATTATTCTTTCGTAGTATGTTAGTAGGTCAATTTATTGTTTCTTTTGTGAATGATACATACATAACAGTGTAAAAGAATTGGTGATTTGTTTTAAAAATAGATAACGCGAACCATGCTGCATTATGTATGACAGAGAATGGCAACAATTTTGAGCAATTTTTGTAAAAATTATTCGAATTGAATGTGTTTTATTTATTTTGTAATGTCAATTATTTTGAATACATAATAAACTACTCGTATAATTATCGTTTCATTAAAAATAATTAAATTTTGTTTGTTTATTTTACTAGTATTATGTAATTTAAATAGTTGATTACCTACTTCATTGTTCGTGTTTAATAGGAAAGCAAATCCAGTGCAGTACTACAAAAAATGTTTTAGGTAAACAACCCTTCATTTTTCGAATTTAAAAAAATTCTTTTAGATTCGTAATCAGCATATCAAACAACGTATACCATTAACGTATATATCTGAAGTTATGAAACACCCTGTACATCATTTTCGTTAATCTTTCAAACCACACCCATTTTTTTGTAACAACATTCTATTAAATTCTAAACTATTCTATACAGAATATTTACACATAATACGCAATTATAAGTAGAACGTAGAATATGCAAGTCAAGAACGTTTAAATAGATACACAATAAGCATAAATATCTTAGATATTTGAAGGACAAGCGATCGAATCTAGGTGTTGTATTACGTATTTCTATGAATAACAAATTCCATTGAAATAGAAGAAGAACAATAAATAAATATATCATCACGCCTTTACCCATTACTGGGTGTGGCACTCTGTCGGAGCAGATCTCGGTAAGTGATATATTTCTTCACGTGAAGTGCGGTCAAATCACGGCCTCCAAAGATATTAGTGGAGGGGGAGCCACAGGGATAGATTTAAATTGGTGAAAATAGCTTGTCGGCTGTGGGGATCGAATCAGGGTTCTCAGGATCCACAGGCCGACTCGATACCACTGAGCCATCTACCCCATTGTTATATAGTTTAATAAATAAATACAAATAAATAAATATATCATCACGCCTTTTACCCATTACTGGGTGTGGCACTCTCCCGGAGCAGATCTCGTTAAGTGATATATTTCTTCGCGTGAAGTGCGGTTATCAGCCGTCAAATCACGGCCCCCAAAGATATTAGTGGAGGAAGAGCCACAGGGGTAGATTTAAATTGGTGAAAATTGTTTGTCGGCTGTTGGGATCGAACCAGGGTTCTCAAGATCCACAAGCCGACTCGATACCACTGAGCAAGAACAAGTTGTTACAAATTCCAAATTGTGCACGGAACACCTACAACCATAATTACAAATTACCCGATAAATTTGTTAGTATTTCACGGAATTCACGGCCCACTAAGCAAGCGTGATTCGTGACACATGTCCAGTTAGTCACTGTAACGTAGTACGCATGCGTGCACCTGGGCTGTAAACTGTAACAATGAAAGCAACTCCTGCAGCTGTCCTGCATTCGAGCATTCGACACTCATACGTAATAATGTGACAAAGTTCACATGTGGGTGGGGGAAGGAAACGGAACAAACACGTGTGAGACAGGAAAAGGTTATTACAGGCCAACCTTGCACCTTGTGTGACGAAGTGACGTCATTGTGGTAATGATGCACAGAACAGCACAGCACACTCAGTTCCGGGATACTGGTCATTTAGAAATAAGAATTTTATTTAGCACCGGAATTCGGATATGAAATTAGTTTGTTTTTGTCATTTAGTCAATTTCAAGAATTTTGTTTGAAGAGGGGAAATGTGTCAGTTGCGATGGATTGCTGAAATTGGGGTGAGAAATTGTGTAAGATCCCTTGGAATAAATGGATGAATTTGATCAAATATACAGGCTGTTTCACAACTTAGAGCAAAAAATTAAAGGGTATATTCTGTACGACGTGCTGATCATGAAACAAAAAGAATTTTTTTTTAATTCGAAAAATTAAGGGTTGTTAACCTAAAACATTTTTGTAGTACTGCACTGGATTCGCTTTCCTATTAAACACAAACAATGAAGTAGGTATCAACTACGAAAGAATAATTACACAATTCAATTATTAGCAGTTATTTATAATAGAATTTTATTTAATTAATAACTTTAACATAATCATCCACCCAGTGGCAGTGGTAACGGAAAATGTTGGACTGGGAAACATGGAAAATAGTTTTGCGATTAAAAAAAAAATCATTTTGTTTCATGATCTTACAGAATATACCCTTTAATTTTTTGCTCTAAGTTATGAAACACTCTGTATATCATCAAGCCTTTTAGCCATTACTGGTGTGGCACTCTGTCTAAGCACATCTGTAATATATTTTTTTGCGTGAAGTGCGGTTACCGCCCGTCCACGGCCCCCAAAGATAATAGGGGGGGGGGATAGTGTGATGTATGTATATGTTTTCTATTGAGTAATAAAATTAAATATATAAATATTATAACATTATTCTTGTATTTATGAACCAATTATTTTTTGTAGCGTTTACGTAGGAGAATATTTAATTATTATTACTTTTATATTGAGTTTTAAATATACATAAATCCATATTTTTTATTATTGAACGGTTATTTAACCATATTATCATAACAGAAGAAATAAATAAATATTCATGAATGTTTATCTTGAGAAATAAACAGAAATAATTAGATACAACTTGAATTGAACAGCAAGAAATGATTTAATGTATATTTTCCGTTAATTGCACATTGAATAGCTTGATAATGATAACTATATGACAATGCTAATAGTTTGTAGCATGTACAGAATGATATGTTTGCATGTGTGTATGTTCGCTTGGGGGCAACATTCGAAGAGAAGATTGAATTTCGATAGCAGGCCATGCGCCGTGTTAATGATCCTTTCAATTTGGCACAGTTCAGGTTACTGTTATCATCGATGTTTGTAATATTCTCAAATTACTCCGTTCGTACATTCAACAAACTATCAAAATTCAGTAAATGCCGTTTTACACAAGCGATATTTTATCGCACTAGACATCTCCAATTTATCAATAAATTTTTGTTTTTTATTGCGAGTCAACCACATTCATAGTTTCTTCCATACAAGCTCATGCATTCATAAAATAAAATAAATATAAATATATCATCACGCCTTTTACTCATTACTGGGTGTGGCACTCTGCCTAAATAGATCTCGGTCTCGTCAAATCACGGCCCTCAAAGATATTAGTGGAGAGGGAGCCACAGGTGTAAATTTAAATTGGTAAAAATTGTTTGTCGGCAGTGGGGATCGAACCAGAGTTCTTAAGATCCACAGGCCGACTCGATACCACTGAGCCACCTACCCGTAATTATTATTATTATTTATTACGCAACAAATCCTTAATTACCATTCATCCCTATTCACCTTTTTCATTAATTAACATACGTTTCATATGCTCAAATAACTCAAGTTCACTTCCTTAACAACAAATTTAACAACGAAAATAACAAAGGAAGGTAAACAATATCCTTACAATAAGTTGCATGCAATGCCAGGATTCACATAGCGACCGATTGGTTTATAGTGCTGTTCTGTAATTTTCTATAACGCTACAGATCTGTAAATCTGAACAAAAACGAATCATATTTGATTGTCAAATGGCATTAAATGTATTTGTCAATAAAAATCAATGCGCTTTTGTTTAAATTTACAGAACTGTAGCGTTATAGAAAATTACAGAATAGCATCATAAATACGATAAACTATCGTTCGTACAATATTCCACTGTAAGTTACTGTAATTCGGATTAAGTTCCTGTTATGCAGAACAACAAAAATAAATATGAAGTATATGCGAATATAATTTTCAGTTTGAATAAAAGTAATGATTAGTGAAAATCTCCATTCAAATTAAAAATTGGTTTAATGGCAAATAATAAATGATAATGCATGTAATATGCATAATAACAGTAAATTACAAATGATACACTGATTGTTTTGAGTATGAAGTGTAGAGTAAAAGCGATAATTAACTATCACATGGCATTAGTTCCAAATTATATTTAATGGCAGTTTCTAATTATAGGAATGCAGGCTTTATTCACAGAACACGGAATTAAAATCGATTTATACACAATGTAGGTTTGATTTTATACTTACAAGTATACATAGAATTTAAATAATTTCAAATGAAAAATAAATTGAAATGTTATCCTCTAGAACAAAGTATAAATAATATATTACATTTTTCCCTGAATCTTTAGTTAACGTTCGCATATTTTATCGTACAATACATTCTGAGGTTGTTGTATCAACGCTTTTATTTTTTTATTAAAATTGTAATTAAATTCCACGACTGAAAGCTGAAGAAATATATGAAATGTAAAAGAGGAAATGAAAATATTCTTTATTATTATTATTATTTTATGTAATAATGAATCTTTTGTTGCTTCATACAAAATATTTTTTTGTACGTTCACGAATTTATTTCGCTGAAAGCAATACCCGATTTAAAAAAAAAATATGTTCTCAGGAATTTAATCCCAATCAGTGAGATTTAAACACAAGACCTCTTGTTGTTAATTTACGACGAATTAAGTTGAAAAACAAAGCGAATCCTCAAAACATTTTTAAAAGTTTGACATCTTTATATCTTATTTAGTTTTCGAGTTACACCGATTATTGCCTGAATATTGCTACTTTGTAGGCCCATATTTCAAAAACTAAATATGGAAATTGTATTTTTAGTGCTCCAATTAATTTTACTTTCAAAAATTGCTAAATAAAAAAATATATCAGCACGCCTTTTACCCATTACTGGATGTGGTACTCTGCCTAAGCAGATCTCGGTAAGATATATATATATATATATATATATATATATATATATATATATATATATATATATATATATATATATATGTATATATATATATGTATATATTGTCGCGTGAAATGAGGTTACCAGCCGTCAAATCACGGCCCTCAAAGATATTAGTGGAGAGGGAGCCACAGGGGTAGATTTAAATGGGTGAAAATTGTTTGTCAGCTGTGGGGATGGAACCAGGGTGCTCAAGATTCACAGGTCGACTCGATACTACTGAGCCACCTAGAAACACGCATTAAAAAGGAAAATACATTCGACGGTATTAGATTTTTCATGATCTGATGATATAGAACTTTTATAATTTTCGATTTTAGAACCGGTTCAACCATAAATGCATAACTCCATAAGTTCATATGAAATAAACGAAGAATTTTCGGACATATATCTAATAAACTTGTCTATAATAACATAATATAAATCAAGATTTAGAGAACGAAATATGTAACCATGGCATATAAAAATTAAATTCTTTTTTGCAAAATTCTGCAGCATTATTAAGACAAATCTAGCTAACCATTACTAATTAGCATGTCGTCATTAATTCCACTTCGTAGCATCACCCTTCCCATTAGCTAGCTCCATAAACGGCAGAAAAATCACTCCACTAACTCCAGGAGAAAAATAACATTTCCCACTTGTTGTTTCTTTGTTTCGTCGTACAACTCTTGTTTCTCGACTTCACAGTCTCGTTCTCGTTCTCTGTTTCAGTTCTCGGTTCTTGGTAGGTTAGTCACTCCGTGAGGGTCATTGCCGACTGCATCGTGTACTGACTCACCCCATGCTCTACTAGCGTGCTAGTCGAGCGTTAGTCGAGCGTTAGTTGTTCGTTAGTAGTGCGGAGTGATGCAGTTGGGAGTGTTGTGTGTGTTGTGAAGCGCTGGACTATTATTAACAGTTGATATTTGAAACGCGGCTGTTTTTGTTTTGGTGGGTGGAATTGTTTTTTACCGTGGTGCAGATTTTAATCATTTGAGGGTGTATTGTTTCATTGTATAACATTTTTTTTGTGATTGTGATTCAATTTTTTATTTATTTTTTACGTATTAATTAATTTAATAATTGTGCAAAAATGTAAATACTAAATTTTCATTGGTTTTATTTTTATTTATTTATGTCGTTGGAGATGATTCAAAATTTTACAAATGCTATCAACATTCTGACATTTGTCAAAATAACTATTTTTTCAACGATTGCCATGAACAGTTGACAATTTCGTTCACATTTGTCATCGTAAAGTTGACGTTTTCTGTGGAACAATTGAAAAATATCTTTGTCGCGCGACTGTTAAATGCAAGTGTTTCCTATGGTAACGCGCGAAAAAGATACTAAATATGCGCTTATTTCAATAGTTACCAGAGATACAAACAAAACAGAAACTGTTCACATTTGTCATCGTAAAGTTGATGTTTTCTGTGGAACAATTGAAAAATATCTTTGTCGCGCGTCTGTTATATGCAATCGTTTCCGATGGCATCGCGCGAAAAAGATATTAAATGTGCGCTTGTTTCAATAGTTACTAGGGATACAAACAAAACAGAAACTTGTCATATTGACAGTTGACAGAATACATTTATTTTCAGTACATATAAATTTTTAATTATTTTATGAAGCAAAGCTGCGATTACCGTGTTCGAGTAACAAAGAATTTTGAAGAAAATTTAAACACACAACCTCTTCCTTGTAAGTTAGTAAACATAATACTTACATCGGTTTATCCGCAGGACTACGATTTTGTTATTTTTAGTATGAAAGTAAATAAATATGTATTACTTTTATTATAAATAGTGATTTTTTCGCTGCCAATCGTTTTTAGTACTCATTGTTACATGACATAAATAATTAATTGAAAATAGTAATTTCCTTTGCAATAAAAAACAAAAAAGGTAGAGTGATTGTATTCATAGTTAAACTGTAGTCTATTTGTAAACAAACTAAACAATTATTTTCGTTGTGAAATACATAATTAAACTCATCCTATATCACTGTGGAATTTAATTTAAATTCACTGAAACAAGTACACAATAGTGTAACTAATTCAAGTGAAGTAATTTTATTCTACAGCATAATATTATCTCAACAATTAATACAACTTAAAATGTAATTACTATTTTTGACAAATTTAATTAGCAGTAATAAATATCGCAAAAATTCTGATGAATAATTACTGTGTTACTGTCTTAATAGTACAACTTGCAGTTGTTAATTTGCTATAAATCAAATGACGATCGTTTTTACATGATTCAGTTTTTGCCAGAAATATTCTTGGACGCTAAGATATGATGCCAAGCATAATACGATTGGAAAGAAGAAATAATTACATGTACTACTTGCTTTATAATTTAGTTGTTTGTTGATTTAAAAACTGGTAGCGTCAGTATACGTGATTGTTTTATTTTAAGTAATTTTATTGAGTTTATTTTTAGATTACACTTTCTCATCATGTGTAGATGGTTCCTGATTTCTTATTAGATTTGTGTGAATGTGTGGTAATTTAATCAACGTTGTTCTTTGAGAATACTTCATTATTAATTAAGGAATACAATGCTTCAGTTACATTTTTAAAAGATATTTTAAAGCTTTCTTTGATATAAGTTCTCAGAATTGATACGAGTTTTCTGAAAATATAATTGTTTATTTTAAAATTCTGTTTTGTAACTAACTAGAAACGGAGATGAATAAAAACAATAGAATATTAAGTATCTATTTTTATCTTTTAATGGTTGAAGTCATATGAATCAGGTTTTATTCTTGTACAAAACGTTTTATTATTGTGAACAAAATCACTTCAAAAAACAACATCTTTATTCAAACAAACCATTTTGTAAACATTTTTAAAAAATAAAATTTTCTACCTTCATTGACAGAAGAAAGTGATTTTTTTTTATCTGTAAGAATGAAAGTACATTTCTATGACAACTGAAAACAATGATATGATTTGACATTAGTGACATCTATCAAGAGAATAATAAATATTATCTAAAGGTTCTAATTTATTTTAATTTCTAAAAGGATAGTTGAAAAAAACAACTCTTTGTATACATAGAAGGGAAGTGTATTCTTTTGTCTCGCGGATGATATAGCTAAGGGTAGTAATCATTCAAGGGTGGAAATGACACTTTACTTCATAGGTATAAATATATTTTTACGACTATTCTTTCAAGTCATGTAAATAAAAATTAAATAGTATGTTATGCATCAAGGGAGGGAAACAAGCGATTATTCCCGCGTGTGAAGGGATAATCGCGCCCTCCCGTGAAGCATATTATACTTTTCGTAACAAGTGCACAAAAATTATCGTCTTATCGGGACAAATGTCAAATATGGGTTGCGTAATTAGTTACCTAGGAAACGCCGCAAACAGCTAATAATCGTAGTCTCTAGGGAGAAAAACATCTCTCTAGGGAGAGAAACATGCTACCTAGGGAGAGAAACATCCTACCTAGGAAACAAAATGTTTCTCTCCCTAGGGGAGAAAAGCAGTGTTTCTCTCTCTAAAATTAGGGAATAAGAACGTGTTTCTTGTGCATGTGTTACGAAAAAGTATTTTCGTAACACGTGCACAAGAAACATTGCTTTTCTCTCCTAGGGAGAGAAACATTATGTTATATTATTATTCTCTCCAGTAAAACAATATTTATGTTTTTAGTATTCGATCTGTTCATATTAAATTTAATTAATGTAAATTTACAAACAAAATATTATCGAAATACATACGAGAGTAAATTAAATTAAAAACATGTGATTAAATTATGTTTTTGTTGTTGCAGGAAATCAAAAGAAAATCCGGAAGTGAAGCCCACCTCATCATGCCATTTTCACACTAAACAATAACGTGTTCCTATTCAGTATTAAACAAAGTATTAATTGTGAATTAAGCTCAAATTTCAATTAGTTAGTGAGTGATAATGTGAGTGACAAGTGATTATAAAGTTAGTGGCATCAACTCTGGTGCCTTTTGGTGCATTTGTTGAATCATGCCCTCGAAGAAGCAGTATGACTTGGTGCAAAATGATGATTATGACACCAGGATACCTCTGCATCCTGAAGAAGCCTTCCATCATGGGATTACTTTCCAAGCAAAGGTATTTCACTTTTTTTCAAACTATTTGTTACACGCTTCTAAATTATTTTAGTGAAGTATACTTCAAATAAAAGTCATACCATTTTCCTAACTGATGATGAAAGTAAATGACTTTGCTCACTAGTAAGGGAAACGGTTACTTTCACAACTAAATTAAATGAGGGAAATGTCATTTGACATGGTGACTAAGAAACCGTGATGTGCATTTGCAAATACAACTCCTTTGATTATTAAATTAAAGAGCTCGTATGGAGGAAGTGTTAATGTGGTTGAAACGAATATCGTGTGTCACGAATGTTCTGTGAATATTTCAGGGGTTCGTGCTTCTCCATTTAATGGGATATAGCATGATGTTATGTATGTATGTATGTATTAAATTTCTTGCAAACGTAAAAAAAAACATCTTTACGTTTAATGTTGAAAAAATAATATGTAACACACGTGGGAAAGGGCCATTGCAAAACTCGTACTATTGGAATACTCATGCTTCAACTTTCGTACTAGTTTTGCAATTAAACCCTTCCCTCACTAGTATTACAATATACTATTATGTACTTACGTAAAGATGTCGACAAACTTAAACAATTTATGAATTAAATGTAGAAATTTGCCTTACTTTATTGAATTTATGATGTCGATTTTACGTCTGGCGTAAATTTTGAAGAATTTGAATTATATTCATACGCTCGGCTATAAAATGAAAATGATGCCAATTCTTATGGCCAATTCGCAAATTTAATATGAAAAATAGGAATATAAATCGTTTTATTACAACGTTATATTAAATTTTAATTTTACTGTCTAGACGGCTTCTCGTAATTTTTTATTCTTTCAAATAATATTGAACTACATTGTTGGCAAAACTGTTTCAGGTACGATAAATGTAGTAAGGTATTTCCTGTCAAAAATAGTCGCATATTTAAGTTGCTATCAAGATCTTTTAGCAAAGCTATACATATGTAATTTTTTAATATATTAAAGCAATTTTACGATTGTTATATTAAAGGTTACAGCTGTTTAAAATTGCTGCAATGATCCAGTTTTAAATAGATCAAACACAAAAAAATATTGACAAGTATCACTTGCGATAAATATTTCAACTGTCTGTTATGAAAGGCTGACGAGAAACGTTCATTTATTTTTAGGGTATAAGTTATTTCGGGAAGTTAGAATGAGATCATATTTAGAATTGAGTTCTTGACTTGTTTAAATTACTGAAAGCAAAAGTTAAAAGCTTCTAATTTTACGGAGTTCCTGCAGTAAATATTCGAATTGTACGGAAACCACAATATTTATTCTAATTATAATTGAGAAATGGCTCTCGCAGTCGCAACAATCATTGTTTTTATGTGTCAAACAAAGTTAATATTTATATATGCGATTTTATCCACGAAGTTCATCTTTTTATCAGTACCACTTTATAGAACGGTGGCGTTAAATAGTTATTTATACAACTAGAATGAAAAGTGATATTTTTTCTGCGCTCTAACTGTTCTAATTAAATTGCAATTAATTCTGTACCTTATCTTAACTAGCGTAGTTAATGGTGGAATTTTGTGATAAATCTATAAGTTTATATCTATATATAACGAACAATATTACATTAATATTTATTAAAAAGTAGAAAACATTTCTTAAAGTTACAAGTTTCGGTGCGATTTTGTTCATTATTTACAGAATTATGGCTCTACAAAATTTATAGATTTACACAGAATTTCACTATAAGTTAAAGTTTGTTTCATAGCAACTGTTAATAAACTCTGCGATAAACAGTCACTTTTTGCACTGAAAATGAATACATAATCCGTAAAATTGTAGAAAAGCAATTTTATCGAACGTTGTTATTGGCAAAATCCACTAAAATTGTTAAAATATCAAATATTGTTTGAAAACAAATGTCGAACAAGATTATTGTGTCCTTAGTTACCTCCATTAAAGTTTTTTTTTATGATTGCTATAAAAAGTTGACAATTATAATTTCGTTTGTCATCGTAAAGTTGAAGTTTTCTGTGGAAAAATCGAATAATAAAAAAGATATTAAATACGCGCGTTTCCAATGATAACGCGCGAAAAAGATAATAAATGCTCGTTTACTTTAATAGTTACCTAGAATATAAAGAATACAGAAACTTGTCATATTGATAGAACGAATTTATTTTCAATACGTATAGGTTTTTTAAATAATTTAAGGTGCAATCGTAGAAAAAATTATGTATATATCACGAGCGTAAAATGTCTTTGTTCCTTTTGCATTCGGCTCGCGCTGCAATTACATTGCTCGAGTAACAAATAACTATTTTATTGTACATAATGCAGTTGTATAAAAATACAGTGTACACCTCGTGCGTCAAATAGAATATCATCTGCCTCGCTAAACAATCATTTTTAGACTATACAAAGACAAAATTTATCGTGCATAAATTTTCAATCCCTTTATACGACGATGTTTAAGCTTTATTATAAAATTCTTGACTGTATCTTGTATAACATATTGGCTCAATGTATTCAAGTTATTATTGAAATATTTTTTGTATCAATGAACAAGATAAAAGGCATTGTCGGCAGCACGAATATCGTACAAGTATTTCAAATAACAGGTGCGCTATTGTAGAGCAGATTCTATATAAGCCCGCCTTCGCTATTAACAATAAATCTATGATAGATTTACATTGTATTGGGAATGTGAATCATTGTAGGCTGTGAAATACATGCTTTGTAGGTTTCATCGATTGGAAATGATTAATTGGATATGTCTTTGAAAAAGTTTTATTAGGTAATATTGGAAGTAAATTGCAGAGGATATAACTTTTAATTACTAATTTCCAGAATACTTTTTCTTGAAGAAAACTTATACTTATAAATTATACAGGTGTCCGAGAAAAACTGGGCTTTGACCGAATAACATGGAAATTGAATTTTCCACTACTATTAATGATAAACAGGCGTGGTGGCCGAGCGTGTTAAGGCACATCTCTTAACATACTGTGACGTCACCCGAACCAAGGTTCGTCAGTTCGAATCCGCCTGTCGACAATGTGTGATTTGTCGTAAAATATAAAATACAGTTACATGTATTTATCACACTCGGGCGCTATAAGCTAGTCACTTATACGCCTTAAATAGTGTAGCATTTGATTACGAAAACCGGCAGTACGACAGTGTAAAAACTGCGGCTCTGTGTCCGGTAGGCCCATGCCCGATCTCGGGCTGTAGCGCCACAGATGATGATGATTAATGATAAAATTGTGAATGAGAAAATTTAAACAAGCAACAGCAATTGGTAAAGCAACTCAACTACTAGTAAGCCAGCCCTTGAACTGCATTTTGGAAAGAAGCAACAAAGTGTGGTAGAATCCCACGTTAAAAAAGTCACCCAACACTGATTTGGGGAGACCTCTGGACGTTTTGTGTATCGTGGCGTCGGCTGATTTGCATTGCACTATGTCTTTCATTTAAGGTATAAGCAGGTCAGTCCAGCTCTTGCCAGAAACTGGGCGGAGTGTAGTGTATTGTCTTTATGTCTAGAGTGCATGGTCCGGCCTGACGATTCTGTTCGGATATTGAATCATTATTATTCAATACATAGCAGAATGTAAATAAACCAGGATTGGTTCTAGGGCCTGCCATGTATCTCGAACAGAACAGAACAGAACTATTACTGATAAAATTGATTTTTTAAAATGTCCAAAAATTTAAATAACAACAAAGACAAAATTAATTGTCATCCAACACTTCGTGAAACTAGGTTTAATAAAAAGTATAAAATAAACACTTGGCTAAGTTTCACAAAATTCAGCCGCCAAGTCACCTTATGAGGGCATCGTCAGAGGCTGGCCAGCACAGTTAGTAACCATAGACGCGTTTCGCTCTTATTAGAGCTCATCAGTATGGTATAACTCACTTCTTCACCTAGAACAAAGTTCATGTGAAGAAGCTGGTGACGAAGAACTGTGCCAGCAGAGAATAAGATCTCTAACAGAGAGGCTGAATTTTGTGAAACTTAGCCAAGTTTTATACTTTTTATTCCAAAAATTTATATTATATACATAGTAAATCCAGAAGTACAGTGATGTGAGTTAAAATTCCACATAAGTTAAAAATATATGAACTACCACGCTGTAATATATTTCTAAACAGTCGCAGAAACTATCAGTAATACGAGTATTTAGTTGAGCTGTTATCGTGCAATCGAGAAAAGTTGTTACTAATTAAACAAGATCACACAATATATATGGGGTAGGTGGCTCAGTGGTATCAAGTCGGCCTGTGGATCTTGAGAACCCTGGTTTGATCCCCACAGCCGAAAAACAATTTTCACCAATTTAAATCTACCCCGGTGGCGTCCCCTTCACTAATATCTTTGGAGGCCGTGATTTCACTACTAGTTTACGCGCATAAATATATCACTTACCGAGATCTGCTTAAGCAGAGGGCCACACCCAGTAATGGATAAAAAGCGTGATGATATATTTATTTTATTTATTTTACACAATAAACAAAAGGCGATAAGACAGTTCCTCCAATTAATTCATGCGTAATACAAAAACAAAAGCATTTTGAAGTCATCCAATTTGTCCCTTTAAAATAACACCCAGTAACCATTGAACCGCCCTTAAACAAACACAAAGACTGTCTGTTTCCGCGTCGTTTAAATATCGATATTATTTTATGCAAACGACGTCGTTTGAACATCGCCGAGACACTTCTTTTATCATTGTAATGTAAACAGAGATATCTCTAAATTAAGAGAGGCGAGTCTAAAAGAATAATAAAACAATCGTAAAACAGGAATGAAGATAGGCGATACTCCACTAGTTATATGCTTCATTTCAGTGGAATGGAGATGACGATATTACAGTGAATAAAGAAGGAATGCGTTGGAACTTTGTTAGATTACAGTGTTGGTAAGACTGATGGGTTAGATAAACTAGTAATTCTCTGCACGTATAGCGTAATTCCCTGGAAACTACTAATTGGATGGTGCGATTAATCTCGACCTAAAAATAAGGACCTTGCGAGGGACTATTACTCGAGAGGGATTCACGCTAACGCTCTTCGTTCTTTTGAAAAATTTCTAGCGCCTGCGTTGTTTATAACACTCTCGAATCTTCACACTCTAACGATCTTAGAGTTAATCTTTCCTCAGAAGGACTCGTGCTTAATGAGATCTCAATAATTGTGTAATGTTCCATTCAATGGGTAGCACGAACCCTTGAAACATTCATTACATTCTAACCATTCCTATTCTGGCACACTATCCAAATTTAACTTTTATTCATATTTATATCCATTTATTGTTAGGTCTAAATATTTATTCAAACATAAATAATTTAGCAACAAAATATTGTTATAATTTTAAATATGTTTTGTATTATGTTTTACTGTGAATAGAGTTCTTGATAAAAAATGATTAACGGTACCAGCCGTCAAATCACAGCCTCCACAGGGGTAGTATTTTAACATGATGAACATTGTTTGTGGGCTGTGGATAATGAACTAATGAGAAGTGAAATCCAGAAAATATGTGAACTATAAAGTACAAATGTATAAAAAACATATCAAATATATAAATAAATATATCATCACGCCTTTTACCCATTACTGGGTGTGGCACTCTGCCGTGGCAGATCTTGGTAAATGATATATTTTTTCACGTGAAGTGCGGTTACCAGCCATCAAATCACGGCCTCCAAAGATATTAGTGGTGGAGGAGCCACAGGGGTAGATTTTTTAAATTGGTGAAAAATTTTTGAAACATATCAAATATATAAATAAATATATCATCACGCCTTTTACCCATTACTGGGTGTGGCACTCTGCCGTGGCAGATCTTGTTAAATGATATATTTTTTCACGTGAAGTGCGGTTACCAGTCGTCAAATTACGGCCCCAAAAAATATGTTAGTGGACGGAGAGCCACAGGGGTAGATTTAATTTGATGAAAATTGTTTGTCGGCTGTGGAGATCGAACCAGGGTTTTCAAGATTCACAGGTCGACTCGATACTACTGAGCCACCTAGAAACACGCATTAAAAAGGGTTCGATTCCCACAGCCGACAAACAATTCTCACCAATTTATTTCTACCCCTGTGGCTCCCTCTCCACTAACATCTTTGGGGGCCGTGATTTGACGGCTGATAACCGCATTTCATGCGAAGAAATATATCACTTACCGAGATCTGCTCCGGGACTGTGCCGCACCCAGTAATTGGTAAAAAACGAGATGATATATTTATTTATTTTTATTTTAAAAAGGGTTCATTTTAGTGCGTGTGACAAAAAAAAGTGTGCGTACGTCGTCCGCGTAAAGTGTTTAATGTTTTTTGATTGGTAAAATTTGACAAATAAGTATTTAGTACACCATTCTACATTCCCTTTCGTAATTAAACTACACATCAGCAATGATAATGACAAACAATAAAATGTTAATAGATTTATTGTCATTTGACTTATGGAACATGCCTTCTATTGTTTTTAAATCAGTTATAAACAGAAAAGTATGATTTACTGTTTGTTGATATTAAACGTGTTTTAGAAGTGTTCTTAGATTTATTCATGTTGCAAATAAAAAGTCAATCTTAGTCTCTAGTAGATCAAAGAGCCCGAGGTTTACTTTTTATCGCAAATTCCATGTAAACTATTTAAAATAGTCATTGCTTTTCTGATTACTTTGGTTTCAAATAAAAGCTGCAGAGGAAATGTAATTCTGCATGTAAATGTGTCTGAAACAAAGGAACTACTCAACTTTGTAATGACTGCATTACGAGTACAACTAGAACAAATAGTACAAATAGTTGGTAACACGTCATAAAATCATGTTGTCCATGTTTAATCTAAATGCCATTCCATCTACCGCAGTCCATGTGGCACAACTGCATAGATAGACTCATACACAAGTCTACGTCATCTATAATTAATTCCCAAGAAATCTCACTTTCTAATAACTGCAACGTAAGCACAGCCTTCGCAGCACACTTTGATTCCCATTACCAACACCTGCATTCCTTGCCTTTACCATCATCATCATTTGTTTCAGAAAACATCTGCAACTTGATGCGTTTTCCATCTGAAACAAACGCGGTTACACAATAGAAAGTTGATCGAAACGTTGACCTTGACTTTGACCTCAGAAGACCTGGCAGGATATTTAGAAGAAAGCGGTGATGAGACTGCTCTTCTATGTTAGAGTTAATGTATACTTGTAGTTGAACATTTTATTTAATGAGAGATTTAGATATTGTGATTGTCATGGAAACAATGATGAAGGAATGAATTAATTAAGGTTTAAATTAGGTACTCATGTAAATTCATTGTTTGTTTGATAAAGCAGAAGGTAATTAAATAAGTTTTGTAATTAGTTCTTCTCTAATCACGGTTTACTGGGGAAAATTAGATCCGGAAAAATATTGTTTACAATTTATCGCTAATGCAATTCATTGCCGCAACAATTTCAAGCCTAAAATTCAACTTTGTTGAAACATAATTTAAACTACGCCATTGGAAATGCTAGCATTGCTTCCATCATTACTGTACAGGGCAAAATTTTAAGATAAATAAATATATCATCAATAATACTATATTTAAAATGTCTCACTTTATTCTTTTGTTTACAAATAACTATTAAAAAAAATTAATTATAAATTTATTTGTCAAAAACTTAATATAATAAATAGTCCACAGACCTATTTTTGACCTATAGTTTATATATATGATATATAGTATATTCAAGTAAAAAATTATTTAACAAGAAATTAATAAAAATTTTGTTTGTTGAAAATTCGGTAAAATAAGTAGTTCAAAGACATATTTTTGACCTATACGTCATAAATATGATATATAGAACAATTTTCAAGTAAAAAATGTTTAGGTTATGCATCATCAATTTTTTTGTCATTCCTGCTGAGATCTTTGACGAGCCATATCTTGAAAACTACAAAAGATATTTTAGTTCTGTTTACACCATTAAATTCGTCGTAATTTACTTGTACTTACAAAATATAATTGAAGAAAAAAAAAGTAGCTGAACGGCTATAAAATAGTAATGAAAAAAATCCTGCTGAGCTCTACATCTCCTAAACCATAACAGATATTTCAAATCGGTTTTAAATGTTGGATTTACCGTTTTTAACTCTATATTTTAGTAGAATATCAAATTAAATTTTCTTGATTAACTCTATTTTATAATAGGGACAAAAAATATGTAACAATATTTTATATGGAATTACACTTTTAGGAAATAATGCCTCACTCTCTTATATTCTTATAAAAATAACAATTGTATTTGTTCCAGATTCATTACTTCACCTAACTCATTCTTGAAATGATTTGAACTAACATATGTTTTTTCTATATAAATTATAGTTGTTTAGTTGTTTTTCCAATAGTAATAAACCGTACAAACAAAAAGTTTAATAGTTCATAAAACCGCAATTACACTATTGTTAACTTATTGTTAATATCCATAAAATAAATTTACCGTTATACTGGACAAATTTAATTAAATCTACACTGAAGTTGTACGCGAAACAGAAACAGCGACAAGCAAAACAAACCTGTAGCTAATTTCAAGTAAGTCTATCTGGGATCTGCTCCACATTTGCCCTTAATATCATTCAGCGCTTCTCAACATTTTTAACAACAAATATTTCAGAAACAAAAATATTGTAACACTTTCAGCATTATATATTTGTCTTTATCAATTGAAAAATACTTCAAATAAAAATCATAGAACTTTTATTTTTAAAGTATTTTTCTATGAAATGCTGCTGAAACATTCTACAGCAGAAAATACACAATGCCAAATTATTTTTTCGTAATACATGCACAAGAAACACGTTCTTATTCCCTAATTTTAGAGAAAGAAACACTGCTTTTCTCCCCTAGGGAAAGGAACATTGTGTTTCCCTCCCTAGGTAGCATGTTTCTCTCCCTAGAGACTACGATTATTAGCTGTTTGCGGCGTTTCCTAGGTAACTAGTTACACAACCCATATTTGACAATTGTCCCGATAAGACGGTAATTTTTGTGCACTTGTTACGAAAAGTATAATATGCTTCACGGGAGGGCGCGATTATCCCTTGTGTGAAGTTGGTAAACATCGACTTCTGCTCGAGCCTTCGGTCCTCGCTTACGTCTCGGATTGCCAACTTCACACGCGGGAATAATCGCATGGTTTCCTCCCTTGATGCATAACATACTATTTTTTGAGATGCACTGTTTTAGTAAGCTAAGCTTGAACCTTAACAAGGATATATGACCCAACTTTAAACCAGAAAACACTAAATCAATTTAATAATTTCCGTATTGTCATCCAGTTCCCAACTAGCGAATTAATTACGAACTTTAATGAACTATTATTAATTTCTTATGCACTCTGAAATATTATTTTGCATTTTAATTAATTATATGAGCATGGCACAAAGTTCGTTTACTTCATTAAAGAATCTAAGTTAGTTTTATTATTTGCTAAGTTTGAATCGTAAATACGACGTTTATTCGAATTTAATTTTAACTTTGCTACGGGTTTAGCAATTAGCTAATTAACTCGGTTTGTTGGCGTTGTCAGAAAATTTGTTTTCCTCTCAATAAATTGGTAAGATTATACTTCATAAATTTTAACTGTTTAATGTTTTTGTTCACATCGATTTTGCATAGAATAATAATTAAACGATTAACCACATTTATTTATTCAACTGTTACGTTGTGTAACAGGTAATTAATCCCAATTACTTTATACTCTTAGTAACAAATTGAAAAACTGCTAATTTTATGACCGGCTTCATGACAAATTAATTTACTTCCAAAATAAATATAATTTATTTATTCAAATGACAGTTGAACTTTTGCCATTAATTTTATATTACTAATATTACTTAAAATTACTAGCCGTCAAGTCATAGCCCCCAAAGATGTTAGTGGAGGGGTAGCCACAGAGGTAGATTTTAAATTGGTGAAAATTGTTTGTCGGTTCTGGGGATTGAACCAGGATTCTTAAGATCTCGATACCACTGAGCCACCTACCCCTTATATTTAATATTTAATAGAAATAATAAAAAGTAGTTTTTTCTGCATTTACATCGTGTATGAAACGTAGACATTTGCCGCCTACTCGTGTAGAAATATTACTTTCTGCTCTAGATACACAAACAACTATTGCATAATAAATAAAAGATATAAATTGTTTTCATTTTTACCTTTAACATTTTTTCTGTTAGGTAAGTGATCCGAATAAGTTGACTTTACTTTTTGTTCTATTCATGTAAAACCCCAATTTTGTAATAAAAATGAAGTCTCTTTTCTGTTAGCCTATGTCAGTTTTAAAGATTGCTCAACTAAAATACTAAAAAAGAAAAGTATAACAAAAATTCCAGTAACTGCGCTGAGGTAATTAATATGTAAATAAAATGTGAGTCAGTATTTACCTCCTCTCTGGAATTTTTTGCTTCCTGTGATAAAAATCTGTACACATGTTCTTTGAGCATATTTAAAATTTTCCTGTTTAACGTTTGTCGAGCAAAGGAAGATAAAAATGTGTCAGTGAACACACACACTGCACCTAGATGTGATATAAATATAACTATTTGAACTACAGTTAAATATTTTTAATTTTAATGCATGTTTACTAGTTTTTATTAGGTTATAAGTGTAAGAAATTATTCGGACATTCAACTTTGATATGAAGGTTAACGGAAACATTTTTTTTTGCAATATAAAAGCAGTAAACATTACTTGTATTATTGGTTATTACTATTATATTCTGCGTTGGTGTAAGACCTTTTCTTTTTTCAATGTTTCTAAATAAATATTTTATACGAGATTCGAATCTGGAGATCCTGAGTTCGAACTCCACTCAAGCTAAGAATTGGTATATTGTGGCGCGGTGTGTCGGAACCTGTACTGTTGGGATTAAGTTCCTGTTGTACAGAGTAGCATAAATAAATAAGTAAATAGACCTATAGTAATTTCAAATTATTTTGATTATTTGGAATTGTATTTTTTTGACTGTTCAACATTTAAAATTATATAAATAAATATATCATCATTCCTTTTACCCATTACTGGCTGTGGCACTCTGCCATAGCAGATCTCGGTAAGTGATATATTTCTTCACGTGTACCAGCCGTCAAATCACGGCCACCAAAGATGTTAGTGGAGAGGAAACCACGGGGATAGATTTAAATTGGTGAAAATTGTTTCAAATTATCTTTAGATTAAATACTATTTTTTTACCATTTTTATTTTAAGTAGTTTTGTTTTTATTACTTCTTGTTTGACATTACAAAATATATAAGGTATTTCAAAATTATTGCAAACTAATTAAAGGGTATATATTATTTAATGTATAGAATATAATGTTTTTTTCTCTGAAATTCGCAAAAATAATTGCTCGTTTCTTGAATCAAACATTTTTCGTGCCACTGGATTGATGGGTTACAATAATGAAAAAAAAATTAAATTTATTTAATTTAATTAAAGTTAGTATTACAGTTCTTTCATTGTTTAATGTTTACTAATTTTTTTTATTATTGTAACATATTATTCTTTTTGCGTTGTAATAAGGACATATAATAATATATATATATATATATATATATATATATATATATATATATATATATATATATATATATATATTCTTATTTTTTCTGCAATAATTTAGAAATATCTTGTATAATGCAATTTTGGGGCCCTCTTGAAATTACAGATCCTTCACACAATTGGAATCATATATTTACTACATCAAATGTTTTTAAGATATTTTAAAGAAAATTTCTTCAAATCTGAAACAATTTTTTGCATGATTTAAGTGAATAAAGTTATATTTTTCATTCCTAAAATCCTTAGGGAAGAAAGTAAATTATATCAAAAGATCTTTGTAAATGAACTTTACCATTAATCACTGTACTATATAAACTGTGTGTAATTTGTATTTTATTCAGTCAACGTTCTGAAGATGGTTTAATAAGCCGAAATCGATCAACTTATTATCAATAAATATTTTTTGTGAAACTACATCAAGTGTTTGCGTTCATTATTCTTCTCCAGGGACGTCTATTAATACAATAATAAATTTTATTTAACTTTCTCATTTATTACTGAAAATGTTACTTTCTGACAGGGTAGTAAAAAATTATATTTATACCTTGTGAAGAAAGTGTCATTCTTTCCTCAAGTGCTTCCGACAGAGAAATGAAACGCCATCTTCAGGAAGAAATTACTATTTTTTAGTAATTTTATATTAATATTTTTTTAGAAATGATTATGATTTTGCAAAATACCCAATGACTAATGTATCCATAAGTGTAGTTTACGAGTAGATAAAAACATGGACTTCACATTTGTAAAACAGTCATTAGTAAATAAATTTAAATAAAAAATAAGAAGACAATCATTAAAATGATGAGTAGTCTTTGAATGACTAACACATCATTTCATTTTGCAATAGTTTCTTGCGCGAAAAACTCCTAGATCTATATTTCTAACTACTATTAGTAATATTCAAATAATCATTAGTCCTCTCTAGAATATTTCTGGATGGAAATATATGAAATTAGCTTATGAATTCGATGATTTAACACGATTCTAATATGATTCATATCCGACAACCGCACGCCCAAATTACGTAATATTTCACGTTCGATTTTCCGTCAGCAATCTGCGAGAAGGGAGACAAGCTACTGAAAAAGCGTTTTGTACTGATTCTGCGATATATGTACTTGTCAAAAATTACATTTTTCACTGAAATATGTATTAGATTTTGCTTATTCATTAATTATTCTAGCGTAGAAATTGCTTGAATTTATGACATGGAAAAGATATTATCCTGGGGTTATAAAGTTTGGGAAAATTGAGGTAAACTATTTTTATTTAGCATGTTGCAATATTTTCTGCAGTTTTATGGTTACGTGTAAATAAAATATGAATGGAAAAGAGTATACATACTTTGATGTCAGAGCCGGTTTTACAATGAAGCGACTGCTGTCTCCCAAATTTCAGAGAAGCTAAAGTGTAATTATCATTTTCATCATACGAATTTTTTATTCTGATCACGACAAAATATCGTTGAGTGCATCTTTATATTTGTTGTAATTCAGTTTAACGCGCAGTTGTATTTTTGGTTTGAACCAGGGTTGACCTGATTTAAACCAGTGTGATTTAAAAAAAATCATTTTAGATTTTTTTTGTATTTTGTATTAATTTATTTATATTTCTGGTACAGAACAAATAAGTGTCTCAATAAAAATTCAATTGTTTAGAAAACATTTTAAAGATTTTTTGTAAAACACAAAATATTTTTCAATATTTATTTATTAAATGAATTAATATTAAACAAACAATATTCAGTCAATGGAATCATAAAAAAATATAAATAAACTAAATCATACATTTTTATGAAAAAATGTCATTCTCATTTATGTTTCTATTATTCGATAATTGTTTCACAGTTATAATATTTGAACAAAAATACCAATTTTTCTGCCTTTTCAACACCTAACTTATTTCTTAATTTGGCCACCCAAATTGTAAACACGTTTAGTCGAGCATATAGTTTAAGAAATTTGTTTTAAAACTTGTAATGTGCAATAATAATAGAAATTACATATTTTTGAAAGGAATTTTTCATATAAATAGTTATGTACTAATAATTTTTACTCCATTTAGTGAAATAATTTTTAAAAAATCATGAATAATTTTTGATTTCTTTTTTAATCATGATTTTTGCCAACCTGGTTTGAACTGTCGTGTTAGTGACACAAGAGAGAAATACAATTAAAAATTACTTAAAATAAAAAAGAATAAAATTGTGCATCTACATCATGTGCATGATTGAATACTATTCTTGTCATGGTGTCATCGATGAAATAAGAATTAAAATTTAATATCTTCACCATTAGTAATTGCAGTGCAATGTTAATTAGGATTCTTGACGGTTCGTGGCGCCAAGTCGCGGCTCATGAGCGAACGCGAACGCGAACGTGGCATTAATTTGCTGATGAAGCCGGAATTTCGATGACAATGTCATTCACAAACGTCGCGAAATTGGGACTGTGACAAGAATGTGAATTCGTTAGCAGAAAGAAGAGAAGAAATTAAACTGTTCTAATTCAAATTGCGACATTGTTTTAACCTGTGTTCTCACCTACCAAATTACTAATTACAACTAGCAATTATAATTTACAATTAGTACAAATTACAATTAATAGTACCATAGTGAATTTATTTATTTAAGCTACTCTATACAATAAAAACTTTATTTATTTATTTATGTTACGCTGTACAACAGGAAATTAATCCCAATTACAGTATAGCCGCAATGTGATAGTTTTGTATAATTTTTAGCTTGAGTGCGATTCGAACTCGAGATCTCCAGATTCAAATTCCGTATCGCTATCCACACCACCGTACTGACGGATTTAAATAGTAGTACAGGGCTTCACGGAGTATAATAGTTCATATATTTCTAGTTTCAGTGGGATTCAAACTCGGGATCTCTGGATTTGAATGTCGTAGCGCTAACCACACCACTGTACTGTCGGAGCAATAAGAAATATTGTACAATTATATAAGGGCGTTAAGATAACTTTAGGCTCACAGCGCATAAATTATTCTTATAAAATTACTTTTACAACTAGAGTCGAACAGTGGATTTGAGAACCCCTGTGACTCCCCTTCCACTAACATCTTTGGGAGCCGTGATTCGACGGCTAGTAACCGCACTTAATGCATTTAAATGTATCATTTAATGAGTGCTGCTACGCCAAACTGCCACACCCAGGTGTAATTTTTTTTTAGCCAACAAATAATGAATAAATATTTGAAATGTTAGCCGTCAGTACGGTGGTGTGGATAGCGATACGAAATTCGAATCCGGAGATCCCGAGTTCGAATCTCACTCAAGCTAAAAATTATATAAACTATCACTCTGCGGCTAATAGGGTAGGTGGCTCAGTGGTATCGAGTCAGCCTGTGGATCTTGAGAACCCTGGATCGATTATCACAGCCGACAAACAATTTTCATTAATTTAAATCTACCCCTGTGGCTCCCCCTCCACTAATATCTTTGGGGGCCGTGATTTAACGGCTTCACGCGAAAAAATATATCACTTACCGAGATTTGCTTAGGCAGAGTGCCACACCCAGTAATGGGTAAAAGGCGTGATGATATATTTATTTATTTATTTACACTGCGACTCGGTGAGTGTGGACCCTGTACTGTAATTGGGATTAAATTCCTGTTGTACAGCGTAACATAAATAAATAAATTTATGCTACCCTATTAAATGGTACATAGCATGATGTTATGTACGTGATTCTTATTCTTGCGAGAAGCAATGCTGTTGCATTGCGTGTGAGATTTTCTTTATTTTGTTAAGATTCCAGTAAGCTGAGTACTATGTAATCAAATGCAATTTAATATTTTTATCAAAAGTTGTTTTTATAGAGATAGCATTGTGGTGCTAGTTTTTAAAACGAGTTTCATATTTTCAAGGATTTCAAATGATAGAAAATTGTACGCGAACGCATGAAGCAGTGTTATTAACTTTATGAATTATCTGAAATTACGGTTGAATAATTTTACAATTTAAATTTATGTTTAATTCACGCTATTTTAAAATTGATTCGTGATATCTACATATATTATGTTAATAAATATTTTGCATTATCATTTAAATTATAAAATTTAATATAAGCTATCTATTTATAGGTACTGAATATATTTAACTTGCTGTAATAACCCTTAAGGAATACATATTTAAATTTGATTTAAAGTTATTTTTAGATCAGAATTTGCAGAAGTTTGAATGAAATTATTTTCTCAAATAAATTATTTATAATGTCTACTGTTGATCGAAGATGTTGCAACCGTGAAGATTATTTAATTTTAATTAAATAAATAAATATATCATCACGCCTTTTATCCATTACTGGGTATGGCACTCTGTGTAAGCAAATCTCGGTGATATATTTTTCGCGTGAAGTCAAATCACGGCCCCCAAAGATATTAGTTTAGAGGGAGCCACAGGTATATATTTAAATTGGTGAAAATTATTTAATTTTAATATGACTTAATAGAAGTTTAGACAATTAAGTTTTTACTTACGTTACGTCGACTATTGAATCAAATAACAGAAATTATTGTTTCACTTACCTGAAATAAAGAAACATAAATTAGTAATTATAATATTAATTCAAATTAATACAACTTATTAATCAATCTAATTTTCACCAAATTAAATCTATCCCTGTGGCTTCTCATCCACAAACATCTTTGGGTGTCGTAACCGCATTTCACGCAAAAAAATATATCACTTATCAAGATCTGCTTCGACAAAGTGCCACACCTAGTAATGGGTAAAAGGCGTGATGATATATTTATATTTATTTATTCAAATAAGAAGATAATTACGTCACCAGTAGATTCATAATACCGCAGAGGATTTATCTGTCCACGCTTGATTTCCGCGTAACTTTTTACACCCCTCGTAAAAACTATAAGAATAACAAATGACAGCGTATCAGGGGAGCGACATATTTCTCAAGTTTAAAATATTAAACTCTGTAAAATTCAACACGATCCATTTTTAAAATCCTAATTTTGTTTCGCCGTGGTTCACACCATTTATCATTTTCACGTTTTAAATATTATAGTTGGCTGATCGTTGGTAATGCGATCTCGGGAACAAAATGTCGGTTGTCGTGGTGGAGGCAGGAGGAGGCAGGGGGAGGTGAGTCGAGAGTCTCACGACGTGTCGAGAGAATAAGGGATGAAGTTTTTGACTGGTATTTACATATATGTTACCCTTCTTGTACCTGTCACTTTGATGCGATAGGGGTTATAAATATAGATAGGTTTGAATATAAAACGGGAGTTATGGAATATTATATGATTGACAGCGAGTTTAACCCCCCCCCCCGCGTAGATGCTACAAGAATGACGGAAGGAACAATGTTACAAGAAATTATTTTCTTTTCATGAATTTTTAACATTTTGGTTTGACTTGACCGAATTTCTATTTGCCATTTTTTTTACATATTCGTGTTTGGTTTATTCCTACTGAATATGTTATTCAGCTCATCAAAAACATTTTTTGCTCAGTATAATTAATTTTTTATATACATAAGGTCGGAGTTAGTTGATTTAAATCAGTGTGATTTTTAAAAAATCATTGATTTAAATAATTTTTTAGTTTTTGTTTTGTATTTTGTACTAATTTAATCATATTTCTGGTACACAACAAAACAAATGTCTTAATAAAAATTCATTTCTTTGAAAAACATTTGTAAAAATAATTTTGAATATTTATTTATTAAGTGAATTAATAATTAATATGAAAACATCAAATTTCGTGTACAAACATATTAACCTACCGTGGTCACTCAAGTTGTAAACATATAGTCGAGCATATACAATAAAAAAATTAGCAATTATTTATTTGATGCCTACTGTCCATAAAAAAAGCTTTTTGGAATTTTTAGCTTTTATATAAAAATGTATGCATGAGAGGGTTAAACTAATTCATGTTAAAACTTTTTCATATAACTAATTAAATACTAATAACTTTTACTCCATTTAGTGATGTAATTTTTAAAAATCTAAAAATAATGATTAGTTCAAAAATGATTTTTTTAAATAATGTTTTTTGTCATCCCTGTATAGGATTAAAAGTAGCTCTTTAAGGATCGAAGCTACCACAACACGGACTTTCAACGATGGAAAATTAGGATTAATGGATTCTGAATTGTAAAATTTAATAAAAAATATTAAATAAAACTCTAGGCAAAGTCTCACAAAATTCAGCCTCCGAGTCACCTTATGAGGGCATCGTCGGAGGCCGGCCAGCACAGTTAGTAACCATGGACGCGTTTCGCTCTTGTTAGAGCTCATCAGCATGGTATAACTCACTTCTTCACCTAGAACAAAGTTCATGTGAAGAAGCTGGTGACGAAGAACTGTGCCAGCAGAGAATAAGATCTCTAACAAACGGTAAGATGACATGAGAAGTTCTGTCGAACCATTAATGCCATCTACCGAAAAAAAATTTTCGGTAGAGGCTGAATTTTGTGAGACTTTGCCTAGAGTTTTATTTAATATTTTTTATTATACCTAGTCTCACCAAGTGCATGAATGACAATTAATTTTGTCTTTGTTGTTATGTAAAATTTAAGTTACATACTAAACGTAAATACGCAAACCATCTCAACTGACTTATCCAATAACATTCTTCTCAATCCTTCAATCATCACACATCATCTGTTACGAAGTATCGGTTAATATGAAATGTAAAAACTATAAAAATCTCTTAACGCTATCCAAATCGTCGTGTTCCATTGCGAAATCCTAGTCAAGTTCAAGAGTATGGCCCTGCGCTTGTGGGCTTCGGTTGAAAGAGCATTCCCGCCATTTCCGGTTGGTTCCGGTGCGTAGCTTCCCGCTTCTTACTTCATTGGAACTTCACACTTGACATGCCAGCCTATATACCATACCGGACTTTAACCGTACTTCCACTGCAGTTAGGCAGACGATAAAAGTTTGCGCTCTAATGAATTGCCGCTGACCAACGATAAAGAGAAAACGTTTCCGAAAATTGAGAGCTTCTTGATTAGCGAGAGAAAAACATAATTTTCTATCTAATTGTTAGTGATACTTGCGTTTATTAATTGATAAGCTAAAGTTTGTGTTTTAAAATCTAGCTGATTTCAATGTATACAGGGTGTTTCATAATTTATGTCACTTATTTTAACTCCATATATAGTAGTCAATACACTGATTACGAAACAGAAAGAATTATTTCAAAATTCACAAAATTAATTGCATTTTACATGAAGTAAACATTTTTAGTGCCACTGGTTTGAGAGTTTTTTTTTATGTAATATATTAATAATTAAATAATACACAGTATAATTGTCTATTTATTTATTATACAATATTAGATAAATGCTTAATAGTAATGTTATAATATTCACTACCTCTATGGCTGTTCCACCACATTCAGTGGTACTAAAGATGTTTACTTCATGTAAAGTGCAATTAATTTTGCGAATTTTGAAATAGATCGTGAGCATTTAGTATATCTGCGATTGCAGATCTCCATAGATAATGCAAAAGGCAATACAGTGGTGTGTTTAGCATTACGGTATTCGAATTCGAAGATCCCGTGTTCGAAACCCACATATTATTTTTGAATAGAACGATAAATTAATGAATTGTGAAAACGGTCAAATTTTATTTATTTTAGTTTGTTTCTATTTATGATTGATTGTGTTATGCGTATCCGATTTATTTTGTTTAATTTTATAATATATGTATTGTGATTTATATTATTAAAATAAATAATTGGACGCTTGCAGCTATTGTCTACCATTTTGAATAAATATTTAATTATTTTAAATAAAACTCATTGTGTGAATATAATTTCAATTAATTATTCATTTATATTTTGTGATATTGTACATTTCATATTTTGAAAACTTATAATTTTCACCACTTAAAACTGTCTCTGTGGGTTCCTCTTCACTAACATCTTTGGAGGTCGTAATTTGACGACTGGTAACTACAATTCACGTGAAGAAATATATCACTTTCCGAGATTTGCTATAGCAGAGTGCTACACTCAGTAATGGATAAAAGGCGTGATGATATATTTATTAAATTTTTTATAATTTAAAACTGAAAAAAGTTGAACAAATTTAAACATATTTCAGTTTGTGTTTTTAAATCTTATGTGGGCTAAACAAATTTAAATTAACAGTAGTGGTATAAAACTAATTGTGTTCCGACGGTTAATGACTTTTGTCTAGAAAACGCTTAGCAAAGTAAAAGACGTATCATAAATGTAAATGACAGAAATAGCCGGCTTTAACAATTATTTAAATGAAGTAAAACTACCCGGAATTTACAGCTATAAATTTCCCTAAAAAATTAACATTTTTCGTACTTTGTCGCGTTGGTATTCATTGTAAATTATTTTCAAATTTCTGCGTAGATTAATCTTTTTTTTTATTTGTCAAATTGTAACCTACAAATAATCGATTAGAAACTTATTTAAAGTACAGTTCTTCGAATAATTTTTTAAGATACAATTAAAAGTAATTTAGTGTGAAGGGAAAGTTGAATGACCTCAAGGTCAACGATCTCCAAATTACACTTAAAATGAAATGTTTACTTAGATATAAATTTAATTTTAATGTTTGGTGCTCTGGTGCAATGTATTTAAAGAAACAAACTCTTTGAAATGTCATGAATTGCTACGAATTTATTGTTAATTATAAATATAAATAAATATATCATCACGCCTTTTACCCATCACTGGGTGTGACATTCCGCCTAAGCATATCTCGGTAAGTGATATATTTCTTCGCGGTTATCATCCGTCAAATCACGGCCCCCAAAGATGTTCATAAAAAGTTGTCAGGTAACTGGATTAGTTTGAAGTTTATTAAATTTTCTTTTAAAAAGAAAACTTATAAAATAAATAAATATATCATCTCGCCTTCTATCCATTACTGGGTGTGGCAATCTACCGAAGCAGATCTCGGTAAGCGATGTATTTCTTCGCGTGAAGTGCGGTTACTAACCGTCAAATCACGGCCCCCAAAGATGTTAGTGGAGGAAGAGCTACAGGAGTAGATTTAATTTGGTGAAAATTGTTTGTCGGCTGTGGGGATCGAACCAGGGTTCTCAAGATCCACAGGCCGACTCGATACCATTATAACTTAGAGACCACTAAAGATATTTAAAATCTGATTTAATTCCTAGTTCTTCAAATATAACAGTACATTTGAGATAGTATTTAATCTTCCTATCTTTGACACGCAGAAGTTACATCATTGTTGGATACTTGTAATTATTTATTGCGTAATGAAGTTTATTATTTGTTTTCTGCAGTCTTCTCTTATCTTACGTAGCTGTTTACTGAATAGAGAAGCAAAAAGGAGTTTCAAAAGAATGGATCAGATAAAATCAGGGTTCGTAAATATCATGATATTTATAATAAATATCAAAATATCTGATATATAGGATATATATCAGATAAATATCACTTTTTGGATATTTATGTTTTAATTTTAGTTTTTGTACACATTTAGAAAAACTGAAAAATTCGAAAATTTTCACTTCTCCGGAGGCTATATCTCAAAAACTAAACAAGATATGGAAATGCGCTCAACGGCGTTGAATTCCCCGTGTCCGAATTGACTTATAAGCAAATTTTCATACAATTTTATGCAATTTAATATTTTTAATTATTTCCTAAGGGGTACCCCTTTGGTTTTTTCAGATTTTAATTTAATTTTACCAAAAATCCTTAATCGTAGGATTATTAAAACGAAAATTTACATACATATGTATTTTGACCCACTGAATCCAGTGGTACTATCTTCAAATGCATATGACTTCTGGTTTTCGAGAAAATGTTAAAAAACCGCTTTTTGCGATTTTTTTTGGCGGAAAATTGAAAAAAAATAAAAATCGCTGAAACTATGTTTATAAGTTAACTGAAGCACGAGAAAATTAATGCCGTTGAGCGCGTTTTCATATCACATTTAGTTTTCGAGATATAGCCTCGGAAAAGTAGAAAAACTGAAAAATTCGAAAAATTTCACTTTACCGGAGGCTATATCTCAAAAACTAAACAAGATATGGAAATGCGCTCAACGGCGTTGAATTCCCCGTGTCCGAATTGACTTATAAGCAAATTTTCATACAATTTTATGCAATTTAATATTTTTAATTATTTCCTAAGGGGTACCCCTTTGGTTTTTTCAGATTTTAATTCAATTTTACCAAAAATCCTTAATCGTAGGATTATTAAAACGAAAATTTACATACATATGTATTTTGACCCACTGAATCCAGTGGTACTATCTTCAAATGCATATGACTTCTGGTTTTCGAGAAAATGTTAAAAAACCGCTTTTTGCGATTTTTTTGGCGGAAAATTGAAAAAAAAAATCGCTGAAACTATGTTTATAAGTTAACTGAAACACGAGAAAATTAATGCCGTTGAGCGCGTTTTCATATCACATTTAGTTTTCGAGATATAGCCTCGGAAAAGTAGAAAAACTGAAAAATTCGAAAAATTTCACTTCTCCGGAGGCTATATCTCAAAAACTATTTGATATTTTTATATAATGGATATATATCATTGCAAAAATATGACGATATATATCAAAATAAATATCATGATATATATCGATCGATATATATCTTCGAATAAAATACTATAGCTAGAAAAATTATATTAAAATTCTAATGACATTGATAATCGACAACGTGTCTAGAGTAACGCTGTACAATCAAAATGAAAAGTTATTAAAAGTATGTCTATGTAAAATTTTCCGTAGAATCGAGTTTTGTGATCTGCAATTGCATATCTTATCTAGTTATTGCGTTATTTTGAAAAAGTTAAATATACTATATAACAGATTTAAAACATTTTTTTAGTATTATTGTTATTACGCATAGAAAATAGGAATTTTTTTCCATGTCTTCTATTATCGAGATCTGCAATTGCATATGTCTTCTAGTATTTGCATTATTTTGAAAGAGCAAAATGTACTACATAACAGATTTAAAACATTATTAAGTTTGCCATATTTGCTTAGCTCGAAAAAATAGATATTTACGGCTCTGAATAAATTTGTAAAAAAATAAGAAAGAAACTTTTGAGATTTGCGGAATATAAAATCCGAATCTATAAATTTTAATGCCTCCAAGATACTTCCTTTAATTTTAATTTTAAATTTGAAATAAACTTTGTTTCAAACTTCCAAAAGAAGTTCTCCAAAATAAATATATATTCCACGATAGATATTCAATACAACAAGAATTCCTTTTTAAAAATAGAGTTATAAAACGTGGTTGTACTCTATATAAATATTTATTTTCTTTTATGTTTGATTAGAACGATGAAAACTGAATATGAAAGGTACGCTGTTATGATTCATCATAAAATAATGAATTATATCATTTCGCAAAACGCGCAAACATAACAAAAACTAAAATAACTAGCTATATATAACTACCATTCGCCAAATAAATTTACGAACACACTTACAATAAATTATATTTTTCACAATGTGAGTTAATTTCTTAGAAAATGACATCACGAATTTATGAATTGAGGCGCCTATTGCTGAAAGATCTTTCGCTTTTACCACGGACTGTATTTTAACTTGTATACAGCAGACTAGCCAGACAAAATGTGTGGTCAAACTAGACATGCATTAGAAAATTCTCACGCCCGGTTGCATATAAACAACTCCTACCTAGGTTCAGTACACATAAACTCTTATGCAGTCACGTAATATGTAGGAAGAAATTTTTATAGAGAAAAATAAAAATAATTTTATAATTTATATGCGGTTAAAGTTTATATTTTATATCATTTATATTGCTTAGCTACTAGGAAATGTACAGTGTGTTTGAAAAAAATGGACACACCCTATTTTCTCGCTTATTATTGCAGGCACAATTATTGCTTAGTGCATATTATCACTGTAATATTTGTGATTTAAATGAGTGGTAAAATTAATTATGGAACTTTCGGTTTAACCGCAATTAACATTAACTCATTTATTGTCTTTATAACCACACTAAATTAATTTGTTTTTATGTTATTATTTATTTGTTACCAAATAAGTTTTTCTTTCTCTTAATTTCTATAGTAATTAAGAGATGTATTATCTAATAATATGTCAGAGGGTACTGTGCTCGAATTATACTTATATTTTTTAATGGGGCAGGTGGCTATCGAGTCCGCCTGTAAATTTGAGAACCCGGGTTCGATTCTCACAGCCGACAAAATAATTTCCATTACGTTTTTATGTGGTTAACAATTAAATCTACCCCTGTGGCTCCCCCGCCACTAATATCTTTGAGAGCCGTGATTTGACGGCTGGTAACCGCACTTCACACGAATAAATATATCATTTACCGAGATCTGCTTAGGCAGAGTGCCACATCCAGTAATGGATAAAAGGCGTGATGATATATTTATTTATTTATTTTACGTTTTTAATTGTTTTAATTTTACGGTTATAAGTCATTGCAAGACTTAGTTATGCATCGAAAAAGAGTTCATTGCTATAAGTAACATTTTGTTTTAGACGGTTGGTAGTAGCAGGTGAGAACATCAAAATTGGAATATAAATTTGAGCAATTGCTTAAATGTCACAACATTTCATATACTAGTACAACAGATATCCCAGATTTTTTTAAAAATTTTAATTTATAAAAGACACGAAATTTAAAAAAACAGTATAAATCACTCATTTTATAAGACTTTTGGCTAAACTTGACTTGGGGGCCAAACCTGAAGTTGGTTGCGGAACAAGCCGCTTCTGGCTTGAATTCAGGAGTACCAACTTAATGTCAAAAGCCGAACAATTTGAAATTCGAGGTATATTTATCATAAAAATGCGTTCTGTACTAGGTTTGGCATGGTTAGGGGTGTTGGTACTCCTGAATTCAAGCCAGAAGCAGCTTGTTCTGCAGCCAACTTCAGGTTTGGCCCTCAAGTCAAGTTTTACCAGACTTTTATCGCACTTATCATTTAGAAAACTTGGACTCGTGCGAAAAAAACTCTTTCTTTCATATACTGTTTTATATCTAACAATTATCATCTTACATTATCGTATTCCGAAAAGTGTATAGATGCTTTTTTCATAAATGTCTGAATTTTTCTTCGTTTCTAATTGAGAATATATTCTTGGCTAAAGTAAAAACTAGTTATTTCATAATATCCTCTACGGTTAACGCACGCAACTGATTGCGTTCCTAGTTCTTAGGGCGTTAGAAACCCAGTGAAACCGAAGGTTAAAATCTACGATCTAAGATCGAAGATCCAAGAGTTCTCAGTCTGAGGAGGTGTGGCAACACTGCCGACCACTCGACCAGTGGCTTCCAAACGACCTCGACCTTTGGACGCACGTGAAGAACACTTACGATACAACAATCACCTGCCGCGGTTGAGCTGGGATTCTGAAGGTGGTCACGAAGACAAATAAAAACTATGTTGCTAGGAGTTTCAAATAAAATAAATGTGGTTTGGTTTTTGTATTCTGCATAACAGGAACTTACTTCCAATTACAGTAGTTTCTAGTGAAATTCGAACCACTCAAACATAATCGTTTTTTTTTTTATAAGTTGAAGCCAGTGAGAATTAAAACAATGATTTGTTTGTTGAGTCTGACATTATTTGACATATTGGACCAGAATTGGAAGCTTACTCTTATTTATTTATTTATTTATTCGAGCATTTAATTTAATAATAAAATTAATTATAGCAACTATTATTTTCTTTTTTCTACATAATCTAGACAAATAAATACCTATTATTAAGTTATCTAATTTGTTTTATTTCTCATGGCACTCTGATAATTGCTTTAAAGCGTGTATTTTCTTTTGCTTCTAACTCGGATATAAGAAACAATTGAACAACAAACTTATACTCTATGGATGCAGTTTTTCATTCTGCACATTTTTCTTCAGTACACTTTTGTTCTAAAATTAATAGGTAAAGAGATATCGCTAAATCAAAATTTTAACATTGAATTTTTTATGTTCGGAAAAAAAAGTAGACACCCGGTATATAACCTCTTGCTTGCGATGGTTGCTACGATTGCTTGTTATTCTATACAACAGGAACTTAATCCTAGGGACCTACAGCTTATAGTAGACTCTGAACCACTCAGATATAATAGTGTTTTTTGGGTATAAGTTGAAACCAACGGAATTTGATCACGCGAACTTTTGCTACGATTGCATTTCAAGTTATTAAGATTAGACATCGTGATTTCTCGTTCCTGAAGCGAGAGCGCTACCATGCTGCTACAACTGTCCGTTAGTAAAATAGTAGTAATTATAATATAAATTAATTAATTAAAGTAAATATAGCCATAAATAGGACATTAACCTAATGTGGGTATATAAAAAATTGTTGTTGGTTTTCTGTTACGTAAATATTTAATAAATAAGTTGTTCTGGTTATTTTATTCTATTATTAAACTCGTCTGCCCACACGGCTACTTTTCAATACTACCATTTAAAGAATTCTTCTTGTATAATCCACGTAAATCTTTCATTTCTTCAGTGTCCATATTGCTTTTTATTTACTTAAAGAGAACAATAACTCTACAAAGCCTGAGAAAAGTAATAATACACACATTATCTTCCTCTTTCAAAAATCAAATAAAAACGGAAAATTCTAGAATTGTCATTCTCGTCAGTGAAAAGCTTCTTTCAGTGTCGTGAAAAGCAAAAGAAATCGAAATTACTTTTACTATATTGCGTTCAACAAATTTCAGAATGCCACGGACATTTTCAACGACAATTTTTCATGTTTTCTTAGCACAATGGCCAAGGGTGACGATAAATGATATAGTGCAACAAAGCAATATAGGACGCGTGATGTAAAGATCGCTGACGTGCTTTATAGAAAATGCTTGACATATCACCAGAAATTTATAATTCTTTACCAAGAAAATATTTTTAACAGCGAAAAAAAATTCTGAACCATTTTTATTTTAAAAAGTAAAATAAGACAAATTATTTCAATCGGGTACGTGGTTCAGTGGTCACGAATTGAACTGTGGATTTGAGAACCACGGGTTCGAGTCCCACATTAGGGATTATTTTAACTTTTTTGTAAATTTAGTTTAGCCCTATTCACAATTAGCTAAAATCTAAAGAAAAGCGACGAAATAAAATAATAATTTCTTTTGAGGTGGCTCAGTGGTATCGAGTCGGCCTGTGGATCTTGAGAACCCTGGTTCGATCTCTACAGCCGACAAACAATTTTCACCAATTTAAAATCTACCCCTGTGGTTCCCCTTCCACTAATATCTTTGGGGGCCGTGATTTCACGGCTGGCAACCGCACTTTACGCGAAGAAATATATCACTTACCGAGATCTGCTTAGACAGAGTGCCATATCTAGTAATGGGTAAAAGACGTGATGATATATTTATTTATTTATTTATATAACTAAAAATTATTAAAATAAAAACAAGTAATTTATTATTATCATTGCTATTTTTAATCTAGGAAATAGTATTAATAATAATTGATATAATTATTCTGCATTTAGCTGCAATTAAGTTATAAAGCAAAGAACAACACGTTTTTTTATATTTTTATTATTTATTTGTTTCGAACAAGGAAGTAATATATAGTGCATTTGATCTATTCATGTTTTTGTTTGTAACCATAATATGCTACTGGAAATTTTCTCAGTTAATAGAGTGTAGCATAAAAAGAATACTGAACGAATTGTATGTGGTTGTATGTTATTGTCTTTGCAGCATATCTAAATGACATCTATAATATACGTATGTGTATGCAGCAGCTACTGTGATTATTAATACGATATGCAGGTTCAATAAACTATTAAATGGAACGTGCATAAGCTGCCACATATAGCATTTTTATCGGCTGTGAAGTATGAACTATTCGGTTGAAATTGCATTTTTAATTATTGCACGATAGGAACATAATTGCTTATAGACACAATTGTATTTTTGGATGTTACCGGCAATTCAGGTAATGTATAAAATTAAAAATAAAAAAATCATTCATGGTGAGGCTCGTGTCCGTAGAACACACGTTCCACACACCTAAGCTTTTAT
The DNA here is from genome assembly GCA_947425015.1 of Pterostichus niger. NCBI lineage: Eukaryota > Metazoa > Arthropoda > Insecta > Coleoptera > Carabidae > Pterostichus > Pterostichus niger. The sequence goes on from OX380342.1 coordinate 1,533,513, forward strand.
ACGGTGGTGTGGATAGCGATACGAAATTCGAATCCGGAGATCCCGAGTTCGAATCACATTCAAGCTAAAAATTATATAAAACTATCACACTGCGGCTCGTTGAGTGCGGACCCTGTACTGTAATTGGGATTAAATTCCTGTTGTACAGCGTAACATAAATAAATAAAATACAGAATAATAAAATTAAAATAAACACTTGTCTAAGTCTCACAAAATTCAGCCTCCAAGTCACCTTATGAGGGCATCGTCAGAGGCTGGCCAGCACAGTTGGTAACCATAGACGCGTTTCGCTCTCATCAGTATGGTATAACCTACTTTTTCACCTAGAACAAAGTTCAAGTGAAGAAGCTGGTGACGAAGGACTGTGCCAGCAGAGAATAAGATCTCTAAAGAACGGTAAGATGACATGAGAAGTTCATATTATTCATCATAAATAAAATAAATATATCATCACGCCTTTTACCAATCACTGGGTGTGGCACTCTGCCTAAGCAGAACTCGGTAAGTGATATATTTTTTAGCGTGAATCAGCCGTCAAATCACGATCCCCAAAGATATTAATGAAGGAGGAGCCACAGAGGTAGATTTTTTTAAATTGGTGAAAATTATTTGTCGGCTGTGGGGATCGAACCAGAGTTCTCAAGATCCACAGGCTGACTCGATACCACTGAGCCACCTATCCCATTAATTATAATTAATTATGAAACAGAAATAATATTTTCCTCCCTCCACTAACATCTTTGGGGCCGTGATTTGACGGCTCGTAACCGCATATCACGCGAAGAAATATATCACTTACCGAGATCTGCTAAAGTAGAGTGCCACACTCAGTAATGGGTAAAAGGCGTGATGATATATTTATTTATTTAAATAATATTTTCAATATTCGCAAAATTATTGCAGTTTACATGAAGTACACATTTTTAGTGCCACTAGTTTGAGAGTTATTCCTAATATATTAATAGTTAAATTATAATTATAAAGACAACGCATTTTACGTGGTGACATATATCAGTTATTGAAATCTGCTATGGCAGAGTGCTACAATTAATATTTTCAAATTAATTTCAATACTGTCAACATTTAAAATAAATAAATAAATATATCATCACGCCTTTTACCCATTACTGGGTGTGGCAGTCTGCCGTAAGCAAATCTTGGGAAGTGATATATTTTTTTTGCATGAAGTGCGGTTACCGACCGTCAAATCACGGCCCCCAAAGATGTTAGTGGAAGGGGAGCCGCAGGGGTAGATTTAAATTGGTGAAAATTGTTTGTCGACTGTGGGGATCGAACCAGGGTTATCAGGATCCACAGGCCGACTCAATACCACTGAGCCACCTACCCAATACTTTCAACATTTAACTTTTAAAATACGTACAATGCTGTAATGGGTTTCATTTGTAATAACAACATTATTGTGTTTAACATTAGACATAATTAGTTGCACATTTGATATTAGAGAAATTTCTAATATGTTGTAAAATTACATGATCAATTAATTATACCTAGCTAATATTATTTCTGTTACGTAAGTAAGAGTGAAGCTGTCAAAATGCAAATTAGATTTATTAGCGTCTACCTAGAGATGTTTGTAAAGTGATATTTAATTAAACAGCAGTAATAACATTTATTTTCATCGCGTGAGAAAGAAAACAATATAATTTCCACAAACAAAAATAAAAAAAACTCGCTTTATAATTAACTTCATTATTAAATCTGTCAACTCAGTCTCGAATTCGCTGTTTTTATTACAAAAAACTTTTTATTTCTGGAGAGTTTCTGCTCTGTTTGCATAATTACAATGCAAACAGCGCGCCATCTGCCGCAAAACTTCATTTTCTCATTAATTTTTCAATTCTGAATTTAAAAACTAGAGCCATGCGCTTCTGATAATCATTTCAATAATAAGTTCCGATATGGTAAAATATGGAAATCGCCAGCTGTGAACTTATACGATGATGCAGGAAACCAAAACGAACGGAGTTTCAACCACTGCAAATTTATCCGAAATAGAGAACACACCAGTTTTCGTTTTTAATAATTTGTCCGTCTGTACGGTGGTGTGGATAGCACTACGGAATTCGAATCCGGAGATCCCGAGTTAAAGCTAAAAATTATATGAACTACCACACTGCGGCGCGGTGAGTGCAGACCCTGTACTGTAATTGGGATTAAGTTTCTGTTGTACAGCGTAACATAAATAAATAACAATATTATCTTGTTTTAAAAGATCAGTGCTCAGAAGTTAACTTCATGTTATATACAAATGGAATTGAAAATAATTCCTGTTGCACTGTACAATAACTAAATGAACAAAGTCGGTGTCAGGGACAAATTTGTGTGGGACAAATCAAAATGAAGTAAAGGACGAACCTCCTTCTATAGTGGAAATGCGCTGGCGCGCCGCCCGGCGATAATTTCTCCGGTTCCGGTGAGTTAAAACAACGAACGGAATATATCACATCGCACAAAACGTCCTGAATTTATTCCCTTTATTATTCCGTTTTATGGGCCCGTAATTTACATAAGCGAATTATGTGGCTGGGCCCTTCCTTGAGATGTCTGTTCTTTCCGGGAATTTGACTAACGATCCAGGTGCAAATTTTGCTAATGGCGGTTAGGCGCACTTTAATTCCTCGTCACATTTGTTCAATTGATCAATTTTCATTAGCTTTACAAGGCTGGCTTTCATCCAAGTCTAGACAATTTTTTTTACTGTCAATACCCCATTATATCATTATAGCGAATTCATATACAACTAAATCTCTATTTAAATTTACCGGAAGGGCAAATCATTTGATTTAAATCAGTGTGATTTAAAAAGAATCGTAGTTTTTTGTATTTTATATTAATTTAATTATATTTCTGGTACAAAACAAAACAAGCGTCTTAATAAAAATTAAGTTATTTAAAAACATTTTAAAGTGTTTTGTAAAACAGACAAAAAAAAATTAATATTTGTTAGTTAAATGAATTAATATTAAACAAAATAGAATATTCATTCAATGGAATCATAAAAAAATATTAAATCATACACTCTTATGAAAAAATGTCACTTTCATTTATGTTTCTATTATTCGTTAGTTGTTTTACAGTTATAATATTTGAACAAAAATGGGGTAGGTGGCTCAGTGATATCTAGTGGATCTTGAGAACTCTGGTTCGATCCCCACAACCGACAAACAATTTTCACCAACTTAAATCTACCCCTGTGGCTCCCCTAACTACTATCTTTGGGGGCCGTGATTTGACGGCTGGTAATCTGCTTCGGCAGAGTGTCACGCCCAGTAATAGGTAAAAGGCGTGATGATATATTTATTAAAAAAAAATCCAATTTTCTATGACAAATCTCATGAAAAATGTTGCAAAAATTATCATTAGAATTCTATCATATGTTAGCTATCGTAATAACTAAAGCCCGGATTTTTAGGCAATTGCCTAGATTCAAATTTTAATATACTTGAGGCAATTTATTTTTTCTATACATAAGTAATATGTTTACGTGTAATGGAAAGTTTTTTTTTCGTGCCTTAGCGCCTATTTTTTCTATATTTTGGTTATTGTGCCTATTTTACCTTATACAGCCTATTTTGCCTATTTTTGTAGCCTATTCTAACTTTTATTGAGCAGACAAGGTTTATCATCTACTTCGTTGACTAATTCAGCACTCGACAAAGTGTTTCAACCTAACCTATAATATTTAAAGTACTTACTTTAATTAAGTTTTTGTGCGTGAATTTAAAATAGAAAAAAAGTTTTTTAGTCAAAATTTTACGTGGCAATTCAATTGTGTCTTTGCCATTAATCAATGGAGCTGAGGTAAGTTTAGACGATATGGCTAAATATAAGAACGTTCCTGTCACATTTTGTGATGTCGAACGAAGTTTTCAGCTTACAAGCAAGTTCTGACAGACCGAAGACAGTCCCTTTCCGAAAATTTCATAGAGCAATTGTTCGTAATATTTTGTGAATTAAAGTATACTACATAATTTGAATTTGCATAATAGTTAATAAAATGAGAACCCTACATTATTATTTTTCAAATTGCGTTAATTTTTGTTTAAAATTATTATTGTTTTCTAACGAAGAGTCGATACGAGTACCAATATTAGAAAAAGGATTCGTTTATTTTTTTAAAACAAATTATTTACATTTAGGCTGCCTAAAATCCCGCCTATTTTAGAGTAATTACCGGCCTATATGCCTGCTTATTTGGTTGTTTTTAAGAGCCTAAATATCCGGGCTTTAGTAATAACATAATAATTTATAGTGCTAACAAGTAGATAGTTGAAGGTAGAGTAAAAATGTACAGGAATGTACTTTGGGCTCGGCTCAATCTGTTTATGCTGTAAACAGCTGCGAACGTACTTCCTAACTTATGTAACATGCGCATAATTTCACACATGTTCTGTGCAAGTATTATTAATTCATGCGTACAATGTTAATTATTGTGCGTTGTGGTATGAAAAGCAAATTAGAGCCTAGAGAGAGAGAAACAGAGAAATTCGTACATTTTCATAATTTAGCGGGCTCTTGATTTAAACACGACAGACATGAAGCTTTATTTGTCTGATGAAATGAACCGTTGTATAATTAAATTATACTAAATGGCAGATTTTATCTTGACTCGGACATGACATATTCATTTAACCATTGGGAATATGTACCTTCTTTCTTTTTCATCTAAATAAACATGTGTTTTGTTTTTATAATGCACAACAGGAATGTCATTTACTTCGGAATATCTAATTTTTCCAAGGGGTAGCCCTTAGGAAATAATTAAAAAAATTAAATTGCTTAAAATTCGAACACGAGGAATTCAATGCCGTTGATCGTATCTGAAAATAATAAATAAATAAATATATCATCACGTCTTTTACCCATTACTGGATGTGGCACTCTGCCTAAGAAGATCTTGGTAAGTGATATATTTTTTCGCGTGAAGTGCAGTTACCAGCCGTCAAATCTTCATATGAAATATAGCCTCCGGAAAAGTTGAATTCTTAATTTTCTTGTGATTTTGTATTTTCCCGAGGTGCTATCTTCAAAATTAATCAAAATAAATAAATAAATATATCATCACGCCTTTTACCCATTACTAGGTGTGGCAGTCTGCCGAAGCAGATCTTGGTAAGTAATATATTTCTTCACGTGAAGTGCAGTCAATTCACGGCCCTCAAAGATGTTAGTGGAGGAGGAGCCACAAGGGTAGATTTAAATTGGTGAAAATTATTTGTCGGCTGTGGGGATCGAACCAGGGTTCTCAAGACTCGATACCGATGAGCCACCTATCCCATTAAAATTAAACGAGATAGGAAAATGCGATTAACGATATTGAATTTCTCATGCTTCAGTTAACTTATAAGCAAAGTTTCAGAAATGTAGATTTTTTCAAATTTCCGCAAACAACGGCTTTTTAATATTATCTCAATAACTGCACTTGGAGATTTTACCACTGGGTTAAAAAATATGCTAATACTGAAATTAATTTTAAATGTGATGAAATATGCAAAAGATGGCGTTAAAATATTCGATAAGTATCTAAAGAGTTCAATTTGCTGTTCAACTTTGCAAAGAGGAAGAAATTTCTATAGGACGAGACCTAGTTTAAAAAGTAATCGTACAAGCACGAATCGATGTAACTCAATTACAATTCTATTTCTTTTTTGAAGTAATTTTCCGTCACATTTGCGAGGATCAAAGCTATACTCACATTTTTAAAATTTTAATTAAGACAAATTAATGCAGTGGAACAGTTAATCATCCATCACATACAGTTCTAGCAACTGCAGGTGTTCACCAACATAAAACCCTATTTAAAATGTGATGTACTGCCTTATTAAATGGACTATTAGTCGACATAAACATAGCGTCAATAGCGAACCGTTGCTAAATTCCCTACAATTGCCCAGTGATTTAAATAAAACTATAGTATTACCGCGGAATCAATACTTGTTTGGAGAAGTGTAGCGAGATTACAGACGAGGGTAGATTGCAGATGTAGATGCGTAGGTTCAATCATTAGGAGAGTAGAGTCGTGTCTTTAATTGCAGGATGTCATGCGTGCGCCCAATCTGAAGCGATGGCCAATTGTTTCTGTGATGGTAACTAGAGGAAATTTACTGATTGCGGCAGAGATAAACGGGGTGTTTTATCTGGAAATTACCTAATTTATTTCAGAGTTGGTTTGGAATTGTTACTGGAAAATATGCTTTACTAAATATGTCTCTCTGCCAAAGCAGATCTCGGTACAGATATATTATCCGCGTTTCCAGCCGTCAAATCACGGCCTTAATGCTGTTAGTTGTGAGGAAACTACAAGGGGTAATTCTAAGATGAATTTCCACTAAGCTATCTACCCAATTTAAGAAAGAAATAATAGCAGAAATTAAAAATTAACAACCCAAATCTCAAATGTTTCACGCACTAGGAAGCTGGAGAATACGTTACGAAATTTGTGACGCTGTGAGGCGAACGCAAGTGGAGAGCAACAGAGATAGTGTTATAAGGAGTGAGACAAAACGTGCCTGAGCTGTTAAACGAACGGTTTTCTCTTATTCTCTCTTTGCCCGTTAAAATATAGTATAACTCTTAAAGAGTAAGCAAGTTTGAATGCGTTATATGAACATTGACAGTTCTATTTCTAAGTGTGATTTTATTGTTCACTATTTTATAAAAATCTATATAATACACAAATTATATTATACTTATATGTAAACCGCGAAAAAAACTTTACCTTAGGAGTGTGGTCTAAGCACACTCATTTTTTTTTTATCAACAATCTTAAATTTTAGAGTAGTCAATGAAGCTGAAAAAAGGAATGTAATCTTGTTATAATTTAGTTTTCGGAAATTTAGAATTAGCTAAATCTTTTTTGAAAATCAGGCTGTACAAAGTTTAGATAGATAAATTTTTACTTACGTAACGTCAAACTTTGAATCTGATGATTGAACTGATGTGTCACTTACCTGAAATAGAAAAACATAAATTAGACATGGAATATAAAATGCATATTCTAGAATTTTAATTCAAATCATAATTCAAACTTCTACAAAAGTTCCTAATACATTTATCCATCAATCAAACACAAAATAACATATCAAAAATGGCACTTCATCTAATTTTCTTAATTTGATTGCGATGATTTTAATTGGTTTGACAGGAACTATATTGCGAGATTGAAATATGAGCCCTCAAAAGTCATATAATTGTTTATAATTTTGTAAACTATTTTAGAGATAATCAAATAAAAGTTATCTTTTCAGCATTTATAACTTGGAAACATTTCATGGTTGAAAGTATACTATCATTTTAAAATACTATAGTTAATTAGTAGTTACAAGTTTGCTTTTTTAAATCAAATTTAATAAACTTTAAACTAATCCTGTTACCTGACAACTACCCATCTTTATGAACCTTTCAACGGTGATACTTTAATTAAAAGTAACGTTAGTATATTACACCAATAAATCTAAAATTCCCTTCTACTACAAAAACGTGATAGTTTTTACCAAAAGGCAATCTTTCTTTCCTTTTTGTCCTACGGGCCATGAACCATAAGCCCATAAAGATATCGTTTGGAAAAGAGGCAGTCACAAATGAAGACAAATTTATCTAAATCTTTTCCCAAAACTAGAAAACATTAAATAAAGTTTACCAAACATTTTTATTTAAACATTACTTGAAGTAAACATTGCCATTGAATTGAGAGGTTACAGTAATGTTTAGTCATTTTTATTCATTACTGTAACTTAGCAGTTCAGTGGCACGTACATTTTTTGTTTCAAGTAGAGATGGGCAGAAGGTACTCGAATTTTCGAATAATCCTAAAAGTTTATTTATTTATTATTAATAATTATTTAATTATGTCCTTTTCATTATTTGAATGAAATTGTTAAGATAAAATAAAATTAAAACAAAAAGTACAAACAAAAAAGAAAAGAAAAAGACGAAAACTTCAAATTTAAGGTGAAACGTACGGGTTGATGTTGGCGAAAAACAAATTTGGTTTTGAAACAAAATATCTTTGTTATTAATAACTTCAAAATATTGTAATAGCTTTAAGTTTATGTACAAATGATAAAGAAAAACATAGTCAAAAATTGAGGTCAACATATGGCGCGATATTCGAGGTATTCGAATGTTCGCTATACTGACGTTAATATTCGAAAATCTCGAATATAGAATAATGTCAATATTCGCGGCATTCGACTATTCGCGGATGATATTCGTCCATCTCTAGTTTCAAGTAATGCCCAATTATTTTTGCTTTGGAACCAGTACATACAATAATAAATATATATTCTTAATTTTGTTGCAACAATTTTGAAACAACCTGTATATAAGCTACTGTAATTGGGATTAAATTTCTGTTGTGAAGAGCATCAAATAAATAAATGGAAGTAATTGTGTTTTAGTTTGCCATGTCGTATTTTTCGAATCACCAAGAAATAAATAAATTTGCATGGTTTGATTCAACAACAAGAAAACCTTGATAAAACGCTGACAACAAACTTGAACTCAAGTTCACCCCGAAATAATTCCTCCTCTTTGAGGTTCCTTCGCTTTTACTCGTTCTAAAGCCATGAAAATATCTCCGAAAAGAAACGAATCTCACACGCCCCTCATAAAAAAAACCGTATACCTCCGACACTTAGATCCATCAGAAAAAGTCAAAAAGATAAAAAGCGTCCGTAGATACCAACACTCTTAGATTCTGGAGCATCGTTTGCAATAAAGCGACGCTGTCAGTCCGGCTACAAGGCAATGTCCGGATAAATCCGGGAGGGAACAACTCTGCAGTGGAGATGTTGACAGCACAGGACATTTCATTGTGGACAATTCTCAGAAACGCGTTGTGAAATTGAACATTTTGTTTTTATTGTAGTTTTGCATAACCAGATTAAATTTGATTGGAGGTTTTTTAAGTTAACTGAAGATGAGACGAGCTTTGTATTAAATTATTCAATGAATTAACTTTTCAGTAAGATTTATTTTATGATTCATTCAATTGTTTCAAACTGATTCAAGCGATTTTTAACTTTTTTAAAGCTCAACTTTGAGACGGCATAACTCAAAAACTAAAAGAGATATTGAAATGCGGTTTGAACGAGTGTATTTCTCGTGCGCTACTTAACTTGTACAGGTATTTTGAAAATTTTAAAAAATTTTAAATTTTTTTCGAAATTTTTTTTTGTCGATATTTCAAAAAGTTGAAGAGATAATGTAAATATAAAAACACCAGTGAATTCCTCGCGTGAAAATACATAGGTATGCAAATTTTCAGAAGAAAATTCGAACGGATACATTTTTTATTACAAAAAATCGAAAATGGCCGTTTTTTAAAAATTTCTTAAGGGGTACCCCTTGGTGTTTTTTCGAATTTTGGCCATTTTTCGTTTTTTTGTAATAAAAAATGTATCCGTGCGAATTTTGTTGTAAAAATTTGCATACCTATATATTTTTACAAGAGAAATTCACTGGTGTTTTCAGATTTTCATTATCTTTTCAAGTTTTTGAAATATTGAGGAAGAAAAATTTTGAAAAAAATTTAAAAATTTTCAAAATTTTCTAAATTCCTGTACAAGTTAAGTAGCGCACGAGAAATACACTCGTTCAAACCGCATTTCAATATCTCTTAGTTTTTGAGTTATGGGCTTTCAAAGTTGAGCTTAAAAAAAAGTCAAAAATCGCTATAATTTTGTTGTAAAAATTTGCATACCTATATATTTTTACAAGAGAAATTCACTGGTGTTTTCAGATTTTCATTATCTTTTCAAGTTTTTGAAATATTGAGGAAGAAAAATTTTGAAAAAAATTTAAAAATTTTCTAAATTCCTGTACAAGTTAAGTAGCGCACGAGAAATACACTCGTTCAAACCGCATTTCAATATCTCTTAGTTTTTGAGTTATGGGCTTTCAAAGTTGAGCTTAAAAAAAAGTCAAAAATCGCTATAACTCAAAAACTAAAACAGATATGAAGATGCGCTTTGCGCCATTCGATTTCTCGTGGTCTGAATTATATAGAACCACATTTTAATAATTTTCGATTTTTAAACTGGTTCAACCCAAAATTCTCATGATTTGTATGTACGAGCTCTTAAACGAAGAATTTGCGAACAAACCTCTACACAAAAGAACTTTTGGATTGTTTTGAGGTTCTAAATGTATACCTAACGTTTAGTTAATGTAATGTAAAGTAATTCAAATTCATTTAATTTGTTGAAACTTAAAATGTTTCTTTTAGACTATAGACTATTACACTTCAATGCATTGCTGAAAATATTATTTTCCCTATGTTTACTTTTAAAATAAACGCTCTAATGTATTGCTGTCAAACTTTTTAACTGTAACTATGGTAATGATATATCCCTATGTTTACTGATAAGGGATTTTTATCCTGTGGGGCGATAATAAATAAATAAATAAATTAAAATGTTTGTAGAATATTTCCCGCAAGCGATGGTGTGATTGTGAATCCTGAACATCGCTTCGCCTTGGAAAGGACACAGCAAGGATGTAACACTCTGACTAAGGATTATTGTTTTCCGATAGAGAAACTGTGACTGTGCAGTGACTGCTAGCGGCAAGATCCCGTGGGAAGTGCAGGACAGGAATTGGAAATTTTAGGGGTAGTTGAATAGGACGGACAGACGCGTTATGGTAGTTAGGCTGGAATGAGATAATTAAATTTTGTGTTTTCTTGGTTTTGTGTTTATAACTATGTTTCATATCGAATAGTAATGTTGCTTTACGGCAGGATGTTTCTAGCAGTAGGGTAGTGAGGGTAGCGTCATGGCATTTGTGGAGATCCCGAGTTTGAATCCTACTCAAGCTAAAAAATACTATACTGCGGCTCGGTGCGTCCGGACTCTGTACTGTAATTGGGATTCAGTTCCTCTTGTACAGAGCAGCAGAAATACTTAAACAAGTTCTTTCATCCATCCATTTATTTCTAAATCATCTACGCAGTCTTTTACCCACAATTTTAATCCTATTTTATTAGACTTGTATTCTACTTGTTTAAAATCATCTCCTACATCCACTCTTTAAAAAACATGATTTCTAATTGCAGTCCTCTTGTAAATTTGAAGTTAAATACTTATTTACAATTTAAATTGGTCTGGCAGACAATGAGTTTGTTACGTTTACTCTTGTAGCATAGTACGAGAATGTACAATGAATTGTTTGTTTGTATCAAGTTGCCAAGGTAATCATTCACTTGTTCTCTTAGAAAAATATTTTAATTGCCATTCGTTTGATCTTGAATTAATTGCATTGATTCTTGCAATTGTTAATGACTAAAAACTTTGTACTTCTTCCAATCAATTTATTTATATTAATAATATACAGGGTGTTTCAGGACTAGTGTAACAAACTTTAACAGCTTATTCCTGAGGTTATTTTGAGCAAAAATGTCATATAAACATAGGTCCTATTCCTTCTAGTTACCAAAATACAAGAAGTTTAAGTTCTATAAATAACACGACATTTTCAAATTTTTGTAATCAAGATACTTTCGGAAAACAAGAATTTTATTGAAAAGTCATACCTTATTTGTCTTAATTAAAAATTGTTGTACTGTTGATTGTATTATTGTTTCATAATGGATGGTTATAGTACTGCTGAATATGCAGATATGATTTTTATTTATGGATTATGTAATGGTAATGCCCGTTATGCGTCCAGAGAATACCAAGACAGATATCCAAATAGAAGCCAATTTTCCCATCCCCTATTTGCGCGCATTTTTGTTTTCCGAAAGTATCTTGATTACAAAAATTTGAAAATGTCGTGTTATTTATAGAACTTCAACCTCTTGTATTTTGGTAACTAGAAGGAATAGGACTTATGTTTATATGACATTTTTCGCTCAAAATGACCTCAGGAATAAGCTGTTAAAGTTTGTTACACTAGTCCTGAAACACCCTGTATTATGTTACTAGTAGGAAAAGTGATATATTTCCGGATAATAGTGACAATTATGAAAGAAGGTCTTAGCCAAGTCCTGCAACCACAGGAGTCCGGAAATGTTCCTTTTTCCTATGTGTTATACATATTAGAAAATTTAATTCTATAAAATTATACTAAATTAATTAATTACAGAAAAGTATTCTCGGCCGAAAAATGATATCCGTGTTATCTTTTGATGTCTAGCAACGACTCTAACGTATTGGAAAATTTTATTTGAAATAAAAATAAAATAAATATATCATCACACCCTTTTACCCATTAATGTCTCGCTAACTGATATATTTCTTCGCAAGTGCGTTACCAGCTGGCAAAACACGGCCCCCAAAGATGTTAGAGGAGGGGGAGCCACAGGGGTAGTTTTAAAGTGGTGACAATTAGAAAATATGACCTATATAGATTGGAAAATACGACAAGACAGATTAGAAAAATATTTATTTTGATAGCCCAAAAAAATATTGTAAGTACTTTACAGGGCTTTCAAGCTTTCAAAGCTTGTTATAAAATATGCTTGCTCACTTAGTAAAGTACACCCATACCTCGCTATACAGCCGCTCTTTATACGACATTTTGCTATAACGGCCCTTTTCAATTAAGGCACGTTTTCGATTTACGGCCTAAAATGTTTCCCATTGAATTTGTATGAATTTGTATTAAAATAATTGAATTCTTTATACGGCTTTTCGTTTCGTGGAACATATCTAGGCCGTAAAGCGAGGTATAGATGTATTACTTTCAGGTATTGTTACATAAATAACTATTGCAAACATATTGAAAAAATATATTCCATCCGAGCTGAATTCAGCACTTGGAGATCGTGTTTAGTATCTTGTAATTTATCGTTGCATATATATTTCTCTATATTTTGTAATTTTTAGTGAAGCTTCTTTATCTCTATTCTACTATAGTGTTATGTTTCTGATATTGTTTAGCAAGCAGTGTTGCCATCATCGTTGAACTTACAAGTACAATTGTTATTGAAGCAGCATTACCACTGTCTGTGTAAAGTTGCAACGTTGCTGGTTACATTGGTTCGCCTTGAGGCCCCGCGCATAATCTTACATATAATGGAGAGTCACCGAGTCAGCTGCACTCAAGGGGAAGGTGAACTAGTAACTTGTTACATTCGTGGGAACAGTGCAATGTTGCTGGAGTTCAGTATGAAGTTACATGAGCGATAAGGGAATGCAGTGCGTTTAATAACAGTGTTGTGGAAATGCACACGGTTCAATTGGAGCGTTGCTGATAAAGCTATCAGCTTTCTGCTGATAGAGGAATGGAAATCTGATAAGATACAGGAAGTTTACTGGCGATAGCGGACAAAGAAACCTTACAAATTTTACTTGATCAACATGAATTATCCTAATCTAAAATTAAAGGTTTATTATACCCAGAAGTAGGTTAGAATAGAAGGTGTGTGTTAGTTGAGAAGATGTTTAGGTATGTTGAATGAAAGATTGGTGAAATTGGAAGCGAGTGATTGTGAGAATAATATGGAATAAATGGATGGATATTATTGCTTAGCTTTTACTAGTTTTAAATAAAAAAATAAATAAATATATCATCACGCCTTTTACCCATTACTGGGTGTGGCACTCTGCCTAAGCAGATCTCGGTAAGTGATATTTTTTCGCGTGAAATGCGATTACCAGCCGTCAAATCATGGCCCACATAGATATTAGTGGAGGGGGAGCCACAGGGATAGATATTTAAATTAGTGAAAATTGTTTGTCGACTGTGGGAATCGAACCAGGGTTCTTAAGATCAGTTTTAAAATACTTTTAAATAACTTAAAAGAAATCCCTAGCCATTACCTTACAGCACTAATTAAAATACTTTACCTTTTCCAAAGGGTTTAAGACAGTTTTAAAAAGTATTTAGCAACTGGAGTCCTCTAGCGATCATCTTAGAGCTCTCTGCTAGCTTCTAGGACAGTTTGCAAAACTTTAAAATTATTCTAAATGGTTTAAGATAATTTTCTGAAGTATATGGAAATTCAGATTGTCTAGTTATCGTCTAGCTAGCTTTTAGGACATTTTTAAAAGACTTTAAACTTATTCTAAAGGGTTTATGAAAATTGTAATACACATATTTATATTACAAAATAATACTGCATTGATTTTCGATAGATGTTCATAGTTGTACGAATGCAATTTACTTTGTGCAAAACCAAATGCAATTAAAACAGAATTTAGTTACTTAATTATGCTCCTAATTGCACCATTAATTAAACTCTTTTGTAAACTTGAAATAATTTGAAACTTTTATAAAATCAACAAAAAATAATTGTTTTAATTAAAGGCCACAACTTACAGATTAAATAACTTCTGATTTCACGTTAATAAATCACAAAATATAAATTAATAAGCTTTAACATTTTGCGATAATCAAGTTGCTATTTGTGTAGGAGACTTGTATGAGAATTTTCTCGAATCAATAAATTTATTATTATTATTATTATTATTTGTGTAGGAGACTTTAAATAAATAACCTAGCATGTGTTGCCAACCCTAAATAATGCTAATACCATAAAGAACCCAAATCTAATCGAAAAATTGAATGCACCATTTCAAGTCGAACCCAATGTCACAGAGAAAACTTTTTATAACGTATTTCTGAAAAGTTTCCTTTTTCCAGTGATGGAAAATGAGAGGGATAGAATTCGGAAAGTCTGGAAAAACAAGTTACAAGTTTTTACGTTTTTCCCGCTCAATGGGAAACCGTTTCACTGCTCGAAACAGATGCCTATCGGCGGCCTTGAACTCAGAAGAGGCCTACTTGATTATATCTTTCGTTAAAAAGAAACTTTTCGATTTTTCAGACAATTATTGTAGCAATTTAGATAAATAGGGTAGATTCAAGTGGCATTGTTTTCGACGTTAATAGCGAAGAATCAATTTCTTTCTGATTGGAAATAACTTGCGTACTTTATTTTCTCATCAAGAATTGTGAATAGAAGCACGTTTGTATTTTGTATCGTGCGTTCAAATTGTATTTTATTTATCAATGACATTGAGCGCATTTTCATATATCGTTTAGTTCTTGAGATCTTATTTCAGACGTAAGTTTATCTTAAAAATAAAATAAATAAATATATCATCACGCCTTTTACCCATTACTGGGCGTGGTACTAGTTAAATAAAATAAATAAATATATCATCACGCCTTTTACACATTACAGGGTGTGACACTCTGCCTAAGCAGACCTTGGTAAGTGATATTTTTTTTTTGCGTAAAATGCGGTTACAAGCCGTCAAATCACGACAGGGGTAGATTTAAATTGATGAAAATGGTTTGTCGGCTGTGGGGATCGAACCAGGGTTCTCAAGATTTACAGGCCGACTCGATACCATTGAGCCACCTACCCTACTATATCTTGGTAAATAATATATTTCTTCGCGTAAAGTGCGGTTACCAGCCGTAAATTCACGGCCCTCATGTCAGTGGAGGGAGAGCCAAAGGGATAGTTTTAACGTGGTGAAAATTGTTTGTCGGCTGTGTACTACTTAATTTGTCATGTAGCAGGACACCAGAAAAGTAAACCTTAATTATTATAGCAATAAGGATGAAATGATTAGCTCTCGCTTAGTGAAAATCTCCCCCTTAAAGAGAGCCCCACTAGGCCATTGCCATCTCTTCAGCGGAAACAGCACGCGTGCTGCTCTCCCTATTCAATCCACGTTTCAATCATCAGCGCAAGAGGAAACCAACACTACGTGCGCTAACATGACACCACAGAGCGCTCAGAAACACGATCTGAGGCCAGGACTCGAACACTGTCGCTGTATCGTCGAGACTCGGTACTGGCGCGGCGCGGCGTGTTGATGCAGACGCAGAGTGGCAGAGGCAAAGAGCTGAGAGAGCGTTCACACTGCAAGTCAAGGACGCAGGTGTTGTTGAATTGTTGAGGTTATTGCTGATGGTGATGGAATGATTGTAGGTTGTGGATGCTGCAGATGCAGTTTCGATTTCTGCAGGAAAGTAAAAGTTCATACTATGTTCCATCCAACCCTTCAAACATTCAGCTTCATCTGTCAATAAGCTCGTCGTATTCTTTTATGCAACCAGCTTTCAATTATATTTATTATCTAGTTTTTAGATGGCTCAGTGGTATCGAGTCGGTCTGCGGTTCTTGAGAACCCTGGTTCGATCCCCACAGCCGTTCAAACAATTAAATCTATCCCTGTGGCTCCTCCTTCACTAACATCTTTGGAAGCCGTGATTTGACGGCTGGTAATCGCACTTCACGCGAAGAAATATATCACTTACCGAAATATGCTACGACAGAGTGCCACACCCAGTAATGGGTAAAAGACGTGATGTTATATTTATTTTATATAGTTTTAAAAATATCTTAAACCATTTACAATCATTTAAAAGGCTTTTAAATTACCCTAAAAGTTAGATAAGTGTTATAAGGCGATGGTTAGAGGATTCCAATTGCCAAATACTTCTCAAAATTGTCTTAAACTCTTTAGAATAATATTAAAGTCTTTTAAACTGTCTTAAAAACTATCTGAGTGTTCGAAGACAATGGCTTAAAATTGTCTTAGAGCATTCAACATAATTTTTAAGTCTTTTAATCTGCTCTAAAAGCTAGCAGAGTTCTGTAAGACGATGGCTAGAGAATCCAATTATCGTAAATCCTTTAGTATTATTTTAATATGTTTTAAACTGTTTTGAAAGTTAGCTGGGTGATTCAAAATGATGGCTGTATGATCCTACTTATAAATACATTTTAAAAGTATCTAAAATCCTTTAGAAAAATCTGAAAGAATTTTAAATTGACCTAAAAGCTTTGAGTGCTGTAAGACGATGGCTAGAAGATCACTGTGGCCAAATACTGTTTTAAATTGAATTATTTTTAGTTCCTGTTAGTGTTTTGAGACTACAGAATTGAAACTACCAAATACTTCTTAATACTATATTATGTCCTTTAGATTAATTTTAAAGTCATTTCAACTATTGTAAGTGCCCTAAGACGTGGGCTAGAAGATCCCTGTTATAAATACTTCTTATAACTTAAAGTTTTTTTTAAACTTTCTTGAAGGCGATGGCTAGAAGATTTCATCTGTTTAATAAATGTCTTAAATCTTTTATATTCATTTTAAGCTCCTTTAAGATCGTGTCATCTTTTGGTCAAGCAATAAACCTTCAATCATATCTGTATAAACTAGATCGTCCACGCAATCTCTCACCCTCAATTTCGCTAATCTTTACTAATCCGTCAGTACGGTGGTGTGGATAGCAATATGGAATTCGAATTCGGAGATCCCGAGTTCAAATCTCACTTAAGCTAAAAAAATTATATAAACTACTACAGTGCGGCTCGGTGAGTGCGGACCCTGTACTGTAATTGGGATTAAGTTCCTGTTGTACAGCATAATATAAATAAATACACACCCACATTTCTAGCAACATTCTTCTCAATCTCATGTTAATTGCACACCATTATAAAGTGAATAAATAATTGAGAGTAGTTGCTCGTTAAATACCTACTGGATGAAACTAAGTGAAGCAAAACAAAAGAAGGAAGATATTCTGCTCCATTAGTCACGAATATACTACAACATTCTATTGTTTAAAGCTATTGTAATTGTGCAGTAAAATTTGTTAAGTAGCACAAACCAGAAATCTAAGATTTATAATGTACGATATTGTTTCACTTAAATATATTACATGTTAGTTGTGTTTTATTTCATTTAAAGTGTGGTTTAACAACTGTGATGAAAAATTAAATGTATAAATAAAATATCGATTTTGTTATTCATAAACGTATATTTATGGTCGTTTAATGATCAATAAAAACTTTATTTCTCTGTACTTCTACGATTATCCAGTTTCAAATGCGAAATGATAAGACGAGCTTGTATGAAAAGAATTAATAATGTGAATGTTGTTTGCAATGATGTGTTCGTGCTACCCAATTTAAGGGACCATGTCATGATTGTTAACTATAGTTAATTTATATTATGACAGAAAAATTCTGATGACGCCTGGATTCGAACCAGGGACCTTCCGCATACCTGTGTTCGAAATATGGCATCAACTGAATTTTTCTGTCACAGTGTCTAAGCGTAGCTTCGTTCCGAGAGACTCCTATATAGGCATTGACAACCGGGTTCGTCTACAGTGACACAGTTTTTGATTATGAGGGAGTCATACCCAAGCTTAGAGCTAATATTATTAAGTTGTGTGATTATTAAAGATAATCATACCTGTAGTTTTTGACTAAAGTTAATTTATATTATGACTGAAAAATTCTGATGACGCCTGGCCTATATAGGAGTCTCTCGGAACGAAGCTACGTTTAGACACTGTGACAGAAAAATTCAGTTGATGCCATATTTCGAACACAGGTGACGTGGTGTAGCGGTTAGCATCTCTGCCCGGTATGCGGAAGGTCCCTGGTTCGAATCCAGGCGTCATCAGAATTTTTCTGTCATAATATAAATTAACTTTAGTCAAAACTACAGGTATGATTACCTTTAATAATCACACAACTTAATAATATTAGCTCTATTGTTAACTATGTTCATGTTTTGTTTTTAGTATTTTTAGTTAGCAATCTTGTTCAAGTTTATTTTCGAAACAAAAATTAAAATTGTTCGCATTTACAACATGCCTACTTAAACTTCTAAGACTTTTTAGTAATTAAAAATTACAGCTGTGTTTAGTGCCAAGTATTTGACATTCAACTCTTCAGCACTAAATATTTCCGTCGAATTCTCGCAAGTATCGACGCTGATAACATTATCCTGCTTCCTTTATACTCAATTTCCATTTGTTATAATTGTCAGTAGGTATTATAATATCGTCAAGCTCTATTTCCAGAGTTAACTACTAATACTAATAATTAATAATGGTATCTGTTAATTAACGTCATTTTGGCATTATGTCAAATTTGATTTCTAAGTACTAATGTTTATTATACATTTATAATGAAGCTGTATTAATGAACAATGCATTATAAAATAGCTACCATTTTGTACTCGATTAGTTGTTCAGATATAACTCCAGGGATGTACAAAATCTGAGGTAAAATTCAACTTTCCGGAGGCTATAACTTAAAATCTAAACAAGATATGAAAATGCGGTCATAAATACCTATTATTAAGTTATCTAAATTGTTTTATTTACTCTGATAATTGCCTTAAAGCGTGTATTTTCTTTTGCTTCTAACTCGGACATAAGAAACAATTGAACAATAAACTTATATTCTATGGATGCAGTTTTTCATTCTGAACATTTTTCTTCAGTACAATTTTGTTCTAAAATTAATAGGTAAAGAGATATCGCTAAACCAAAATTTTAACATTTCCTATGTTCGGAAAAAAATGTTGACACCCGGTATATAAAAAATGATTGTATCTAAATGTTTTAGATTGCATTATAAGTTGCTGTGATTGGAATTGAATTCCTGTTGTGCAGAGTAACAAATAAAATAAAAAGAAGAACTGTATTATTTAGAATAGAATGAGAGAGATGAAAAGTATTTAAATTAAAATTTCAAAAACAGGTATTATTAATTTAAGACGTCTTGAAGTAAAAGAACACATTAAATATTTTAAAATAGACCTCGAAATTAATTTTGTTTTGCTTTGAATAAAATTACATCCAACGTTCCTAACATCATATTTATTTTAACAAAAACCTTTTCCGCAATTTTCTCATTTAATATATAAAAGAAAATGATATAAAATACAAGAACCACATTATTTACTTAAAGAAAATATGTCCTTGCAGTATTTCGTTTCATCTTACATAACAACCAATCCAAAAAATAAATATTTTGTTAGATATTCTTCAATATTTACCTAACTTAATGGAATACTAATACGTTTTAAGTAACGAAATCTTAGTCGGCGTATTCTATTTATAAACAGAAATGAAATATTCATGTTGAAATAAGGAAAGGAAATAAAACCATCTTAACATGGCTGAGGTCTTCCGTTTTGAAACGACCGATACTAGTTCGTGATGTATGTAATATTACAATCGGTGACAGTTGAATGTGAATCTTTCTACATAAATTTAAATAATGCCAATCTGTTTAATTCTATATCGTAAATAAATATATGCGATCCCCACAGCCGACAAACAATTTTCACCAATTTAAATCTACCCCTGTGGCTCCCTCTCTACTAATATCTTTGAGGGCCGTGATTTGAAGGCTGGTAACCGCATTTCACGCGACAAAATATATCACTTACCGAGATCTGCTTCGGCAGAGTGCCACACCCAGTGATGGGTAAAAGGCGTGATGGTATATTTTACATTTATATATGCGAACAGAACTGTACTCACAACATTATTATATTTTGTTGACAAGGATTATTTGAGAACAAAACGACAAATGGATAAATATATCATGACGCCTTTTACCTAATAGGGGCTTTATATCTCTCGTCTACGGCTGGAGAAATGCAACGGCACTTACAAGAAGAAATGCTTCACTTTCTTCCCTTGATATACAAACAACTATTTATTTATTTATTTATTTATTTATATTACGCTGTACACCAGGAACTTAATCCCAATTACAATAGCTTATAGTGAAATTCAAACCAATTAGACAAAACTGTTTGTTTTAGATGTCATGATTCCAAGACAGTTTTAATAAAAATTTGGTAACTGGGATCCTCCAGCCATCGGCTTAGAGCACTCTTCTAGAGCAGTTTAATTTTCTTAATTTGTTTTAAAGGTTTTAAGATAGTTCTAATAGGAAATTGACAATTGTTTAAAAAAGTTTAAAATCATTCTTAAGTGTTTAACAAAATTTTAAAAAGTATTTGACTACTGGGATAGTGTATCTATCGTCTTAAAGCACTCAGCTAAATTATGAAACAGTTTTAAAAATTTTAAAATGATTCTAAAGAGTTTTAAACAGTTCTAAGAAATATTTTGCAGTTGAAATTTTCTAGTCATCGTCTTGGAGCATACAACTAGCTTTTAGAATAGTTTAAAAAAGAGATCTAGAAATAAAAGGATATATATATTTATTTATTTATGTTACACTGTACAACAGGAATTTAATCCCAATTACAGTACAGGGTCCGCACTCACCGAGCCGCAGTGTAGTACTTCATATAATTTTTAGCTTAAGTGAGATTCGAACTCGGGATCTCCGGATTCGAATTCCGTATCGCTATCCACACCACCGTACTGACAGACTTATTGTCATCACTAAGACTTTTATAATTGTTATTTGTTACTAACTCATCTGACCTAGCAATAACATCTTCAACCTACATTTAACCTTTTACACATTTAATAAAATACGAAGCAACCCCCAGAGAAAAACAATTAATTCAGTCAAACCCAATTCTCTCCAAGCATCATCCTCTTCTTTATCACCCACGCCAATCAGCTGATAGCGGCAAATCGTGCAAATATGAACTCGTGATGTAACAACTGTTACAGCGCCACAGGAAATCTAATAAGAACCGCTTCCGGTAATTCCAAGTCTCTCGCAGAAGCCAAGAGGGCCGGAGAGGAATAATAAGCGTATTGTTGTGATTATGTTTAACGCCGCGGTGCTTTGTGAAATAATTTGCGAAAGGACTTGTGGAGATGAACACTAAAGAGAAACAGAAATTGTATCATTTGATGATGAGATAATTTTTGGAAATAGTGTTTTTCTTTTGTTAATTGTTTATTAATGAGTTTCAGACTGCGGACTGCATGATTAATATTTTATTGCTGTCTGCTTGATAAGATATAAATAATCGTACATCAGTGTCTTATAGTATGTTATGCATCAAGGGAGGGAAACGTAAGCGAGGGTCGAAGGCTCGAGCTGAAGTCGAGGTTTGCCAACTTCACACAAGGGGTAATCGCGTCCTCCCGTGAAGCATATTATACTTTTCGTAACAAGTGCACAAAAATTACTGTCTTATCGGGACAAATGTCAAATATGGGTTGCGTAACTAGTTACCTAGGAAACGCCGCAAACAGCTAATAATCGTAGTCTCTAGGGAGAGAAACATCTCCCTAGGGAGAGAAATATAATGTTTCTCGCCCTAGGGGAGAAAAGCAGCGTTTCTCTCTCTAAAATTAGGGAATAAGAATGTGTTTCTTGTGCATGTGTTACGAAAAACAATTTAAATCTATTATTGGCTTAGTAGTATCGAGTGATTTTAAAACCCGGGTTCGTTTCCTACAGGCGACAAATAATATTAAAACTATCCCTGTGGCTTTCCCTTTACTAACATATTTGAGGGTTGGGATTTGACGGCTTTTCACGAAGAAATATATCACTTAGTGAGATCTGCTACAACAGACAGACTGCTACACCCAGTAATGGGTAACATGCATGATGATATATTTAGTTTATTTATTTACAAAATTCCAAACGCAACAATTGTTTTATTTATGCGTGATTTATTTTTATTAATTTTAATTTTCGATTATAGAAAAAATGTTGTCTACATCTCTGGTTGAAAGAATCTTTGCAGTAGTCTCGTTTCAGCCTTTGTTATACAAATAATTATTGTCCAAACTTTTCGGTAAATAAAATAAAATAAATAATTATATCATCACGCCTTTTACCCATTACTAAGTGTGGCACTCTACCGAAGCAGATTTCAGTAAGTGATGTATTTCTTCTCGTGAAGTGTGTCAAATCACGGCCCCCAAAGATATTAGTGGAGGGGGAGCCACAGGGATAGATTTAATTTGGTAAATAAATAAATAGTTAACTAAATATTTCATGATCAATTTCCAACACTATGCAGGATTGAGTTTTGACGGTCAAATATCAGTAAGCTACCCTTGCAACAATTTACCCTTATATCTCTTTGGGTCTGCGAGTCTATTCCGCTAGTTATTAGATTTTCTTAGTAATTCGGCTTAGCTATTTGAATCCAAATGCGCTTTGCTGGCGCGCTGGTCGTGTTCATACCCGTGAAGCTACCGAAGCCAGCACAATGCCTCGGGGCGTCGAGATTGCCAGGGTCGGCGCCAACACGCCGTCACCTGCCGACGCTATTTTATTATGGATATTTATTTTTATGTAGTTCTGAACGCTGAAGATGAATTTATATTGGAGGCAAGAGATATTGGAGAATATATGCGCAGTTTTCGTTTTCGCTTCAATGGACAAAACTGTTTTAAAGTCGATAACAAAATACTATCGGAAAAGGATGAAAGAGCTTTCTACATGAATCTATTTATTACGAACTTATACCAATTATAAAATAAGAGTAGTATTTTGTACAAGTTGTACAAAATTTAAATGTTGGTGTTAGATTTAAAGTCATTGGTTGATACAATTGACAAATATACACAATCTTAGTTTTCGTAATAACTTGGATGTTGCGGCGCGCAGTAAATTTTGTCTCAAGATTTCTAAATTTTTACTCAAAGCTTTTATTTTCATTGTGAAATTTTAAACTATTTCTCTCATAATTTTATACAATTAAATACAATATTTCGTCTTTTTGGTTCAATACATATCGCATGTCTTTTTATGATTCAGTCAAGTTAATGCTATAATAGTAGTTTATGTAACAAGTACATAATTTAGGTTTTTATTGGACGAGTCGAATTTTATGGCAGAGCGAGCGCAGCGAGCGGGGCTAATAAATAAGGCGAGTCTATAAAGTCCGATTATGTACGAGTTGCATACAACGTTTTATTTCGACTGCATGAAGAATATTTTCTCTTAAATATGATTATGTCAATACCAATATTTAAAACATTTAATTGCATCTCAAAGTGTGCCGCGTTCTTATGCATTTGTTGCTTTATTTATCAAATTGTCAAACTGAAAAAATGTTGAGATGGGTGAAGATATTGAAGACGTTCCAAAAGAAATAAAAGATCTTGCATGTAATGCAAGAGAATATCTAACAATTGTATGAAAACACATATAATACATACAGAAAATGGTGTTTAAATATTTCTTTTGAATTTTGTTTTAATGTGACATTGACAGCAGTCCAATTTTGCATTTTTATCGTACTAGTCCAATAAATTACCCGATTATGGACAGTAAACAGTGTCGTAAGACAAGGTAATATGATGCAGTCGAACATAAATACATATATTTGTTACTGATTTGTAAAATATTAGTTTAAATAATTTGCTGCAATAAACTTTAAATAAATACTGGACATTTTCAATCAAGTAAAATCTGTGGAAGGCCTCCGATCAACCCAGGCCCCGGGCCCTTCAGAACCTTAAAACGACACCTGTGTACAACAAATATGGAATGGTACTCATTTCGCACGAGTATATGAGTTGAAAATATGTACATCGGAAATAAGTCGCAGTATTAAACTCTTCATTGCCAAATAAATGATCGTATTTCAAAAGAATTGATTTGAAAAGTGAGAGCAAGTGTGCTTCGGTCAAATAGAAAATAAATCAAAATATAGTAAGATATATTTGAAGCTTGGTGTGGGAGTAAAACTATCGAAGGTCGTAGTTCTAAATAAAAATCTCAATAAAAGTGTTTATTTTTAATTTCGTCTAATGTTCTGGAAGCCTCGCTTGCAGATGTTGTAATACACGTAATGAGCCTTTCAGAGGACCATAAATAATAAAAAAAACACTTTGGAAACAGAAGAGCATCACAACATCAGTAATCTCGGCCTACTACGTTGTTGGTTCCACCACGCTCAATTTGCAACGCGACAGGCTATTTTTATTGCCGCCGTTTGTGGAACAAACAAAAAACTCTTTTAATTAGCCGTACTATGTTTTCATTGTTCATTTGTTACCGACGTGAGGTTATTATTTAAGACTTTTTGATCTCTGAATTTATTTGGGAATGATGCGGGCGCGAGCACTTTAATTGAGTTCAATTGGTAATTATCTAGACGTTAAAGCTACGTATAAATATGGGTGATTTTTATTAATAGGCCTGTATAAAAAGGAAGCTAGATTAAAGGCAAAGCACGTAAACCATTTGTTATATAAGTCGTCAAATTCTAATCATAAATTATGGATAGTCCATAGAATATTAAGGACTATAATGCTATAAACTGTCCAATATATTTGCATCAAAATATGTGTAAAGTTTCTGGAGGAAACATTAATTCCATTTTATAGTTCGCGTAACATTCAATGCAATTCTCAGATGTTGTAGAGACGTTGTCATCTTACAAGGAAGACTTCGGAAATTCGCATCTCACTGACTTCAACTTTTAATTATTTATTTATTATGGTTTCGCTGTACAACAGGACCTTAATCCCAATTACAGTACAGGGTCTGGACTCACCGAGCCGCAGTGTGGGTTTCAAAATCAGGATCTCTGGATTCAAATTCCGATCTTAGAGTCAACAGCAACGCGGGTTTCTCGGGACGGTCACCCATCCAAATACACCCCGTGCGCAACGTTGCTTAACTCGCGTTATCGCATAGATCAGTTCCAACGAGTTGAGCCAAGGCCGTTGACAAATTTATTTATTATTATTATTGTTGTTAATATATGTTGTATGATAGCAAATTATATGAACTATCACACTATGGCTCGGTGAATCTAGATCCTGTACTGTACTTGGAATTAAATTCCTGTTGTACAGAGTATCATAAATAAATATTAGCTGCATTTTAGGAAAGGTTCAATATATTTACAAATATAGTCAATTTTTATTTCGTTTCAATTCCACACTTTTGTTAAAAAAATAAATTTAGGAAGTAAAATTATCTTTCCTCAAATGAGAGAAGAAACTGATACTTTTCATTCTTAGGAAAGAAGGTAATTTTGTTACCTAGAGAAGTAAAGTAAAACCATGTGGTTTGATTTGATATTAGTGACATTCAAGTAACATCTGTTAAAATAATAATAAATTTTATAAAAATTTCAAATTTATTTTTGACAATTTTAATTTTTGAAACGGCAATAAAAAAAATTCTATGTATTCCTAGTAACAAAAAAGTGCTTTGAATTCCTTGCTTTTGGCTTTGAAAATGAAACGGCACGTTTGGAAAGAACTGTTGCATTATTTTCCCTTAATATACGAGTGCAAATTAAAGACAATTTTTTACAATTTAATAAATATTCTATTTCTAAAAAATTGGATGAAATAAATAGTGCACATAACTATTTTTGACTTATACTTTATAAATATGATACATAGAATAATTTTCAAATAAAATATTTTTAGGTTATGCACCATCAATTTATTTATCATTCCTGCTGAGTTCTTTGATGAGCCATATCTTGAAAACTACAAAAGATATTTCAATTCTGTTTCCACCATTAAATTCGTCATAGTTTACTTGTACTTACAAAATATAATTGAGGATTTTTTTTTGACCCAATCGTCCATAAAGTATTAATGAAAAAAATCCTGCTTTAAGCTGTATTTCCTGAACTATAACAGATATTCAAAATCGGTTTGAAATGCTGAACGTGGCGTTATTAACTCTGTATTTCAGTAGAATATCATTAAATTATCTTTATTAATTTCAGTTTTAAATAGGGCAGAGAAAAAAAATTCACTAATTATATTTAGTATAAAATACTAACAAAATTTGCTAAGTATCGACAAGAAGTTTCAAACCATCCCTTGTTCAATATATCTTTCCATAAATGAAAATATTATTTTGGACGGCAGCACCATCATAAATAAAATTCAATTGAATAGTGAAATTTACTTGCAAGAATCTACAAACAAAAGTCTTGATAGATTTACGTACTCCGTACTCTATAAAACAATTTCGCACAGATTTATATTTCCGTTCGTTCAGCCATCAAAATATTGACAAAATAAAACCTCCCACATTCAAATATCAAATGCATACCTTACAAATTTCTACATAAATCATTAAGAACAAAATGCGCAATCATTTCTTAAAAACCTTGCTAACAAATGTTACTACTTTTTTGCTCTTCTACTTTTCCAAAACATTTTAGATATAAACACGTTCTTCGCGTCTGTACTTTAATATAACAAATTAATCTTATTTATTCTTAAAACTAAAAAGCTCCTGTTCGTCCTGTTTGCTTGGTAATAAATTAACTAGTTTTAGTAGAAGTTCAGTACAAAGGCATCGAAGTAAAAGCGAACTGCGATCCAAATAAGACGGTTAAACATATTTCGAGTCATAAATATTCAAACGCGACATTCACACACTTGATATTCTGTGTGGTAACGTCTCAATATTTAACCAAGTCCGGGCCTCCGGAGTCTGACTCTGAGATGACTCTCTGCACTACAAGGAGCAGAGGTACTTACATAGTTAGTTCGTTATGACTCATAAATGCAGTTTAAACTTCAATTTTAAATAAAATAAAATATATGGTTTATTGATTGTCAAATTAAGATATATAAAATAAATATTAACCACGCTTTTTACCATTACTGGGTGTGGCACTTTGCCATAGCAGATCTTGGTAAATGATATATTTATGCAAGTAAAGCCGTCAAATTACGACCCCTAAGATCAATATCAGCTCAATTTGAATTTTGAAGTGTCAAATTAAAAAATATTAAATAAATATTAATCATGCTTTTTACCAATACTAAGTGTGGCACTCTACCGTATCAGATCTTGGTAAGTGATATATTTATGCACGTGAAGCCGTCAAATCAGGGCCCCCAAGTTCAATATCAGCTCAATTTAAAATTTTGAAGTATCAAATTAAGAAATATAAAATAAATATTAATCACGCCTTTTATCATTACTGGGTGTGGCACTTAGCCATAGCAGATCTTGGTAAGTGATATATTTATGCACGTGAAGCCGTCAAATCCCGACCCCAAAAGATGTTAGTGGAGGGGTAGATTTAATGTAAGAATCAAATCCACTGACCTACCAGATAACCATATTCTTAATGGAGCAGGTGGTTCAGTGGTATTAAGTCGGCCTGAGGATTTGAGAATCCGGGTTCGATTTCCATAGCCGACAAACAATTTTCACCACATTAAAACTTCTCCTGTGGCTCCTCCTCTTGTAACATCTTTGGGGGCCATGATTTGACGGCTTCACGCGCAAAATTATATCACCTACTACGGATTAGTGCCACATTTAATAATGGGTAAAAGGCGCAATGATATATATTTTATTTATATTATTAAAAAAGCTTAAATAAACTTTAATAATCTGGTGGATGGTCTATCTTTGTCTATTTTTCGTTGAAATAGTAAACTGTGGCATTAATTCGCAAGTAAGTTACTGAGGAAATTCCATCTGGCAAATTAGTGTTTACCCAGTCTGTAGTGGCGCCACTGGCGCTGGTGTAGTTTCAGCACCCGCAGATGTTCTCTACACAAACCCATTTATTACACAGCCAGATTAATTGACAAATTAGATTCCTCAATGTAGACTTCTCGTATTGGTGCAATGCAAAAACACACAAATGCTAGCACGCTTACTCGCTCGTACACTCGCTCAATGCTATTGTCCAAGTTGGATGAATTTATGGAACGTTCGATTGTGTGGGTTTGTTTGGAAATGAAACTGTGTAGTTTGATTCGTTCTGTACACGTTTCCTGGTTTTGTTTGGAGTGAATACATAGTGAACTAACTAGATTAAATTCAGTTGGTGTATGTAGGGCAATGGGTGCAAACTGCATTTCTTTTTCAATGAAGCGTTATAACGACAAAAAGGTATTTATTTGTTGTTCTGCACAACAGGAACTTAATTCCAATTACAGTAGCTTATAGTACAATCGTATTATTTTTATATCAGTTGAAGTATTAGTTAATACATACATAAATTTAAATTTTGTTTGCGGTTGTGGTTCTTATTTTTGGTTAGTTCCTTTGGAATCTCTTGTATATTATATTGATGTTTAAAACATCCACAAAATAAATGTAATACATTTTATTGAATTAGTAGAACCCTTTATCCAATATGGGGGTGGTGGCTCAGTGGTATCGAGTGTGGATCTTGAAAACCCTGGTTCGATCCCCACAGCCGACAAACAATTTTCACCAATTTAAATCTAACCCTGTGTCTCCCCCTCCACTAATATCTTTGGGGACCGTGATTTGACAGCTGGTAACTGCACTTATATCACTTACCGAGATCTGCTTAGAAAGAGTGCCACACCTAGTAATGGGTAAAAGGCGTGATGATATATTTATTTATTTACTTTATCCAATATTTCCTTTATTAAAGCTTAAGAATATTGTACAATACTGCATGCATACATAATATTACGCTTGAGATAGCTAAAATAGAACAGTCACTCATCAGATTTATCAAATAATTAGTCTTCGTAAAAAATTCTCACTTATAATTTCCCTGGAGCATTGATCTTTCCGAATTTATTAAAAGTGCATTTCAACAAAAGGACTGGAACACAATTGCAGATTACGTTGTTGGAATGCACGATAAAAATTTCCGGAGATGAAGTAATGGTCGAGGGCAGATATTAGTGAAGGGGGAGCCACAGGGGTAGATTTAATTTGGTGAAAATTGTTTGTCGGCTGTGGGGATCGAACTAGGGTTCTTAAGATCCACAGGCAGACTCGATACCATGGAGCCACCTACCTCATAATCAACTTGTATCAAATAAATAAAATTGACAATAAAAAAAAGCTATTTTTAAATTTTAAACTGATATGTTTGACACGACAAATTTTGCTTAGATAAATAAATTTAGATGAAAAATTTTGATTGGAAACAAGCTCAACTACTTTAGTTGAAGTGGGTGCCCTCATTTTCTGATGATTTGGTTTTCATTTCAATTATAAAACCTTTTGATCTGGACTTATTATATTTTTTAAATATTCCATATTACTACTGATTGAAGGCTCCGTCCAATAACCTCCCAATTAATTTGTTAATCGATTTAATAATGTCCTCAACATAAAAGGGAATGCCATAAGCAAAGACGAAGCTAACTAATAAAGTTAGGAGATGAAATAAAAGTGCGTATGGTACGAATGAAAAAATGCGTGGTCCAAACCTCTCTGAAAATGTGAAAAATAAGCATCAGCGTTGCAATAATTCAATTCCACTGCTTTCCTAGTGTAAAACGTGATCATTACAAATCCATTAGAGGAGGGGGCGTTTAACGATTTTTCGCAAAGTGTTCTGCCGCCGGCAATGCAGAGTAACATCGCCGTCGGCGTCGGTTCACTATAATAGCGTTACGTACTTTCGTAATTACCGACGGAGCCAGCGAACACAGACGCACAAGTTTGGAAGTGGACACAGATGCGGTGGTCAGTTCTAAACGTGGGGGCGGTGGTGGTGTGGTCGTGGTTAGCGCCCTTACCTCTACACCCCTAACACTCGGATCACGTAGTTAATGCGTGAAAGAGACGGGTAGTTTTAGGGTAGGGTAGGATATGATGGTGTTTCGATGTTACAAACGACATAAATGCGACATATTTTGTGGCCAACAATTCGAAATAACGTTGTATTATATCCTTAAAAACGGTTTAGCAACTGACAGTTTCGGTAGAAATTTTTCGTAACACATGCACAAGAAACACGTTCTTATTCCCTAATTTTAGAGAGAGGAACACTGCTTTTCTCCCCTAGGGAGAAAAACATTATGTTTCTATCCCTAGGTAAGATGTTTCTCTCCCTAGGTAGCATGTTTCTCTCCCTAAAGACTACGATTATTAGCTGTTTGCGACGTGTCGTAGGTAACTAGTTAAGCAACCTATATTTGACATTTGTCCTGATAAGACAGTAATTTTTGTGCACTTGTTACGAAAAGTATAATATGCTTCACGGGAGGGCGCGATTATTCCTTGTTTCCCTCCCTTGATGCATAACATACTATATTTATTTATTTTGCTACTTGTTGAACAGGAACTTAATTCCAATTATACTACGGACTCATCGAGCCGCACTGAGGTAGTTCAAATGTTTTTAACTTGAATGATATTCGAACTAAAGATATTCGCATTCGAATGCAGTAACTCTAACGACGCCATGGTAATGCCGGAAGTTGTATTTTTGTTATAAATTGTAGTAAACGAAATTGGAAATTATCAACTCTCGCTTGTAAACACATCCAACCACAACTTCTCGACAAAATATATAATTAAACTTGAATAATTTTACTACAAATTTCCAAGATTATTGGCTACTTACTTGAATACCTATCTGTAAGAACTGAAGTAGACGACATTCTGAGTACGTCAAACACATTTCACAAATAAGTTGTACAAAATATTATGTACATTATTAAAAAAAAATTAAATGAATTACAAATTTTTGTTTAAACCTCCTATAATTATGAATTTGTAACCAAGAAAACAGTTTCTATTTGGTATTTCTTTCACGACAATGCCAGAAAGTAAAATTTTCTACATTCACTTGAAAGAGTAAAGTAGTACTTTTCGTCCATTCATGGTAACTATTGAAAAATAACAGTTTAATTTCACATTAGTGACATCTAGATGACAACTATCTAATTCATAATTTATTTCTAAAAATTGAAAGGAAAAAAGTATCACTTTCTTTCTTTAGTATACAAGTAACTATTAGCTGTCTTACTGGACTTTGCCAATAGTAGCGGATGATAAAACCATTTTAACGACCGTCGTTAATATCAACATACTGGTAACCTCGTTGTGTCTGAGTGAATCAAATTCCTTTATAAGCTACTGTAATTGGAATTAAGTTCCTGTTGTGCAAAGCCACAAATTAATAAACAAAACAGGAAATATTTTAGACTTTATAAGCAGAATCAAATGAGAAAATGTTAATTTTATTAGACAACACAAATACCTTTGTATGCATTAAACAGGACGTTGTAGTTCTGCAATTGCAGATTATAAATTATTACACCTAAAATTAAATTGATCAATATACAGTTCTGATTCATCTTAATTTCCTAATTCATGTCCAGAGAATTTCTTGCATGAAATAAAGATATTTATAATATAAAATTGCACATATTTATTTACGTAAGATATTTGCGAAAGCACTTAGAGCAACAAACTATTCTATAATTAATAAAACAGCATCGGGTCCGCTCTAGAAAATCGTTTCAGGACACCAATGGCATCTCCACT
Source organism: Pterostichus niger (assembly GCA_947425015.1). NCBI lineage: Eukaryota > Metazoa > Arthropoda > Insecta > Coleoptera > Carabidae > Pterostichus > Pterostichus niger. The sequence continues at coordinate 1,565,425 of OX380342.1, forward strand.
CAACATCTCAATTTAATGATGTTAAGCAACTGTCGGTCAGAGGATCAGAGGACTGTCGGAAAGTCGCACAAAGCCCGCTCGAGGAGCAGGGTTTAAAGATTGACCAAATCCTTATTCAGGATTGGGAAATATACTCAGATATATTAGGATAGTATTCTAGTGTTTGGCTGTACACTTAATAAAATAGAATGTAATTGTGTCATTAGGGCGTAACAAATCTTATTTTAAGGACTCAAACATACTATAGCTATTTCTTTAAATTTCTAGATAAAAAAATCAACGAGATTTTTGACCACTTTTTGGCATTTTAACTTTTAAAAGATGTAATCGTACTAAACGAGTTATGAAGAAGCGCTCAACGGCACTGAATTTATCGTGCTGCAATTAATTTATAAACATGTTTTCAGTCATCTTTAATTTTTAATTTTCTGATAAAACAGTTTTTTACTGATGTTTCATGCACTAGAGGACATATGCACTTGGGAATTTTACCATTGGATTCAGCGAGTCAAATTACATATGTATGTGAGTTTTGGTTATAATATTTGAACGAGAAATAATTTTACAGCAAACGGTCTGAAATTGGCCTAGAATGGAAAAAACCAAGAACCCTTAAGAAATTTTCAAAAACTTAAATCTCCTAAAATTTGCGAAAAACAATTCGGACTCGAGGAATTCAATGCCGTTGAGTGTATCTTCATATCTTATTTGGTTTTTAAGATATAGCCTTCGGAAAAGGTGACGTTTAAAAAAGATTTTCGACTTTCGCGAGGTTATATCTCAAAGTGTATACTTCAAATGAACGAGATTAGTTTTTGCAAATTTTAAACAAATTCTTTTTATTCTATAACCAGTATACCAAATTATATAACCCACTGAAGTTTTATGGGGTAGGTGGCTAAGTGGTATCGAGTCGGCCTGTGGATCTTGAGAACCCTGGTTCGTTTCCCACAGCCGACAAACATTTTCATCAAATTAAATCTACTATTGTGGCTCCCCCTTCACTAATATCTTTGGGGGCCGTGATTTGATATCACTTATCGAGATCTGCTCTGGTAGAGTGCCACACCCAGTAATGGATAAAAGTGATGATATATTTATTTATATTTTAAGTTTTGAGCATAGGTATAGAAACACCCTGTACATGTGAAAGCAGCTGAATATAAGTATATTTAATTTTCTTAATTTTGGACAGGTGCACTCTTTCGACACTCCAAAGAAACCTGGTATATAAAAGAGAAAAGTCCGTAGTAGCTATATTGATTTTTGTTATCTGGTCTTTACTTTGACACGTTGAAAGACAAATTTAATTAACAGCCAGGCAAGTTAATAAATTCTGAGACTTCTGAGTTTCAATGAAACGATTTTTGATTGAAATTACCTACCTTGAATGTAATTAACATTGGACAGAAATGAAATCATTACAGACAGTCAATCAACTGCTTCAAGTCAAATAAATATGTTTAAATTAGGGAAGCCATTTATTTTCTCAATCTATAAATTGGTGGCAGCAGCGGCAGACGATCTTTTACATAAGTTCATTTTAAGAAAACTTTCTTCAACAACTAAAATTACTAATTAAACATTGTAACTGTCAAATGAATAACTTGTATATAAATTGTAATTTATAATCTATAATGAAAGTGGCCTAATTCAGCTATTTATTTATTTATTGTATTTATTGTTGCACAACAGGAACTTAATTCCAATTACAGTAGCTTATAGTGAAATTCAAACCACTCAGACAAAACAGTTTGTTTTAGATATAAGTTATTTACATTATCTGAAGATTGTTTTAACCAAAACCATCCAAATCTAAAAAAGTTTATCCCCAGTTATAATCCTTTCACGAGTCGGTGAGATTTGAAAGCACGACCTCTTGCTTATTAATTAAAATACGGAAGTTGTATTTCTCCAATGAGTAACGAATTCCTGTTAGCTGAAACTTTTCTAATACAATTTTTAAGATAATATTGGTATTTGTCCCTTTAGTAATTTTTAGTTATTATTATAGTTCGTATTAAAAAATATAGTTCATAATGAACGAAGAGGCTTGGACCATCAATTTTCCGCCATGTTTTATTCATCTGTCTATCACAAATATGTTTGTGTTTAAATGGATTGGCGAGCATTATAAGCTACTGTAATAGGGATTAATATCCTATTGTACAGTACAGTAAATAAACAAATACAACCTGTGCGTTTTGCTAGTGAGTGTACGATCCCTGTCGCATACAGTCCGGTTGACATATCGGCCGTTCAAAATAGCTCGTTGATCTTCCAACGGTGACGGCTCAACGAAACCGAATTTCAAACGTCAAATAGTCCCGCCCCGCGTCTCCTGGCGTCCCTCTATCCGTCGCGACGCGCTACAGTTCCCCGAGGAACGTTTCAAAATGACCGCACTGTGGAGATGACTGACGTCATTCGACGCCGCGCGCCTGAAATAAACGTCTCGGCGCCACCGATTAAAATTAGCATCGCACAATGCTTGACACGCAGGACCGCATCAAGGAGGATGCCAGAACAACTTATCTCTTCATATTTTTCAATAACTACACATACAATTAACTATGGACCGGTATTTCATTCTCCTACTTAGTTCCTTATTTTGTTTCTAGATTTTAACACATATTTTAAAGATAATTGAAACATTGCTTACGGATTTTGACAGCAATTTGACGGCTGGTAAGCACATTTTATTTGACAGAGATACAACAAAAACAAATTAAATAAATAATATGTTTTAATAGTGGTCGATTCTCACTACCAATAAACAATTTTCACCACGTTAAAACTACCTTTGTGGCTCTCCTTCACTTATCTTTTGGGGGCCGTGATTTGACGGCTGGTAACTGCACTTCACGTGCAACATATATCACTTACCATGATCTGCTACGGTAAAGTGCCATATACAGTAATGGGTAAAAGGCGTCATGATATATTTATTAATTTAAAACTACCCCTGTGACTTCCCCTCAACTAACATCTTTCTGGTCGTAATTTGACGGCTATTAAACGCACATCATGTGCAATACATATCACTTATCTAGATCTGCTACAGCAGAGTACCATACCCGGTAATGGGTAAAAGGCGTGATGATATATTTATTTATTTATATTTGTTAATATTTAAAATTAAATTAATGCCATATGAAATATTTAAATATTGTAAAAAACATTTTCTAAGTAAGTACCTATATTAAATTATGCCATATACCATATATGAATTTCTTAATGAAACATTTTTTCGGTGCATGCGAGTATATAGAAAACTTCTTAAAAAAATACGCACAAAATTCAACAAAAATCTAAAGCATTTTCATATTATTAAAATTGTTATCATTTTTTCTCACTCATCCCAGACATTACAAACATTCTTTTTCATTACATTTTTTTTCTTTTGATTAGAAATAAGGTAGCGTGGTTATAAATATTATTAATAAAACAAATTGTTAAGTGGTTCTGTTCCCGCTATTAACTGTAGGTTCTCTACACTGTATATAGAATTAATTTTATTTATTTGTTACTCTGCACAACAGGAATTCAAATCCAATTGCAATAGTTTATACTGGAACCTTTCACAGACAATAGCATATTTAAATTTAAAATTCAAGTCGAGATTTGAACCTTTTGTTTGAGATCAACTTGGCTACAATTGTCAGTTTTATAAAAATAACCAAAAAAAAAAAGAAATTATGCCAGCTCCACTGTTCCGTGCTACTATTTGCCTACTTCTTGGCGTTTGTCACCTCCACATTCTCGTTTGTTTACACCTGGAGGTCAACCTCGACGACAGGACCACACAATGTTTCCCCGCGCGTCTTTCAAACTGCGTGCCTTCATAGCAATCGTCGCTATTTATACAGCATTGTACAACTTGGTTATTTTTATATCCTTCGTCTGTGTTTGTGTTTTCTAGAGATTATTATCGATTAGAGTGATGATGCCCTGGGACACATTTATCACTTATTTTTGTTGTTGTTGAGCTAAATAAAAGACAGTAGAGTGGAGAAATATTTATTTGATATATCTTCGATAAGTTGTTGTTGATTATGTATCTATTATTTTGTGGCTATTTTGTAATAGTTGCGAAAGTAATGAGCTATTTATTTATGTTTATGATTATGTTGATGACGCAGAAGAGGTGTGTCATTTACATCTTAAACCGTTTTAGATTTTCATAAACAAGACGGAAAATGTTGACGTCAAAATGAAATACTAACTTTTCTCTTAAATATGAGGACATGTTATTGAAAAGAGTGAAGCACTTTCAACAAGATATTGACTCTCATTTGTTTATTGCCATGCTGCACAACAGGATATTAATTCTAATTAGTCAAATTTAAATCATTCAAACCCAATTGCATTTTGAGTATAAATTGACACCTGTCCATGAATTATTTGCAACTATAAGTGCTACAAATATGCATGATTCAAAGGAAGAATTATGGGGTAGGTGGCTCAGTGATATTGAGTCGTCCTGTGGATTTCACCACATTAATATTACCCCTGTGACTCCCCCAACATTAACATCAATTTGGTCTGTGATTTGACGGCTGGTAGATTCATGTAAATAAATAAATAAATAAATAAATATATCATCACGCCTTTTACCCAACACTGAGTATGGCACTCTGCCGTAAGCAGATCTCGGTAAGTGATATATTTCTTCGCGTGAAGTGCGGTTATCAGCCGTCAAATCACGGCCCCCAAAGATGTTAGTGAAGGGGGAACCACAGGGGTAGATTTAATTTTGTAAAAATTGTTTGTCGCCTTTGGGAATCGAACTAGAGTTTCAAAATCCACAGGCCGACTCGATACCACTGAACCACCTACCCCATTAGATTCATGTGACACGCATAAATATATCACTTACCGAGATCTGCCTCAACAGAGTACCACACAAGTACTAAAATCAGATATAGGTAAGTGATATATTTCTACCTGTGAAGTGCAGGAGTCAAAACAGCGTCCACAAAGATGTTAGTGAAGCAGGAGCCGGTTGTAGGAATCGAACCCGGGTTTTCATATTCACAGTCCGATTTATTATTTATTTATAAATTATATTTATGTATGATACATGACTTTGAGTACAAAAATAATTGTAAATATCTATAATAAATTAGTTTTTGTTGGATATAGTTATTGTCCATTTATTTATCTTCCCTGGGGATGAAATGTATCACATTCTTTCTCAACTAAGGAACGAAAATTTTGTTCTTTGACAGGGTCGTGAAAAAATACTACGCTGTACAAAAAAAATTGTTAATATTTGTTAATAACAGGTCAAAGAAGATCTTCAGATGGAGCTGAAAATATTTTAGAACATATTTAATAGCAGAAAATATATGTCAGGTTTTTTAGAAAATGCTATAACTCTTTGTCAAAACGAAACGTATTTAAAGTGGGTCTCCATTGCTATTAAATGCGATGAGGCATCATTGGCAGTGACACTGAAATCAAGCCACCTCTGATTGCAATTCAAGTGCCAAAATGATTCAATTGTTTATAGTACATAGTGTACATCACTCTTCAGTTTAGTATCATTGTCATAGAAACAAAACAGTGCCATGATTTCCACTCAAACCAATAAATTTACCCTCATTATAATACACAACAGAATAACGGTACAAATTCTTGAAAAAACTCAAGGATCGCAGCAATAAATTCTACCATATTTCATATTTAAAAACGAAATAAACGTTTATAATTCACGACGGCATAAATTAACTTACAGCGGGATAAATTCCAGCTATCATCACGATTTACAATCGAATGATCGTGACCGGTTGCGCGATACCAACTCGGACAATTTATTTCGCGAACTATTAGTAGCACATCTATTGCTACTTGACACAACAGGAACGCCGATAATTTCACCAGTGAAAATTGTCGCAAATCGTTGCTTAGATATAACGTTTGTTACTCGTAACTATTTTAAGTAGATGAATATTGTTGAATTTTATTTGACTTTGTTTACTTTGGTTAGTTATATCAAAAAATCTGATGTGGACACCACATGACTTCCTTGTACGAGTATTAAATTATAGATATATTTTTTTTAATTAACATAGCCAATTTTTGAAATTTCTTGAGGGGTACCCCTTGGTGTTTTTTCGAATTTTGGCCATTTTTCGATTTTTTGTAATAAATAATTTATCCGTGTGAATTTTAACGTACGTACATACTTATGTATTTTCACGCGAGGAATTCAGTGGTGTTTTCAGATTTTCATTATCTCTTCAACTTTTGGAAATATTGAGAAAAGAAAAATTTGAAAAAAAGTTGAAAAATTTTCAAAAATTTTAAAATTTCGGTATAAGTTAAGTAGCGCAAGAGAAATACACTCGTTCAAACTGCATTTCAATATCTTTTTTAGTTCTCGAGATATGAGCTCTCAAAGTTGAGTTTTTAAAAAAGTAAAAAATCGATATAACTCAAAAACTAAGAAAGATATTGAAATGCGGTTTGAACGAGCGTATTTCTGAACTATATAGAAACATAATTTTAAAAATTTCGAGTTTTGAACCGGTTCAACCAAAAATTCACCAAAAATAAATATATCATGCTTTTGAAGTATTACTGGCAGTGGCACTCTGCTGTAGTAAGTAATATATTTATGCTTGTGAACTGCAGTTACCAGCCGTCAAATCGCGGTTCAATATGTCATCTCCTTCTGAACTAACACTTACACACACCATGGTTGACACTTAGTAGTTACAGGAGACGTTTTCACCAATATGCATAGTGGATCCACAGATAGTTCGTTCCTCTAAAGCCTTCATATTATTAGGAGGTGCACAACTACATGTTATAACAGTCCTAAATACAAAATGTCAACTTTCTACGGCTTACCGTTTTTGAGTTATGCGAGATACATACGTACGTACAGACGTCACGACAAAATTAGTCAAAATGGATTCAGGGAAGGTCATAATGCGTATTTCCACTGAAATCTGAGAACCGAAAATTTTCGCGATTACAATACTTCCTTTACTTCGTACAAGGAAGTAAAAATGAAACAATTTAAATTGATCACCAAGGTAATAGTACTCGTAGTTTAAAAATATTGCAGGTAACATTTTTTTGGAGTAAATAAAATATTTCGAGGAATTCTCAAGCCGAATACCATACGTGACTATGATTTTCCTTTGTTCATTTTTGCCTAGATCACTCCTGCTTGTTGCATTAAGAAAATCTACACTCGCGTAGATTTTCGTCGCAACAAGCAGTCCTGATTATAACGACAAAATCATAGTCACTATATGAAAATACTATGGTGCGTCCTTTGCTTCATCATCCCGTATAAAGACGAAAGCTTTGATGTTAGACTTAATGCAATTAAAAACTAACAAATAAAATTTTTATACCTTTGATATTTAAAATAAATGATTAATTTACGATTTTGCGATTATAGTGCCAGATGCCATTGTAGTAGTTTATAGCGTAATTTCGTATTAAATCGGGAAAATGATTTGCAAAATAAAATAAAAACACGCGAAAAATATCCGTGAACATCGTCCGAAACGCGGAGAGAAAATATGTCGAAATAATGTAAAGGGGCATGAACACAGAAGAGACATTTATTTTCCTCGATTGAATGGATCTAGAGAGAGGAGTCTTTTTAATATTCAGGCGATGGAAAACAAAGCGATTCGTCTGCAAGAAATGGGCTGGAAAAGTACGAGGTATTTAATCGAGCACTTCGCCTCATCTTTTCATGCATGTTTTGTGGAAAGAAATCCGGAAAATCTTCTGAATGGTTGGCCTCGATTTCTGCCGGATGAATTTGTGTGATTTAAAAGAACTTAAATATTGAATCTTGACAAAGACGAGGATTTAACTGACTGGATTTAAACAATGAATTTAGAATTGAGTTTTCATACTTTTCCGAAATGAATATGTACCTAATTGGATTCGAACGTATTATTATTATTATAAATGACAAATGTATTTATGGGGTAGGTGGCTCAGTGGTATCGAGTCGGCCTGTAGATCTTGAGAACCCTGGTTCCATTCCCACAGGCAACACACAATTTTCACCAAATTAATTCTACCCCTGTGGCTCCACTCCACTAATATCTTTGGGGGCCGTGATTTGAAGGCTGGTATCCGCATTTCACGCGAAGAAATATATCACTTACCGAGATCTGCTACAACAGAATGCCACACCCAGTAATGGGTAAAAGGCGTGATGATATATTTATTTATTTATTTATTTTATCCAATATTTCCTTGATTAATCTACATTGTAGCTTTAGAATATTGTACAATACTACATACATACATAATATTACACTTTATTCTATTAAATGAGGTAGCTAAAATAGAACCGAGATCTGTGTCGGTAGAGTGCCACATCCAGTAATGGGTAAAAGGCGTGATGATATATTTATTTATTTATTTTACAAATGTATTTCAAGTTTAAGATTCCCATATCTTACAAACAATTTTCACCACATTAAAGTTATCCCTGTGGCTTACCCTTCACATATTTGGAGTCCGTGATTTGACGGTTGGTAACCGCACTTTAAGTACATAAATGTAATATTAATTATTTATATTAATTTATATAAAATAATATATGGTATCTTCCACTATAAGCTACTGTAATTGGGATTAAGTTCCTGCATTCACAAATATCTAATTAATAATTACAATATCTTTGGAGCTGTGATTTGACAGTTGGTAGCCACACTTCACGCGAAAAAAAAAATATAACTTACCGAGATCTGCTTAGGCAGAGTGTCACACCCAGTAATGAGTAAAAGGCGTGATGATATATTTATTTATTTATTTATTATTTGTAAACTTTAAACTTTTTTATTACAATTAATACATTTTAGTTTTGCTTAATACAAAAAAAAATATCATTATGCGTTATACACGTTATTGAATGTGGCATTCTGTTGTAGCAGATCTCGGTAATTTATGTGCGTGAACCAGTCGTCAAACCTCGGCCTCCAAAGATATTAGTGGTGATAATTTTAATTTCTCGACTGTCTGAGTGATTCGGATTACATTATAAGCAACTTAAATTGGGATTAAGTTCCTATTGTATAGAATAACAAATAAATAAATAAAAAGGCAGAAATAGGGTTGAATTCTCCCTTTTCATAACAACAAAGACAAAATTAATTGTCATCCAACACTTGGTGAAACAAGGTTTAATAAAAATATAAAGTAAACACTTGGCTATGCTTCACAAAATTCAGCCTCCAAGTCACCTTATGAGGGCATCGTCAGAGGCTGGCCAGTACAGTTCAGTTAGTAACCATAGACGCGTTTCGCTCTTATTAGAGCTCATCAGTATGGTATAACTCACTTCTTCACCTAGAACAAAGTTCATGTGAAGAAGCTGGTGACGAAGAACTGTGCCAGCAGAGAATAAGATCTCTAAGATCTAAGATCTTATTCTCTGCTGGCACAGTTCTTCGTCACCAGCTTCTTCACATGAACTTTGTTCTAGGTGAAGAAGTGTGTTATACCATACTGATGAGCTCTAATAAGAGCGAAACGCGTCTATGGTTACTAACTGTGCTGGCCAGCCTCTGACGATGCCCTCATAAGGTCACTTGGAGGCTGAATTTTGTGAAACATAGCCAAGTGTTTACTTTATATTTTTATTCCTCCTTTTCATTTCCTCATTTCACCAAAACCCCACTCTTCCCTTTCATCACCCCTTTCAAATGAATACAAACTTTCGTTGAAATCTAAACGATTCGTTTCGTTTCAGTACATCGGCAGCCTGGACGTGCCGAGGCCCACAAGTCGGGTGGAAATCGTCGCCGCCATGCGACGGATACGCGTAAGTAGCTCCACTAGCACGTACGCCTCTGATCTTGTGAGTTAAACTACGCGTTTGCTTGCAGTATGAGTTCAAAGCCAAAGGCATCAAGAAGAAGAAAGTGACCATCGAGGTGTCTGTGGATGGAGTTAGAGTCACACTTCGGAAGAAGAAGAAGGTGAGAAAGTGGTTGGTTTATTCTTTAAGAGTTTCAACCGACGATGTAGACGACTTGTCATTGTTGTTGTAATTTTTAAACATTTTTGACTATTTATTCTTTTAATTTGTGACTAATTATGTTAAGTTTTTTAAAACAATTTGTTTATGTTTTTTGTTTCTGTATTTTTTAAAAAATAAGTCTTATTGTTATTTACTTTGTAGATCCCTGAAGAAGGCGATGGTCGGAATTGTAACATTTTAAAAATAAATTAGCCTGATATTCCAATTATCTAAGTTTCTTCAAATTCAAATAAAAACAACAAAGACAAAATTAATTGTCTTTAAATGCTCACTTGGTGAAACTAGGTTTAATAAAATATCAAACTAAACACTTGTCTAAGTCTCACAAAATTCAGCCTCCAAGTCACCTTATGAGGGCATCGTCAGAGGCTGGCCAGCACAGTTGGTATATAACCATAGATGCGTTTCGCTCTTATTAGAGCTCATCAGTATGGTATAACCTACTTCTTCACTTAGAACAAAGTTCACGTGAAGAAGCTGGTGACGAAGGACTGTGCCAGCAGATAATTCTCATGTCATCTTACCGTTTTTTAGAGATCTTATTCTCTGCTGGCACAGTCCTTCGTCACCAACTTTTTCACGTGAACTTTGTTCTAGGTGAAGAAGTAGGTTATACCATACTGATGAGCTCTAATAAGAGCGAAACGCGTCTATGGTTACCAACTGTGCTGACCAGCCTCTGACGATGCCCTCATAAGGTGACTTGGAGGCTGAATTTTGTGTGACTTAGACAAGTGTTTAGTTTGATATTTTATTATTCTTCAAATTCATTAAAGTTTCTAGTAAAAATAATAAAATATTCTTCTTGTTTATCGTATATCGAATGTTTTACATGTTTGAAATCAAAGTTAAGCCAGAGCTGGTTGACTTGAGCAATTTTCCAACTTGACTAGATGTATCTAACTCGCAAACTTCCGTCTGGGCATTTCTGTGAAACTACTGAACTCTGTTTTAATTTATTTGTCTTATCTGCAAAATTACAACGTCTTTGTTTTAATACAGTTCGCGACATCAACCAACTTGGCCTTATCCGAACTGATGGCAAAACTTTGTTCACTAATTATTATCACTAATTATTATCAAACTATTTTTTTTTAATTCTTTAAGATAGAAGATACTGCAAGCTTGTGAGGTGTTTAAAATGTTCATTGTAAATTTAGAAAAGTCTAGGTTTGATGTTTGAAATGTGTTGTCAGAAGTATAAATATAATTGTACAGGACTATTAGCAGGGTTCGTAAATATCATGATATTTATAATAAATATCAAAATATCTGATATATAGGATATATATATATCAGATAAATATCACTTTTTGGATATTTATTTTTTAATTTTAGTTTTTGTACACATTTAGAAAAACTGAAAAATTCGATAAATTTCACTTCTCCGGAGGCTATATCTCAAAAACTAAACAAGATATGGAAATGCGCTCAACGGCGTTGAATTCCCCGTGTCCGAATTGACTTATAAGCAAATTTTCATACAATTTTATGCAATTTAATATTTTTAATTATTTCCCTTTGGTTTTTTCAGATTTTAATTCAATTTTCCCAAAAATCCTTAATCGTAGGATTATTAAAACGAAAATTTACATACATATGTATTTTGACCCACTGAATCCAGTGGTGCAATCTTCAAATGCATATGACTTCTGGTTTTCGAGAAAATGTTAAAAAACCGCCTTTTGCGATTTTTTTGGCGGAAAATTGAAAAAAAATTAAAATCGCTGAAACTATGTTTATAAGTTAACTGAAGCACGAGAAAATTAAGGCCGTTGAGCGCGTTTTCATATCACATTTAGTTTTCGAGATATAGCCTCGGAAAAGTAGAAAAACTGAAAAATACGATAAATTTCACTTTTCCGGAGGCTATATCTCAAAAACTATTTGATATTTTTATATAATGGATATATATCATTGCAAAAATATGACGATATATATCAAAATAAATATCATGATATATATCGATCGATATATATCTTCGAACCCTGACTATTAGTGATTCAGAATCAAAGTGTTCATATTCAAATGATTCAACTGTTATTTATATTTTGATACGCATGTCTATGTCAAGGTAAACACTATTGATGGATGATATGTTACACCAGTGCATTTCAAACTGATACAATAATATTAAACAACTCATTGTCAATAATGTTTTTCTACAATTAAGTAAAAATAAATAACAATTTAAATAAAAAACAACAAAGACAAAATTAATTGTCTTTGAATGCTCACTTGGTGAAACTAGGTTTAATAATAAAATATCAAACTAAACACTTGTCTAAGTCTCACAAAATTCAGCCTCCAAGTCAACTTATGAGGTCTTCGTTAGAGGCTGGCCAGCACAGTTAGTAACCATTGAATTTTGTGAGACTTAGACAAGTGTTAATTTTTATATTTTATCATTAAAAATAAATAAATATGTTATTAAGCCTTATACCCATTACTGAGTGTGGCACTCTGCTGTAGCAGATTGAGATAAGTGTTATATTTGTGCACATAAAGTGCGATTACCAGCCGTCTAATCACGACCTACATAAATATTAGTGAAGAAGAGCCACAGGGGTAATTTGAATGATACTCCTACATCATGTAATCATGAAGTAGATAATATGTTCATTAAATGTGCGTTCCCTAATAGATAATGCAATTCATTACTCACGGGTGTGAGTAATAATTTATTGTTTATGGGGAGGTTATTATGACAGCGTAGCGATGGTCATGAGTAATAATTATTTACATACATTCATTGATATAACCTCCAATAATTATTATTTAGACTTAAAAGTGTAAAAAAAGTATAGAACTAAACTCACGTGTAATAGCTATTACTCAATCGGATAAATTATGCCATTTCGTTTAAGGTTCGTGTCGCAAACTTCGTCCTCATAATAGCTCTTATTACACTCGTATTGACCTATTCAGATAGTGAAATATCGAGACTTTTTTACTTTAAATTTCAATTTACATTCATAATTACTTTCATACAAGGTTGCTTCAGTTTTCGTTCCCACAATAAACCCTTAATCATATCCATACACTTATTTCTAGAGACCCTAAGGACACTAAGGTTCCTAGATCATCCAAACAATCTCTCACCCTCAATTTCACTAACTTGCACCTGTTTCACCAATTTTAATAAACGTATAAAACTTTGTTAATTAATTAAGAACTCACGGACGCTTAGTTTAGCGGTAGAATATTTAACAACGATATAACCAAAACCTCTCATATAGGGTGATTTAAACAAATGGCATCAAATCATAAAAAAATTAAGATTAGATATAATAAACATGTACCTATGTGTTTAACATAATCGGTGACAATTTTTATTGTTAATTGTGACAGATAATTAATTTAAAATTTATGATTTTGAATATTATTGATTATTGTAATATTTAAACGGTATGGCTTTCATTGGCCACCAAAATATTTGAGTCAATTACATTTATTTCTTTAAAAAGTTCTTCTAAACTGAACAATCGGTGACATTTATAACAAACAATATAAACAAATAAATAAATATATCGTCACGCCTTTTATCCATTACTGGGTGTTGCACTCTTCCGTAGCAGATCTCGGTAAGTGATATATTTTTACGCGTCAAGTGCGGTTACCAGCCGTCAAATCACGGCCCTCAAAGTTGTTAATGGACGGGGAGCCACAGGAGTTGATATTAAATTGGTGAAAGCCCGTTTGTCGGTTGCGGGAATCGAACTCGGGTCCTCAAGAACCGCAAGCCGACTGCATACCCTCTAGACCGCCAATTATATAACAAATATATAACAAATAATTATGTAATTAATGTCAGACATGCGTCATTTGTTTTCATGGTCCGATATTTAAAACCCAGCATTATTTGAAATTTAATAAACCGTCTATCAAGTTACAAAATATCACTCCCTCGCAAAACCTAACCTTAAATACAAGAAAATTCTCTTATCCGGGTGTCATTCTCTTTTCTAAATAACCATACGCACGTCCTAGCCATCACGGATGCTCTCTACAGGGCGGTACTAACTATGTTTTATGTTCACAGAGAAAGCATTGGCTGGACGAAGGCAAACCACTCCTGCTGTCGCATCCCATCTACCGCATCTTTTACGTGAGCCACGATTCCCAAGACCTCAAGATTTTTAGCTACATCGCCAGAGACGGATCCAGTAATGTCTTTAAGTGCAACGTCTTCAAAAGCAGCAAGAAGGTGAGAAATATATCTTATATTAATTTAGATATTTTCTACATTGTGCACAACAGGAATTTAATTCTAATTTAGACGTAGTTGTATTTTCTGTTTCGTAATGATGTGTCGTGATTGTGGCGTCGCGACGACCGGTGATAGAACTAACAAAAACAAAATAAAAACGCAACGACGGTCGTGGGCGATCTGGCGCACGGTATTTATAGATGTTCAATTAGCTGTTTTTAAATTATTAAGTAATGTTGGTGACAGTTGATAGAAATAGCTTCTGGGCTTTCGGCATTGACCTGTTCTGCAAATGGGTTGTTTGTATGATGCCTTTGTGCAGGGCCGAGTTCGACAAATTAGGGGGAAAGTTTCCTAAAATCTAAAAGAGTGCTTATTCATACTACGAGTATATTTCATAGTAGCTACTTTATAATTTTAGAATTACTTTACAGATAAGAAAACGAAGTGAACTTTTGGGAGTTTTAATCCAATGCACATTGCTTTTTGTTTGTAAAATAAACAAATATAAATATGCGTTCACAACTATACAATTAGTAATTACAATTGATAATTATAAATAATTTGTTTATGTCAAAGAATGCCAGACTTCACACCGATAATATATATTTACGTGACCGGCTTAGTAAATTATTTTTTACGGGCGAGCCTCCATAGGGCGTAGGTCAGTATGGTGGTGTGGATAGCGATACGGAATTCGAATCCGGAGATCCCGAGTTTGAATCGCACTCAAGCTAAAAATTATATGAACTACTACACTGCGGTTCGGTGAGTGTTGACCCTGTACTGTAATTGTGATTAAGTTCCTGTTGTACAGCGTAACATAAATTAATAAATAATGAAATAAATTTGTCATATGTCAAACAATGCCAGTGTTCACACAGATAATATTTATTTACGTGCCCGGCTTAGTAAATTATTTTTTACGGGCGAGCCTCCATAGGGCGTAGGTCAATACGGTGGTGTGGATAGCGATACGGAATTCGAATCCGGAGATCTCGAGTTCGAATCTCACTCAAGCTAAAAATTATATGAACTACTACACTGCGGTTCGGTGAGTGTTGACCCTGTACTGTAATTGTGATTAAGTTCCTGTTGTACAGCATAACATAAATTAATAAATAATGAAATAAATTTGTTATATGTCAAACAATGCCCGTGTTAACACAGATAATATTTATTTACGTGCCCGGCTTAGTAAATTATTTTTTACGGGCGAGCCTCCATAGGGCGTAGGTCAATACGGTGGTGTGGATAGCGATACGGAATTCGAATCCGGAGATCCCGAGTTTGAATTGCACTCAAACTAAAAATTATATGAACTACTACACTGCAGCATAACATAAATAAATAAATAATCTCACATACTTTGTAGAGAATATACTTTACTTTATATAATTTCCGGGCTATACTTTATGCAAAATTCTATCAATATTATTTATACAGTCTAATATTTTTCACGTAAAACAAAGTCTCTTTGTGCTAACTTCTTAATGACTTTAATGACTACATGCTAAACTAGAAGTAGAGTAAATAGCAAGAAAAATAAGGTCATGACATCAACATCAATTGTTCTTAATTGAACAAACAGACGCCTTCATAACACTTACATTCATTTTAAGACTGCTACAAATTTAATCATTAACTTGTTTAATAAATAAAATACTCGCATATGCATAGTTACGTTGATAATAACAAAATAATTTAATATATTAAATGAACTCTCTCAAAATCATTCGAGATTTTATCAAACACGTACTATAAAATTGCAGGTTATGTACTGTATTCTTCGTCAAGAAATATAATAAATTTTCAACAAAAAATGTTTGTACCCTGACCTTTAGTAGTGTCTGCATCCTGTAGAAGGCTGCAGGATCACCAACAGATATTCTTCGCAGGAACAATCATCCTAAACAAACAAAAAACATTATAATATATTCACGTGTTTGTTACAAAGAGAATTAATTATATAAGGATGGTTTTACTTTGCGCGAGAATTGAGTTAAACTAATTATTAACCCTTACTTACATATTTTGATAGGAGATGAATGATAATATTATGGAATAATGCACACTAAACACTTATTTAAATACACTACATGAGGTTGTTGTACACACGGTAAAGGTTTACACTGAACTGACAAAATAGAAATAAAATTTGGTTGTAATTTGCTGAACTCGGTTTGAACTGGTCTTAGCCGACTTGAAACAGAAACTTCAATCTATAAATATGAGCTCTGAGGTGGAATTGTTATTTGTTATATTTTTTATCGATTAAATACTATAAATCATTGTTTCCAAAACTTTTAAATATTTTTTTATTTCATTTTTAATCTCGTGCATAAAATACAATAAAATGTACAGCTGCTTGCACAATTTTTATAAGTAAATAAAAATATGTATTTTTAATCTAACATATTTTGCGTATAAAGTGCGGTTACCAGCCGTCAAAATACAGCCCCAAACATGATAATAAAGGGAAGACAAAGGAGTAGTTTTTATTACATGTTGATGAAATAGAGGCTGAAAGATTGCGGGAATAATCTAGGAATAAATGAACAAATATGACTGCATTAAAGATTTTTTTTTCAATGTTTTTAAATAGTTTAAAATAGTTGTTTCTCTAGCCATCATCTTAGGGCACTCAGTTAGCCTATAAAGCAAATTAAACGATTTAAAAATTTGGTAACTGGGATCCTCCAGCCATTGTCTTAGAGCACTCAGCTAGCTTTTAGAACAGTTTAATTTTGTTAATTTGTTTTAAAGACAGGAAATTGACAATTGTTTAAAAAAGTTTAAAATCATTCTCAAGTGTTTAGCAAAATATTAAAAAGTATTTGACTACTGGGATAATGTACCTATCGTCTTAGAGCACTCAGCTAAATTATGAAAGTTTTAAAAACTCTAAAATTATTCTAAAGAGTTTAAAACAGTTTTAAGAAGTATTTTGCAGTTGAAATTTTCTAGTCATCGTCTTAGACCATACAACTAGCTTTTAGAATAGTTTAAAAGAGAGATCTAGAAATAAATGGATAGATATTTATTTATTTATGTTACGCTGTACAACAGGAATTTAATCCCAATTACAGTACAGGGTCCGCACTCACCGAGTCGCAGTGTGGAAGTTCATATAATATTTAGTTTGAGTGCGATTCGAACTCGGGATCTTCGGATTCGAATTCCATAACACTATCCACACCACCGTACTGGCGGAAATATGATAGAAGACTTGACAACAGATGAGACGAACTTGTACGAAAGAAATTATGAATGTGAATGAATTGAGTTAGGACACGATAAGAATGTTTGGTTGGGAGTAATTGCAGTATGAATCTAATTATTAAATGTATTATATCTTTTGATGACATAATCTTCAATAACTAAAGTAGCAAATTAGCAGAACCCAGTCGCAAATGACAAATGGGCGAAGCCAGAATTTTTATAACAAAATTATAAAATAAATAAATATAACATCACGCCTTTTACCCATTACTGAGTGTGAAGTGCGGTTACCAGCCGTCAAAACACGGCCCCCAAAGATATTAGTGGTGGAGGGGAGCCACAAGGGTAGATTTAAGTTGGTGAAAATTGTTTGTCGGCTGTGGGGATCGAACCAAGGTTTCCAAGATCCACAGACCGACTCGATACCATTGAGCCACCCTACCCCATATAAATAATAAAATTAATATTTTTAACTTAAACTATAAATACAAAATATAAAATTTAGCGGTTCAAAACTAAAATTACATTTTGTTTTAATTATGGTCATCTCGATATCAAAGCAACCTTGCACAAATTACTCACTCCATCTCCATCATAAGAGACAGTAAATATCTCAACGACGTCACCTGCTGTCAGTGTCGTCCGCCGCGACGCCTCGACGAGTTTATAGCGACCTTGACGTCAGCTCGTCAGCGTTCCGGAAGACATGACCGACACGTCGCATGTGTAAAATTGTCAGAGTATCCTTCGTATGTTGCATTGGATTTATCGTTCGTGTGATGTGTTCCGAATCGACGTGGCCAATTCGAGTATTAGAATCTTTGCTGGGAGGAAATTGACACGAGGTTAGGAAAGATGCTGAGATGACGATCAGAGTTTAGTACTTCTCAAACTTTTATTGTTTCTTGTAAGTACAAATGATTGACGTGTAGGTACTAAAATTCTTCTTCAATTTAGGAACGTGGGTAAATGTTAGTTGAGATGGTGTGGACATGTGGAACGAATGACGAATGAAAGATTGGTGAATTGAGGGTGAGAGACAAGCTAGGAATAAATGGTTGGGCATTGTTACAAAACTTACATTTTAAACTGTATATCGAATCAATTCATATGACATATAACTTCGAATTGCTTTTATTAATTTAAACTAAGTTTAAAATTTAAGTTTTGTTTGTGCAACTATCCATAAAGAAAATAGTTTTAAGACGTATGGGGTAGGTGGCTCAGTGGATCTTGAGAACCCTGGTTCGATCCCCACAGTCGACAAACAATTTTCACCAAATTAAATCTACCCCTGTGGCTCCCCCTCTACTAACATCTTTGGGGGGCATGATTTAAAGGCTGGTAACCGCACTTCACGTAAATAAATATATAACTTACCGAGATCTGCTTAGGCAGAGTGCCTCACCCAGTAATGGGTAAAGGGCTTGATGATATATTTTATTTATTTATTTACGTATTTGGTTTTTTAAATTCTATAACTATCGTCTTAGGGTTTAGAACAGTGTAATAATCATTTGCATATCAAGAGAAGAAAGTAAAATAAATAAATAAATATATCATCACGCCTTTTACCCATTACTGGGTGTGGCACTCTACCTAAGCAGATCTCGATAAGTGATATATTTTTTACGCGTGAAGTGCGGTTACCAGCCGTCTAATCACGGCCCTCAAAGATATTAGTGGAGAGAGAGCCACAGGGGTAGATTTAAATTGGTGAAAATTGTTTGTCGTAAAGTAAAACATATATTTTCAAAAGTGCCATGTCATTTTTGGACCTGAAGACGAAGTAAAATTTTCAGAAATAAATTATAAATTTAGATAAGATGTATTATTCTTTTGACAGATGTCATCTGGATGTCACTAATACTTTCCTTCCCTAGGAAATTGCTGTATTTTCTAATGATGAAAAGTATTCTTTAAAGTGATTCTAATAGGTGTCAAATAATTTAGAATACTCAGCCAGTTTTCTGGACAGTTTCTAAGTCTTTAAAAGTTGCTACAATTTCTAAGACGGTTTTAAGAATTCGATAATGATGACTGAAGGTTTGTTACTTGAACGAAAGATGAGGCGAGCTTGTTTAGAAGGAATTAAGAATGAGGATGAATCAAAAGGAATGTGCAAAAAGAATGAATAAGTGTTTAGCAAATATGAAGGGATTGTGCTATCCCATTTAATACAACATATTGTGATGTTATGTACGTATGTAAATCTAGTTTAGCGTCTAATTGAGAAGTCAAAAACATTTGAATATTAATTGAATTCTCTTTTACAAAACAATTTTTTGTTACGTTCAAACACTAATACATCTTTTTAGTATATTAAATAAAATATTATTTAATGTCATGTTTACTAAATACAAACTTTGTAGACATATCAATTAAACTAACAAAAAACAAATTTTCTTTTTGTTTCAAAACAGAAAAGTTAATAAAACATCAAACAAAAAACAATCTAAAGTCGTTACACTTGACTTGAAATGTAATTACATGAAATTATAACAATTTTCTCATGTTGGCATGAGTGTAATCCTAATAAACTTTATTACAACAATAACAATATAATATTTTAACTAATTTTCCGGCAGAATATCCTGCGAAAAAAAAAAGTTATTTGTTTCAATTTGTGTTTGTTGACATATAATTAGCTTGTTACGGTGACTGTAGCGTTGTTTGCGAACGTATTTACGTTTCTTGTGGCTTGTTATTCGCAAAGAAAAATGATTTACGGTCTCAAGGGACGTAATGAAAAATAATACATATATACTCAGTCGAACTGATTCCATAATAATGTTTTCTTTTAACAGAGATTCATTTGGAATTGATAAACAAACTTGTAGCATAATTACCATGTGAAAATATGGATTTATTGTAGCATAAAGTTGTTGAAATTTAGGGAAATTTGAAGGATTTATTGTGGAAATTGTATGAGATGAAATTAGGTTTACATTGGTGTATTTTTAGTTTTTTTGAGCGACAGAAAAAGTTGGTTTATGTAATTCGTATTTATTTTGGTTTATTTTTATCACTCGGTCTGTTTATTTTCACATGATTTACCATGGATTTA
Organism: Pterostichus niger; assembly: GCA_947425015.1. Lineage (NCBI taxonomy): Eukaryota > Metazoa > Arthropoda > Insecta > Coleoptera > Carabidae > Pterostichus > Pterostichus niger. The sequence continues at coordinate 1,585,954 of OX380342.1, forward strand.
TTTTATAAATAAATTATCCAAATTAAATCATTTGTAACTCAAAACACGAAAATTTATTTTCAAATTATATCTGTAGCTTTTATTTGAAGAAGTAAGTGAAAGTAATATAATAATGACCAACAAATGTTAACTTTTAGGCTAGATTTAAATAAATAAAAGCAAATTGAATGTATGACAGCGAGGACAGGTATTTAAACTAAGTTTAAAATTTAACTTTTAGTGGTGAATTCGGCCATTGAAGTTTAGTTTCTATCGGGCACGAGAACGTGTTGCTTGGTAACAATTTTCTCGAATGTCAAATTGCTCTAGTCGTTTTATCTTAAACCAAGCAAGTTCGACTGACAAAAATTGATCTGAGAAATACTAAACCCAATGGGAGATTATTAAAATAATAGATTTAAATAGTCATATTTATATTTACTGCTTTTAATTTAATTAAGGTAAATACAAGTTTATTTATATCTTTGTTTATTTGTTTATTAAACTAATAAAATTACATATATATATAACATCACGCAAAATCCCATCAAATGGGGTAGCACAAATCCCTGAAACATTCACAAAATATACACGAATCAGTATTCGTTCAACATTCTCGCTTCAACCACATTCACGTTCCCTGCATACAAGCTCATTTATTCCACACACTTGATATCTTTCATCACGCAACAAATCTTTAATCACATCCATCCATTCGCTCCTATACACCTGTTTTATTTATCTTTTACTTACACCCACTCCTCTAACAACGAATCTAAGAACATAAGAAAGGAAAGGAGCTTTGTCCTGCATTGTGGGGTTTTTGCACATGAGGTGAATTACCCAAAATAATTCAATAACATTTGACAGCGGTTTATTTATTTATTTACTACTCTGTACAATGAAATCTAAACCAGTCTAGCAATAAAAATGGAGTTGAAATTATTGCTGGTATTGTCACCAATATTCAATCAAATGGAAAACAATAGAAAACATAAACAAATATTGGGTATCGGCCAAATATTACCTAAATATTGACAGTTCCATAATTAATGAAATTCGGTATACAAGAAATAAACCAAAACATTTTTACATAATTCCCACGTGTGGTCGCGTAAAAAATAAACTATTTATCTCATCAAAATCTAAAAAAATACAATGCAAGCGTCATCCTACCGCCGTCAGCATGTAGTTCGCTTGTCGGTCACCGTGAATCGGTAGCCACAGCGCCACTTGTCTGAACCGCGTCGCGACGCTGTTCGTTGCTGCGTCGCCGCGCCAGTGTGCGTCCACCGACTGATTGATGCGCGCGCGACGTGAACAACTCTCGTGTGATTCAATCGCTACTTAATGGAATTACGTGAATAGTTATGAAGAAACTACAAACACAGAACATGTGTAGATTTACCACAACCAGATAAACAGTTACAAGTGATTCGAAAGGACATGGAAATAGGTAAATAAACACAAACTTAGCACAACATGTGCTCATCGAAAGAATCATGTCAAAACAGAATTCTATGAAGGAACTTATGATGAAGACAAAACATTCGAGTTTGGATCTTCCTGATGTGCCAGAACTTCTTCAACAAGAATCTTCATCAAAGAAAGACAGTTCAAAGTGTAAGATACCTGGGGATATCTGGTGGAATAAACTTACAAACCTCGGTGATGTACTCAAGCCAAAAAACTCTTCCAACGAGGTGTCATGTAAGAAATCCAAAACACAGACAACTCTTGATTACTTCCTGAAACCGCGTCCAAAATCAGAGATGGCCAAATCAGACAAACGCCAAACAGGAACAAACAAAACTCGAGAAAATGGACGACCATCCTCCCTTCAAAAACAAATGTCTGTTGGGTCTTATCCTATTCTCCTGAATATCCCTGAGGAGGTGACGATTTCCCGGGACCGACCGGCAACTGTTTGTGGCGGTAATCCAATGATTGAACATAAAAATGCAGTGCCTTTAACTTTAGAACGGCCGAGGAAGAAGTTGTCGTTTCGGGAACCGGAAATCACCGGCTATTCAAGAACTAATGTGCAGACTTTACCAAAGAAGAATATTAAACCGTTTACGACGCCTCAAATGCCGAGGAGTAATATTTATAATGGAGGGTTTCAAAAGTGGGCGAGCTACGAAGATCTTGATCTGGAACTGGAGGTATTGAACTGATTATCAACTAACAAGTGCTTGGCTTTTTGACTAATGCTTATTCAGAGATTTATGCATTTTAATCATTTGTAACATTTAAATAAAGGTTTTCTACTGTTTTGCAGTATTACTTTATTATGTCGAATCCCTTAAATTTCACCCCTAAGCCATCCCTTCCACTAACTTCTTTGACGGTACGAAATTTGATGGTTCTAAACAACGATATATGTGCAAAAATATATCTTCAATTGTACAGTACTTGCTTTTATAATAATTTAGAAATAAAATAGTTAATATTTATATGCATTATTCTGTTTACGAAGTACATATTTTTTATACAGTACTACTTTTTCGAAAGCCGTTAAAACTGCTAAACTACCAAATATTTGTTGAAAGTAAATATTAAACAAAGTTATCGTTTCCTTCATTACAGAGACATATTTATAGGTTAAATTTGTAATAAGTTTTGTAGTTTTTTAATGTATATTATGTAAGTACAAAAAAAAATTGTATGCAATTTGCTTTAAAATGTCGTTGACTTTAACTTAAAAAATATGATTGTGTTCGAATGGTTCGGATTTCACTATAAGCTACAGCCTTCCCTGTACTGTAATTGTACAGAACTACAAATAAATATAATTATTATTTACATTTGAAGTACTGTATAAGCAAGATGTTTCCAGACGAGGCGACGATGGAACTCCGTCTGAAATTTTGAAATGAGTATTGTAAAAAATTATAAACGAACGTATGACGTACAATATCGAATATAATTATTAAACATTATTTACATATCCAAACCTTGAAAGTTACATCTTAAAATAATGATGATTAATTAAATGTCAAAACCTATCAACTTCACGATAGCAGTACCGGAATATTTATTACAGTACTAGGGCTTTAAAGTTCCACTTTAGGAACTAAAATTACTACTGTAAACTTGGAAACACAATAGAATATGAAATAAATATATAGAATGTCGTCTACTTCAGTCGATAAAATCACTCTTACACTCAATAGTCATTTCCTCGACCCAATAAATATCTATTAAGATATGCTAATGCAGATTGAAATTAAATACATTTTTTTGTTCTACTATAAGGATTAATTTCCTGTTGAATAAAGTAGCAAAAATATTAATAATAGTATAATTTTCTCCGTGCTTCTTCGCTCCACTAACATCTTTGGTACTAGTTATTTGACGGCTGGTAACCGTACTTCACGTACATAAATCTACTATACTTAATAATAGGCAAAAGGTGTGATGATATATTTATTTATAATGTAGAGAGATTAAAGTAATTGTGACCTTGAAATCGCCCATCTGCCGTTGCGTCCAAGCCTTTGATGACAATGGCAGATTATAAGTCGCGATTAGATTCTGGCGACGGTGTGTTTACAGTTCGCGGTGCAGTAAACCATTTCGAATGGTGTCACAGTCGCTGTGTCCTGGCATGGGATTGTTGCTAAATTTAGGAGTGTTTTCGCGGCAAACGTGGATTAAAGAGTCGTGCACTTGTAATAATAGAAAAGACGCACGTTGAACGGAGCGAACAGCGGATATGTAGATTGTACGCGGAATATTATTTTTACATCACAAAGAGGAAAATTCTTCGGATGGCGGACGCTTTTCACAGAACTGCTAGTCATTGTTTCTGTAATTATACTCAAGCCTCTCAGACAATGTATTTTCTTTGGACCTACAGTCCAATTTTCTTAAGAAGATCTATTTATTTGATATTTAATTTTATCGACTCGGCTTGTGGATCTTGAGAACCCTGGTTCGATCCCTACAGACGATAAACAATTTTCACCAAATTAAATCTACTCCTGTGGCTCCCTCACCACTAATATCTTTGGAGGCCGTGATTTGACGGCTGGTAACCGCACTTCACGCGAAGAAATATATCACTTACCGAGATCTGCTTAAGCAGAGTGCCACACCTAGTAATGGGCAAAAGGCGTGATCATATATTTATTTAATTTTAATCTCGGTATCTTATAGAGGAATCTGAACCACTTTTAATCAATTACTTTATTTACCCCTAGGAAGAAAGTAACACTAGAAAAGGAAAGTAAAAACTGGTAAACCACAATATAATAATAGTTACATCCAGGTGACATCTGTCAAAAGAATATTATCTAAATTTCTAATTTATTTCTGAAAATTAGTTTCCAATATGGACAGTAAATTATACTGGGTCTAGAATTGAAATATGTAACATTGAAAATACAATGAATTTTTTAATATGATTGTTGCTTCCCTAATTAAATTAGATCAAAAGTGTAAATACAAAAAATGTTCGGCATTAAAAACTGCGTCTAATGAGTATCTAATTGTTGTTCAATTGTTTTTTTATGCAAGAGTAACAAACAAATGAAAAATGGGATTTATAAAAAAAAATTAGGAGTGGTGCAAAAAGCAACGAAGAAAATAATTTTTATTCTTGTATTGAATAAAATATGACAATACACGTTCAAGTATAATTTCTTATTAATTCCGGTTAAGTAATTTAATTTATTTATTTAATGAACTTGCATAAAAATCAATTGAGTAACAAGTAGATATTCATTAGATGCAGTTTTTAATACTTAACATTTTTTGTATTTACACTTTTAGTCTAATTTAATTAGGGAAGCAACTATCATCATATCAAATAAATATCGATGTATTTCCTATGTTCATATTTCAATTCTACACTCGGTATACATCAATAAGTGTCATTCTTTCCTCATATGCTGTCGGCTTGAAACACGGTATTTCAGTGAGAAATGTATCACTTTCTTCTCTTGATAAAATAATTCATTTATTAAAAATATTTTATTTGTCGACTAATTGAGGAAATAAATAGTTCACTGATCTATTGTTGACTTATAATTTATAAACACGATATATAAAACAATTTTCAAATAAAAACAATTTAGGTTATGCATCATCAATTTTTTTTCATTCCTGCTAAGATCTTTGACGAGCCATATCTTTAAAACTACAAAAGATATTGAAAATCTGTTTACACCATTAAATTTGTCGTAATTTACTTGTACTTACAAAATATAATTGGGAAAAAAAATTGAGTGAAACGGCAATAAAGTATTACTGAAAAAAATCCTGCCGAGAGTTATATCTCCTAAGCGTGATGATATATTTGATGATGATGATATTTCTTTCATTACAACTAAGTTGCTATCAAGTGCATAGTTATAGCACAACTGTATCGTTATTGCTGCAAAAGTAAGAGCTCGCGAAAATAAACATCAAAATCGAGTTCAAATTATTAATAAAAATTGTTTATTAACAAATAAATTTAACAAGAGATAAAAGTACTCATAAAATAATAATTTCTCTGTCGAATAATAAACATAACACATGAATATTACCTTGCAATCAAACAAGAAAAAATCGTGATTGAAGTTATAGTACGAGTAGTATCAGACGCAGCATGAACGTACCGTAGCATTACATGAAGGTGTATAAACGCGAGCAGCAAGCACGAAGTAGCGTAACGATGCGGAGATTCTTTTCGCGTGCGTTCCGCTGCAGAGTCAAAGCTCAGACATCGTAACATTGTGTTTATTTACAGAGGTTGTTATCCTCTTTTCATGGACTTAACTGTATTCCGTAAATATTTACAGTGAATAATCATTAATAAACATTATATTTCGGAATTGCAGATATGCGAAAGATTGTTTATTGTTTTCGCAGATAGTTGTTTTGGCTTTTTAAGAAGAATCTGAGATTGTTAAACGGGACAGCTGTAAATTAGAATTTTATCTTATGTATGTAAGATCCAGTGGTGTAGTTACAAGTTTGTCTTAATTATAAATTAATTAATGTTATAAATAAATATATCATCACGCCTTTTACCCATTATTGGGAGTGGCACTCTTCCGAAGCAGATCTCGGTAAGTGATATATTTCGTTGCGTGAAGTGCGGTTACTAGCCATCAAATCACGGCTCCCAAAGCTATTAGTGGTGGGAGAGCCATAGGGATAGATTTAATTTGGTGAAAATTGTTTGTCGGCTGTGGGGATCTAACCAGGGTTCTCTAGATCCACATGCCGACTCGATACCACTGAGCCACCTACCCAATTTAATTTATTAATGTTATATTGATATTTATTAATTTATTAATAAAATAAATAAATATATCATCACGCCTTTTACCCATTACTGGGTGTGGCACTCTGCCGAAGCAGATCTCGGTAAGTGGTATATTTCTTCGCGTGAAGTGCGGTTACCAGCCGTCAAATCACGGCTCCTAAAGCTATTAGTGGTGGGAGAGCCACAGGGGTAGATTTAATTTGGTGAAAATTGTTTGTCGGCTGTGGGGATCTAACCAGGGTTCTCTAGATCCACATGCCGACTCGATACCACTGAGCCACCTACCCCATTTAATTTATTAATGTTATGTTGATATTTATTAATTTATTAATAAAATAAATAAATATATATCACGCCTTTTACCCATTACTGGGTGTGGCACTCTGCCGAAGCAGATCTCGGTAAGTGATATATTTCATTGCGTGAAGTGCGGTTACCAGCCGTCAAATCACGGCCCTCAAAGATATTAGTGGTGGGAGAGCCACAGGGGTAGATTTAATTTGGTGAAAATTGTTTGTCGGCTGTGGGGATCGAACCAGGGTTCTCTAGATCCACATGCCGACTCGATACCACTGAGCCACCTACCCCATTTACTTTATTAATGTTATGTTGATATTTATTAATTTATTAATAAAATAAATAAATATATATCACGCCTTTTACCCATTACTGGGTGTGGCACTCTGCCGAAGCAGATCTCGGTAAGTGATATATTTCTTCGCGTGAAGTGCGGTTACCAGCTGTCAAATCACGGTCTCCAAAGAAGCCACAGGGGTAGATTTTTAAATTTTCAAAAGAGTTTAAATAAATTTTAATATAATTCTTAACTAACATCTTTAAAGGCTGTGATGCCTGGTAATCACATTTCACACGTATAAATATATCATTTACTGAGATTTACTACAACAGAGTGCCACACTCAGTAATAGGTAAAAGCCACGATGATATATTTATATTTATTTTATTTAAAAGCTGGCAAAGACGATGGGATTAAATATAATTTAAGGAATATTTAATCCTTTAGAATCATTGTAAAGTCTTTTAAAATGTTTTAAAGCTAGCTGAGTGATCTAAGACGATGGATAGAGGATGCCAGTTGCCAAATACTCCTCAAAATTATCTTAAAGTCTTTGGACTAATTTTACAGTTTTTTTAATTGCTCTGAAAGCTATCTGATGGTTAGCGAATTCCAACTGCAAAAATCTTCTCCCTTTAGAATAATTTTATAGTCTTAACCTAAAAGCTAGCCGAGTGCTGTAAGACGATGGCTAGAGGATCTCAGCAACTGAATACTTTCTTAAATCTTTGACAATCATTTCATAGTTTTTTAAGCTTGTCCCATCTTTCAATTATATACATACATTTATTCCTAGAACATCGTTGCAATCTCTCACCCTCAATTTCATCAATCTTTCATTCGACATATATTCCACATGATCAGAACATCTCAACTTCATTCTGTATACATATTTTTTAAATAGATTTTAATTATTTCTAACATATAATTATGAAAATAATAAGTATTATTATTGTTATATTAAGTGTGCCATGTGATAGTAATAAAATAGCTACAGTTAAAAAAAAATTAATACCTCAATAAGTGGTGTCTTAGAAAATAAGAAAAGATATATAATTATTTATTTATATAACTGCACATTACGGCAGATAACTAATGCAAGGCTAACTTAATATTTAATATAAATAATGTTCGTGAATTCCTGTTATTATGTACAATTATTTTCAAATCAAAAGTTGTATGTTTGGTTAAGTGCAAGGTTGTACAAGAAAATATTGTATCTAATTTTGCGATAGTATCGTTTATTTTTCAGCGTTGTTATTTTTCTGCTTCAGTAGCTGAAGCTGTGTCTATATATAGATATCGTTATTTTCTATACGACATCAGCAATATCTCAGAAATAAACAAAATAAAAACACAATTGCTATATTTTGTCTCAATCAATACTATTATTTTTCAAATGTCCTACGTCTACAAACACATATTTTTTATTTTATTTTTAACTGCATTCTCATAAATACATTGTTACTACACTTGATATGAAATAAGTTTCAAAAGAATTTCGTATCTTTCTATAGATGTAAAGATATAGAATTTTCTTTTGAAAACGTTTAACAATTAAATATTAAATTTTTTTAGTCTTTCTAGTTATATCTGCAGAATTTAAAGTTTTGTTAACTATTCTAAAAGCTAAATGAGTGTCTTAAGAAGATAGCCAGAGGATCTCAGCTGTCAAATACTTCTTAAAAAAATATTAACATCCTTAAAATCAATTTAATGGGGTAGGTGGCTCAGTGGTATCGAGTCGGCCTGTGGATTTTGAGAACCCTGATTCGATCCCCACAGCCAACAAGTAATTTTCACCAAATTAAATCTACCCCTGTGGCTTCCCCTCTACTAACATCTTTGGGGGCTATGATTTGACGGCTGGTAACCGCACGTCACGTAAATAAATATATCACATACAGAGATTTTTTAATAGGGGTCGATTCTCACTACCAATAAACAATTTTCACCACGTTAAAACTACCCCTGTGGTTCTTCTTCCACTTATCTTTTGGGGCCGTGATTTGACGGCAGGTAACCGCACTTCACGCGAAGACATATATCACTTACCGAGATCTGCTCTGGCAGAGTACCACACCCAGTAATGGGTAAAAGGCGTGATATATATTTATTTATTTTATTAATAAATTAATAAATATCAACATATCATTAATAAATTAAATGGGGTAGGTGGCTCAGTGGTATCGAGTCGGCATGTGGATCTAGAGAACCCTGGTTCTCACCAAATTAAATCTACCCGTGTGGCTCTCCCACCACTATGGGTAGAAGGCGTGATGATATATTTAAAATTTAAGATGAAATCTTGAGAATCTAAGTTGCCAAATTCTTCTTAAAACTGTCTTAAATCCATTAGAATCATTTTAAAGCTTTTAAAATTCTTCTAAAAGCTAACCACTTTCACTTCATCCACATTCATAATTCCTAAAATATCTCTACACATGATATATATTTATGTATGAAATATGGTTATACAATTCTCAAACATATTGGTGCAGCAACATAAATTTTCATGTCAAAAATTTAACGCTTCTGTTCGTAATAAACAAACACAACTGTCACACCCCCAAACAAAAGAAAAAACCTATTAAAACAAAGGACAAAATCCGGAATGATTCATGTCCCACTACGAAGCATTTCATAATATTTTTGCGAGCGTGTAAATTTAAATGGTGCTAGGCCGAATTGCAACGATGCGACGTGTTATACCTCTCTCAGCTAATATTTCAAACGTAGTCGACCGAGAAAAACGGCTACTGAGCTCCGGAAGCTATATATAAACGCTGAAAACCACTTGGACACTAGTCCGATGGTGATTTTTTATTTTTTGCTAGAGTAGAATGAATGACTTGCTACTGGAACTCGAATGAATGAACACTAGCTTCTCCTTTGGGGAAGATAATCAAGAGATTGGTTTACAAAAAAATAGATTCTACATAAAATAAATACAAATAGAATTAAATTAAGCTACTATTGCCTATAACTCAAATCTGACTTTATAACGTTGTTAAACATACTAAATCTATTAAACACTCACAACAAATTTTTATATGACAAAACAATGGAATGAAACGTCCATACTAACCGTTAGCGCAATTCAATAAAGTTGGTTATGATCTAAATTTAAAATTTATTTATGAAAATTTTACTTTCTGATACAGTAGTGAAAATAGTACTTTACAACGTAACAAGACCTGAAAGTAATACTCTATTATCACGGTACTGTTACATATAATATTACTTTTGCGTCCATCAATGACGAATTATTCATGATTTGATGTAAAAATAAATAAATATATCTTCATGCTTTTTACCCATTACTAGGTGTGGCACGCTGCCTAAGCAGATCTCGGTAAGTGATATATTTTTCGCATGAAGTGCGGTTACTAGCCACAGGGGTAGATTTAAATTGGTGAAAATTGTTTATCGGCTGTGGTACAAAATAATTTCTTTTTCTAACTAATGTAAATTTTAGATTAGTATTCTTTACTTGTCTTAAGTAGTATAAATCAGAAGGTTTGAATCTGTGTTGAACTTTTCACAGCAAACTAAAAAAAAGTTGAAAACTTTGGCAATCATTTCTTTGAACGTGATTCGAAACGAAAAAAGAAAGTGTTTGATTTTCGATTCAACTTCTAGATTTTATACAAACTCTATTTTTCATGTGAAATACTATTTGCACGCAGAAAACTCTTCAAACATTAACTACATATATTTATTCATTAGATACATCCTCCGATTCACATACATACCATCATTCATTTATTTATTTATGTTACGCTGTACAACAGGAATTTAATCCCAATTATAGTATAGGGTCCGCACTCACTGAGCCGCAGTGTGATAGTTCATATAATTTTTAGCTTAAGTGCGATTCGAACTCGGGATCTCCGGATTCGAATTCCGTAATGCTATCCACACCACCGTACTAACGTATTAGTATATTCCCGCTATTTCTAAATTATTTTTTGATTTAAATTTCCAATATAAGTTACTGTAACAAACAATTTTCACCAATTTAAATCTACCCCTGTGGCTCTCCCATCACTAATATCTTTGGGGGCCGTGATTGGACGGCTGGTAACCGAACTTCACACGAAAAAAAAATCACCTACCGAGATCTGCTTAGGCAGAGTGCCACACCAAGTAATGAGTAAAAGGCGTGATGATATATTTATTTTATTTTATTTTTTGTAACAAAATAAAATGTAGTATCAAACAAAGACGCAGATAGCTTTCCATGTGACATGAGTTGTAGATTAATATAAAGTTGTGTCTACAGTAGTAAAAGTAGTAAAAATAAATGAGTACTCTACGCGGTATTGACTACATGCTATAATAAAATTAAGAAAATGGAAAATTTAAGTTGTTCTAAAAGTAAACACCTAATAAATTTTGCAAAGAACATGTGTATGAATAATTCAGAAACCGTATTTTATTGAGTGCCCGTCTGATTGTTACACTATTCAAGAAACTTTGTTGGCTTTGGTCTTTGTCTAAAAATAAACAAAATGAAAAACGGTGACGCAAAATGGCTTACGAAGAAATAACGCAAATAATAATTAGTGAAAACTTTGACCGATGTCACTAACGTAAAGCACTGCTGCTAATTACTTGCTAAGTATCCTGCTAACTCTGACGCTTTGGGTTTAGATCCCAAAAATAAGTGGTATGAGTAATCTATGTAGAGCTATTACTCGTGATTTTTGGCTAATAGCCATAGTTGACAAATAATAAGAGGTTGAATAATTGTGTGCTTTTAATACGATACAAACATGTTTTCGAATCAAGGAGTTAAGTTTGAAAAGAAGGCGTTGTTAAGGTAAACAACGAATAGTTTCACATATTACATAAAACTTTTTTTTAGTAGAATTCTAAGAATTTTTGTGTATGCTGCGTATAGAGCCATAAAAATTCTTTTAAGAATTGTTTGCTTAAAAGTTACGCATGCAAATTCAACAGGATATCAATCCCGCACACCTATTGTTTTCTATTTTATTTGTTACTCTGCACAACAGGAACTTCATCCCAATTACAATGTAGCTCCTAGCAAAATACGAACCACTTCAAATTGTTTTTATCTGTTACTTTGCATAACAGGAATTTTATCTCAATAGTGAAATACAAATAATTATAATCGTATTTTTTTACTCTACATACAAAGAACGCGAACTAGTCAGGTAATATTATAATACTGTGTTTTTTGCACAACAGGAACTTAATTCTAATTACAGTAGCATGTAGTAGAATCTGAAATATTTTTTCCTTGCGTAACAGGAACTTAATCCCAATTACAGTAGCATATCGTAGAATCCGAATCACTCAAATATAATCTCATCTATTTGTTATTCTGCATAACAGGAACTTAATCCTAATTACAGTATACACTTGTAGGATCCGAAGGACTCAGATACAATTGTATTGATTTGTTGTTCTGCACAACAGGAACTTTATCCCAATTACAGTAATTTAAATAAAAACAACAAAAACAAAATTAATTGTCGGCTCACTTGGTGAAATTTTGTGAGACTTAGACAAGTGTTTTTTTAATATTTTTATATTTTACAGTAATTTGTACAGGAATCCGAACTACTCAGGTACAATCGCATTTGTTTGTTATTATGCTCAACAGGAACTTAATTCCAATTGCATTAGAATATAGTAATTGTATTTATTTGTTATTGTACATAACAGGAACTTAATCCCAATTAGAATAGCTTATAGTGGAGTTAGAATCACTCTGATACAATCATATTTTGTTGATATAAGTTGAAGTGAGAATTGAACGCAGGACCTCTTACTTGAGTAACCTTAAGTTATAATTTATTTTAATAACTGGACTATGATTGCCTGTAAATGAATTTATAGAACAATCTGAATCGAAGCAGATAATTTGTTGATATAACGAAAGCATTATAATTTAATAGAACTTAACATCAATAAGTATCAATCTATTGAATGCAAGTAGCAATTAGATTTAATACAAGACAAACAAGTTCAATTGAACCAATCAAATAATACACTGTGTTGATCAATATCTGTATTATTATCGTCTAGCCATTTATCCTACTCAATCTACTTGGTACTTCATTACGATTAACAGCAGTAGCTGAATGATTCATCAAAGGATCAAGTTGAAATGATGAAAAAAATTCCCACGGAATTTTAGTACAACTACCCCTTTCTTAATAATAAATTAAAGTAATGTTTGGTTAAGTTTCATTAATTTATTTTATTCCACGATTATTTATTTTTTATTTGTTACGCTGTACAACAGGACCTTAATCCCAATTACAGTACAGGGTCTGCACTCACCGAGTCGCATATAACTTTTAGTTTGAGTGTGATTCGAACGCGGGATCTCCGGATTCGAATTCCTAACTTATAAAACAAATTCAAAGTGTAATCTTATGTTTTATATTAATGAGGAATTATTTAATTCTACTCTAACATTCTTCTTGTATTTGTCAGTTTTTATTTAATATTTGAATGTCCCCAATATCGCTGTCCGAATTATCTGTCAAGCAAATTGACATATTTGTTGGACATGTCCGGTGCGATACAAGACACCGGAGTCGTTGTATCGCCCGGAAAACTCCGGTCATCTCACAAATAACGAGAACTGTTTGTATTTTGACGTAGATTGGATTATGTTCTGTTCAATCATTTCTTCTGACGTGGACAGCAATCTAATGTCTTTATTTTAACCTGATTTGAAGTGACACTGGCATTTTCCATCCCCAGATACTTTATTTGTAACTAGATACTGACATTCGCAGACATAAATATCATTGTTTAGTTTTATTAGAATCGACATCAAGATGCCAAATTTGTTATTTAAAATGATATATTCAGTGCTATATAGTTATATCCGCACAATTTAAAATCTTGTTAACTATTCTAAAAGCTAACTGAGTGTCTTAAGAAGATAGCCAGAGGATCTCAGCTGTCAAATACTTCTTAAAAGATTATTAATATCCTTAAAATCAATTTAATGGGGTAGGTAGCTCAGTGGTATCGAGTCGGCCTGTGGATCTTGAGAACCCTGGTTTTGATCTCCACAGCTGACAAACAATTTTCACCAATTTAAATCTACCCCTGTGGCTCCCTCTCCACTAATATCTTTGAGGGCCGTGATTTGACAGCTGGTAACCGCACTTCACGCGAAAAAATATATCAGAGTGTCACACCCAGTGATGGGTAAAAGGCGTGATGATATATTTATTTATTAATATATTCAGCGATCGCAACATCTATTTAATATTGTATGAAGCATTTCACCCCTATTTGTAATGCTGTGAACAACGCCCTAACCTCTGTCTCTTTCATTACAGAGCCAAGCAATGCGAGTGGTACGAACAGTGGGCCAGGCATTCGAGGTTTGTCACAAACTGTCGATCACGGGGCCGAGTCCGGACGAGGAGCAGGCCGACGACGAGGACACGCAGTTGTCGCAGGATATGCATAGCGATATCCTAGGCAGCGACAAGCCGTCCAACCTCCACGTCAAGAAAGGTAAGAGACAAGGACATTTACAGGGTGTAACAGCGAAACCAACCACTGCCTGTATTTTCTTTATTATTATAGTAACAAAAAAATATTATAAAGCAAAGTTGTAGAAGACCAAGGGGGACATCTGCTTAAAAAATAAAATAATTTTTTAAACCAGTGGTTCTCAAGTTACAACACAAAGTTATATTTTTTCAAATGGGATTATACATATTTTTTAGGCCTCCTCCACCATTAACATCTTTGGGAGCCGTGATGTGACGGCTGGTAACCGCACTTCACGCGAAGAAATATATCACTTACCGAGATCTGCTTACGACAGAGTGCCACACCCAGTAATGGGTAAAGGCGTGATGATATATTTATTTATTATTTATTTATAAAATTGCCTCTATGACTGCTCCTTCGCTAACAAGTTTAGAGGATGCAATTTGATGACAAGTAACCATATTTCACGTGCATAAATATATTACTTACAGAGATCTGCTACAGCAGAGTGACACATCCAGTAATAGGCAAATAACGTGATGATATATTTATTTATTATTTATTTTTAAAATTACCTCTATGACTGCACCTCCACTAACTAGTTTAGGGGATGCAATTTGACGACAAGTAACCATATTTCACGTGCATAAATATATTACTTACAGAGATCTGCTATAGCAGAGTGACACATCCAGTAATAGGCAAATAACGTAATGATATATTTATTTATTTTAAAACTTTGTTCAGCATTATTATACAATGTCCCAAAAAGAAAAATAATACGTATTTCGCCATATTCAATTTCTACTTTGTGAAGAGATGAAACTTTGAAAGATAATGTCCATAGGGTTCTGCTACCTTGGGTATTAAACTGACATAATCGAAAAGAGTATAAGAAATTTAAATTTCATTACAGAAGGCACTATCTCTTGAGAACAGTAAAAAGGTATTAAAGAAAGAATAAAAAGTATTTTGTTGCAATTCTAAAATGACATTAAAACCAAACTGCTTTCTCATTAACATATAAATATCCTTTTTAACTAACTAACAATAAACAACAAACAAATATCTTGAAATAAAGAAACTGCTTCTTACTTAAAACTTTAATTAAAGCAATATCTTCTAGTGGGCAATTTTCACCAGTTATAAATTTTATGAAATGGAGTATTTCTTGACAGGTTTGATATTCTTCGTACAAATACGTGGGAGGGCTGCTGACGTTATTCGTTTGTTATAAATATTTCACCTTCTGAGAATAAGATGCACCTGAACAATAGACAGTCGATCTGGACGGGTTTCGCGAGATTATGATTGTAGTTAGAAGTTGTGAACGTATATTCTTTTCTAGGAATGACATTTTTAGATTGTGCTTATTGTTTTTAAGAGTTTTTTCGAAGAAAGGTACATGTGTCAGAGATATACTTATAACTTGATATATTGCAATCGTGAAGTAGTATTTCTAAATATATATTATTTAGTTTTATAAAATTTTGAAGGTGTCTGCGACCGTACAGAATAAATCTTTTTAGCGTTCACAATCGGCCTATTCCTTCCAACAACGTAATCTACACTCGTACAAATTAATAGAATGTTGAAATGCACTCGGAAAGAATAATTGCTCTAGGGATATAAGTAAAAATCGTACGACACTAATTAACATTCAATCCAAGAAACATTGAGTAAAGCATCGTTACCATGACAATAAAAACATGTCTTGGAAATTTTTTATTACTTAACCTAACGAAGAAAACTTAATAAGTGGAAACTTGTACTTGTCACTGTTTAATAATAGAGGCTATTATGAAACCAGAACGAAAAAATTAATGTTTCTTTAGGACGCTGAACAATTATAAATTAATATTTACCATAATTTCCGGAATAATATTTACTATAATTCACGAACCGGACCGCGGTTCCGGTTAACAAATAAAATGTATATTTTTTTATTCATTGTTTTGTCGTGAATCATTTGAAAACTACATTATTTATTATTTCCTTTTTGAACGTAGGTATATACGTGATAGTATTTTACGCATGAGATTTGCATTTGATCTATTTTAGATCAATAATAAATCATTAATATCGTTTTATGTAGCCGTACCTATTAATAATTTTATAGCCTGTCTTATGGAGCATTTAAGGTGAAATTTTAGTAGCATCATAAATAAACAGATCTTTTAACACTCGATTAGCTAAAGTACATACATACATACATAACATCACGCTAATCTTAATTAATTGGGATTAAGTTCCTGTTGTACAGTTTAACATAAATAAATAAATATTTTATTATAACTATAAAGTCTTCAGCAAGCTTTTCACTAAAAAATATGTTTAAAGTTGGAAACAACAAAATCTAATTTGTAAATAGCTATTTATGAAACAAGTAAGGAAATGAAGGTTATTACCTGACGCATGTGAAATTTGCAGAACGAGACGTAGCAGAGTTATGTAAATACGTAAGTAAGGTAATAACCTATTTTCTTACTAGTTTCATACAATATTTTTTCTAGTTCCGTTCTAATAAATAAGGAAGAGCGTTTTTGAAATTATGACATTTTGAAATATTAATGACAGTTATAAATTTAAAAAATAAAAGAATAACACATCAGAATTCGTCTACCAAGATATCTGTTGCTATGTTCCCTCATTATTTCACTAGTTAAATAATGCAGTTCATTACCTAACTCAAATAAGTGAAATAAAACGTCTATTTCCTAACGGCAGTAGAAAAAATATTAAATCTGTTTCTTTACTTATAGACAGAAAAGTAGGTATTTAATTAAATATGTTACTAGATAGTTTTTTTAGATTTACTCATTTTGCAAATAATGTAGGTATTCGATGAAAGCATCTTTTGATTTACTTCCTGCGAGATTATCTGCAAACAGTGTTGTTTCAAAAAATAAATCACTTTTTTTTGCAAATTTAACTTGTCCGACAAATCTTTCTTATAATTAAAGGAACTAATCTTGATTATATTGTAAGTCAAGAATGATCTATAGTACGAATTAAACCTCAATCATTTTCTTCTTAAATAAAACAAAAAGCTCTTATTGATAATTTCACGCTTAT
This sequence comes from Pterostichus niger, assembly GCA_947425015.1. NCBI lineage: Eukaryota > Metazoa > Arthropoda > Insecta > Coleoptera > Carabidae > Pterostichus > Pterostichus niger. Next base: position 1,603,344 of record OX380342.1, read on the forward strand.
CATCTACATTCTGCATCATTATTATTACGTAGATTTGCAATTTTTCTGCTCTAGAAATAAATACGTTAGACAATGAGTGTTCTTCGTTGTAGATGAACTATTCTTGATATACTTGTATTTCAAACATAAGTGCTCGTTGCTCTCTTGAGATGTAGTGCAAAAGTAAACACTGCTTCATATTATATACAATTATCTTTTGTAGAAGTGATATTGTAGACATTTAAATAAATTCAGATATTCATGCACGAGCACTTCAATAAATTTGACATCTAGGTCACGGAAACATACAATGGAAATATAGTTATTATATTGTAGTAGTAAATATGAGTATTAGGAAAATAAAAATAAATATATCGTCCGCTATTTTGCACATTTTAAAGCAAGTTAAATTGAAGCTTTTTTGCCTGAAGACTTCGAGTTCAATATCTTTTTTTATAACTGAGCTAAAAATTTACCCCTTACCCCTTGGAAAATAATTAAAAAATTTCGAAAAAGTTAATTTGCTTTAAATGAGCTAAAAATTTGTATACAAGTCAATTAGGACACGAGGAATTCAGTCGCTCAGACCGAATTTTAATATCTTGCTTAGTTTTTGAGTTATAGCCCTTAGAAGATTTGCAGTTTTCAAACAATTTTCAAAATTAGATTTTCAACTTTCGCGAGACTATAACTCAAAAACTAAGCAATATATTGAGATGCGGTCTGAAAGGTTGAATTCCCCGTGTTTCAATTGACATCTAGCCAAGTTTTTAGCCATTTTTATTTTTTTGAAAAATTTTCGCCTATTTTTTTTCCTCGTACAGTTTTTGACCATTATCTCAAAAACTATAAGACTTATGGACATAAACATTACACCATTGGATTCAGCACGTCGAAATACATATGAATGTAAAATTTCGTTACATTATTCGTATGAGAAGTAGTTTGAGAGCAATTTGTTTAAAAATCATAAAAATCCCAAGGGGTACCCCTTGGAAAATAATTAAAAAATTTCAAAAAAGTTAATTTGCTTTAAATGAGCTAAAAATTTGTATACAAGTCAATTAGGACACGGGAAATTCACTCGTTCAGACCGAATTTTAATAACTTGCTTAGTTTTTTAGTTATAGTCCCTAGAAGATTTGCTGTTTTCAAACAATTTTCAAAATCAGATTTTCAAGGTTTACCGGACGTACTTTCCAATGTAGATTGATAAAGACGAATTTCCGGTCTAAAAAGTGATCAAAGATACACCTCGGGAAGAATTTGTCATATGTTTCTCTCGCATTCGCCTTGAGAAACGAACCGACACCTTCGAGAAGAAATGTGTTCTCTTGGTATTTTTTTATTTTAGAAATATTAAGTTTTTAATGTGATAAAAATTAATTATCGACTTAGCTTCTTATGTTTTCCGTTCGATAATAAAAATATAAGCTTGTCTTGTATTATCTTTGCCGAAAGGATGAATCAGCAGTATCAACAGTCATACCAACACAACAAAAAACTTCCTGAAAATGGCGCGTCCACTGGGTTCCGTTCGCTCTTCGCATTCCGACGAACTTGATAAATGGTTTACGGATTTTTTCGTTCTTTGATAAGAGGATTGAGTTTGTACGAAACTTTGTTTCAGATTAGCTTTCGAGAATTCAAATATGGAGTGGGTAGAGATTATTATATTATTGTTGTATAATCTTTACAAAAAGGATTCGTTGTGATTTTACTCTCTCAAGTCTAAATAAATTGTAAATAAAGGCCGCAAAACTGGATAACTTAATAATAGTATGACTCCATTTTCTAGTTATTTAATTATGTACGATGTTTCATGTATCATGGTAAACGTTAATTTTGTATATTTGCAAACAAATAAATCTTGAACGCAATAAAATGAATTTGGCTAACTTCACTGTTTTCAATATTGTAAACACAAATAAATAAAATAAATATATCATCTCGTCTTTTACCCATTACTGGCTGTGGCACTCTGCCGTAAGCAGATCTAGATAAGTGATATATTTTTTCGCGTGAAGTACGGTTACCCAGAAGCCAAATCACGGCCTTCAAAGATGTTAGTGGAGGGGAAGCCACAGGGGTAGATTTAAATTGGTGATAATTGTTTGTCGCCTGTGGGGATCGAACCAGGATTCTCAAGATCCATAGGCTGACTCGATACCACTGAGCCATCTACCCCACTTGATTGCAAATTTCAAAAATATTTACGAACTAAGATATTCATAATTCCAGTACAGGTAATTTGAACTCTTAAACTCTCGCTTGTGAATCGACATCGTTGCCATTCAGTTACAACTATTCATAAAATATTAAACAAAAAGTATGTGGTTCAGAAAATAGCATAATTTCATAGTTGCATTTGACACAGGGGTGGTTTTGAACAATTTAAATTAACCCAAACTTGAATAAAATGGATAATTCCCCAAATAGTGTAAATTTAGGGCCCCTATACGTAACGGTCTGTCCCTGATTTCAACCAATTACTTCAAAGAGATGGTATGAAAATTATGATCCAGTTTGACCTAGAAATCTCGAAATTCCAATTCCAGTCTTATATTATTTATTATCTAAAACAAGATAATTTTATCACGATTATCCTGAACAATAATTATGTTTATAGCAATAAAAATTTATATAAAAAATGATGACAGAGTACTGTTAAAGTTCTCTCACTAGCTCCCTAAATGGAACAACAAAATATTTTCAATTTTATTCAACTTCTACAGTACACCATTATTTCCTGTATAATTTTGTTCATATTATAGACAAATAATAGAATTTCTCGACGGATAAGGTTAAGGGTCATTGGATACCGATATCTATATAGAAATAATACGTTTATTATGATTTATACTTGGTGGAGATTCTCTTATCTTATACGAGCAACTAGTAATTTCATACAATACTTCGTTTTAAATAAATAAAATTTTATCCATTACTGGGTGTGGCATTCTACCGGAGCAGATCTCGATAAGTAATATATTTTTGTGACTAAAATGCCTGCATTGATATTAGTGGATAGGAATTCATAGAGGGTAATAACAAACGTATTCCATTTCTCATTTGGGTCAGATTTAACTTCGTTCACAATTATACAATTAGTAATTACGATTATCAATTACAATTATCAATTAGTGGAAGTGTCTTAAAATTTGTGTATAATTAAAAGCACCTTAAGTAAAAATTGAAATTTGTAAAGAAACTGCGTTCACAACTATCCAATTAGTAATTACGATTATCAATTATAAATATCAATTAGTGGAAGTGTTTTAAAACTTGTGTATAATTAAAAGCACCTTAATTGAAAAATTAAATTTGTAAAGAAATATGAAAACGAACATTTACACAAAACAAAAAACTTGTAGAAATTAATTGATTGCTGTTGATATTTAGTAGATTTAAGCCCTCTTACTTTTTATTGGGGTTGTGGTAACAGTTATTTGTGTATCTAGATTGCGACGAAATGATCGTTGAAGAAAAATTAGCCAGACAAGGCTTTGTAAGTCGAGACGAGACTATTTTCTGAGGGCACCAAATCATTTAGCACAAAATATTCATTCAAAAACTTTTTTACAAATTTAATTTCGAAATTATTGTTATCATAAATATGGGGTAGGTGGCTCAGTGGTAACCGAGTCGGCCTGTGGATCTTGAGAACCTTAATTCGCTCCCCACAACCGACAAACAATTTTCATCAATTTAAATCTACTTTTATGGCTCCCCCTCCACTAACATCTTTGAGGGCCGTGATTTGACTGATGGTAACCGCACTTCACGCGAAGAAATATATCACCTACCGAGATCTGCTACGGGAGAGTGCTACACCTAGTAATGGGTAAAAGGCGTGATGATATATTTATTTATTTATTTTATAAATATAAATGTCACCAAGGAGACTTTACAAAATAATAAATAAAAATAAATAAATATATCATCACGCCTTTTACCCATCACTGGATGTGGCACTCTGCCTAAGCAGATCTCGGTAAGTGATATATTTTTTCGCGTGAAGTGCGATTACCAGCCGTCAAATCACGGCCTCCAAAGATATTAGTGGAGGAGGAGCCACAGGGGTAGATTTTTTAAATTGGTGAAAATTGTTTGTCGGCTGTGGGGATCGAACCCGGGTTCTCAAGATCCACAGGCCGACTCGATACTACTGAGCCACCTACCCCATAAAATAAAAATAATAATAATTTGTTTATTTATTGGTGGCATTTTGTAATCATGTTTTTGATTGGTAGTTGACAGTTCAATAATGAACTTTTGTTGGGATAAAAAAGTTGAATTACTCGCGTAATGTCAACTTTGACAGTTTTATAAAAAGTTTATTTATTTATGCTACTCAAAACAACAGGAACTTAAACCCAATTATAGAACAGGGTCCAAACTAACTGAGCCGCAATGGATTTTCGAGTTCAATTGGAGTAATGCTACCTACACCACCGTACTGCAAATATTTGATATGACTTAATGGTTAGAACGATAGCGTGACAAGCGAGAAAACCTCGCAAAGTTGTCATCACGATTAGAAATTAAATACCGCTTTGAATTGTTTCTGCTCGTGGTTGAATCGGTAGTTTATTCGACCGCTCTTGCGGTTCACAAAGAACAGTAAATTTTCAGTGTTCGGTGATAGTTCTATGCGATTACAAACTCGTTGCTTTGGTTCGTAGTAAATGTTTTATGACCAGTAAAGCGTAGGCGTTTACTTTTATAACCCCTTGCGGAATTGATCAGCGATACTACAACCCGGTAACGATCGGTTACGGTTACCGCGTCTCGGGTTTTTATTCTGGTTGTGTTGGGAGATTAATACTGAGATTGGAAATATATTAGTGGCGAGCTACCTTCAATATATTTAACATAGCACTATGTCATTTCATATGGAGAAGAATGATCTCGTCAAACATTCACTGAAGCTATTACATTTATCATGCATATTCTTCTTCGTCATCATTAAAGCCCGGATTTTTAGGCAATTGCCTAGATTCAAATTTTAATATACTTCAGGCAATTTCGTTTTTCTATATATAGGTAACATGTTTACGTGTAATAGAAGGTTTTTTTTTCGTGCCTTAGAGCCTATTTTTTCTATATTTTGGTTTTGTGCCTATTTTACCTTATACTGCCTATTTTTGTTGCCTATTCTAACTTTTATTGAGCAGACAAGGTTTATCATCTACTTCGTTGACTAATTCACCACTCGACAAAGTGTTTCAACCTAACCGTACTTACTTTAATCAAGTTTTTGTGTGTGAATTTAAAATGCCGAAAGAAAAAACGTTTTTTAGTCAAAATTTTACTTGGCAATTCAATTGTGTCTTTGCTATTAATCAATGGAGCTGAGGTAACTTTAGACAATATGGCTAAATATAAGAACGCTCTTGTCACATTTTGTGACAAGCAAGTTCTGACTGACCGAAGACAGTCCCTTTTCGAAAATTTCATAGATATACTACATAATTTTAATTTGCATAATTGTTAATAAAATGAGAATCCTGCATTATTATTTTATTATTATTTTTCAGATTGCGTTAATTTTTGTTTAAAATTATTATTTTTTTCTAACAAAGAGTACATACGAGTACCAATATTAGAAAAAGGATTCGTTTATTTAAAAAAAAAACCAATTATTTACATTTAGGCTGCCTAAAATCCCGCCTATTTTAGAGTAATTACCGGCCTATATGCCTGCTTATTTGGGTGTTTTTAAGTGCCTAAATATCCGGGCTTTAGTCATCATCATATTCATCCATTTTTTTCTAGCACTTGTCAGCGGTAAAAATGATTAAATAAATAAAAAATAAGAACAACACTTACCCTCACAATATTGTATAAACACAAGACACACACACTAAATATCAGGATAAAGAAGGTTAGTAACTCAAAGCGCGTGATACTCTTTTGTGTCACAAATTTATTATTCGAAATCACCCAAAATAATATTTAGCGACCGTTTGCTTCAAAAATCCGATGAATACTATCGTAATCACTCCACGATTGCCAACAGATAGTTAATTACATAAAAATAATTAATTAAATAAATACATCAGACAATAAACAACCATAACATAATTTTGAAAGTAGTGACATAAGAAATTCATAATTTATAATTAATAACAAAAATTCAGAAATATATAATTGCTAACACTCTTCCATGTAATCTTTCATCCTCAATTTATTTATCTGTTACACTAATCTTTCACATGACTTAACGTTGCATTAAATTCATGATATTATTCTTGGACAAATATTTAAAATTGTTATTTTCCCTTGGTTAAACATAATGAAATTATAATATACTATTGTTAGAACAAAAATATGTCACTATTAATTTAGTTTCGAGAGATACGAGCATATCAATGTAGTTATATCTAAAGTACTCGTATCTTCTCAACAATTGACTCGACAGACATTTGCAAATCAAATTTATAAGTGTATATGTGTTATATTCATCCAGGAAATCACACCCCCAATTTCTACAATCTTTTTCAGGCAACATAATAATGTAAAATAAATAAAATATAAATATATATCATCACGCCTTTTACCCATTACTAGGTGTGGCACTCTGCCTAAGCAGATCTCGGTAAGTGATATGTTTCGCATGAATCACGGCCCCCAAAGATATTAGTGGAAGGGGAGCCACAGGGGTAGATTTTAAATTGGTGAAAATTGTTTGTCGGCTGTGGGGATCGAACCAGGGTTCTCAAGATCCACAGGCCGACTCGATACCACTGAACCACCTAACGCATTAATGCCTAGTTATAAATAATAAGTTTCCTGTGAATCCAGCTTTAATTTTAAGAAAATAGTAGAATAGTAGAGTATTTGAAAATTCAAATCTTTGGAAACAATAAAGTGAAGTGCAATGCAGTTTATAAAAACATAACGTCCGATAAAATTTACACGCAACACATCATCTGGCAAAACAATATACAACTTGGCACGGATTCGATCCCGAAATCGTCCTGGCCCAAACAATAAACCAACTCGAACGAACTTTCATACTAACCCAAAGCATAATATTGTCAAGATCACGCTTCGCGTTCTACAATCTACGATCCGCGATCCACGTTCGCGTTTGTAAAACGTTTGCAGAAACGTACTACAACGGAGACGTCAGCGGCGGAACATGTGTGTTTGGATTATATTTTGAACGCTGTCTGGGTTCTTCGTATCGAGAATCAGAGTTGGCTTTGACTAGGGAATTGTGTGGGCGACGAGGACAAACGGAAAGAACAAATAATTTAAAAATAATTGTGGATCTATTATTCTTGGGGCGTTCTAGTTTTTCGTTTTTGTCTGTCTCTGATGTCATTGTTGTTCTTGAAATTTTCGATGGATTTTGGAAATTGTTTAATCTATTGACATTCATATTTCCATCTTGTTGTTTTGGTTTCATTTTAGATTGATTAACGAACAGCATTTTCATTTCAAATCTCGTTGACTTCAACTTGCATCCAATATGATTGTATCTGAGTTGTTTGGATTCCACTATAAGCTACTGTAATTAGGATTAAATTCTTGAGCAGAATAACAAAATAAAAATAATGTACATAAATGATTTCGTTTCGATTTCCAAGACATCAAATTCTGATAGGATACTTAATGACCGCCATGCTTATTACGTTCATTACACGAGAGATAAATACATAACATCACGCTATATCAGATTCATCGAATAATCATTTCTCGTCAAACATTCACATCCTTGCTTCAACCACATTCATAGTTCCCTCCATATAAGCTCATTTATTCATCACACTCGGAAACATTCATCACGCAACAAACCTTCAATCACATCCATCCATTCACTCCTATACATCTTTTTTATTAATCTTTCTTTTGGCGTACGTCTCATATGCTCAACTCAAACAACTCGCGCTCAGTTATCTAACAACGAATCTAATAATTATTCTAGAAAGATAACAAAGAAACTCAGCGCCATTCTGCATTTGTATTGAAAGAAAATTCTACACAATTGCAGTTAGACACTACGAATATATTGTAAGAACTGAAGACGCATCAAAAGAAATTAATATTTAGAAAGAATTGAAAATTGTTTGGATTTTTAACATTTGTCAGAGTTATCATTTTAAAAGTATGTTTTTACTATTAGAATGTACAAAATATACACAAGCAAGATACAAACACAAAATACCAGACACACTAATCCAAGCACTTACAAACAAACCAGATATAGAAGAAAACCAGTTATAAACCCAATGTAATAACATGCAACCTATGTACACTAATGTATCGATCTTCATAGCCACAGACGGTGAAGGACTCTAAACTAATAATAATAATAATAATAAAAAGTATGTTTAACTTTTTCCGACTCCCAATTTGTAAGTAAATACTTAAAGATCAGTAATATATAAAATAAAGGAAAGCTTCGAACTGCGTTGCTCGATAATTGGATATAACTTCTTATAGTGTGATCTAATAAATAAATATCTTGTGTGAAGTAAAAGAATGAGAGATTATTAATAGATTTCTCCGTAGACAATAAATACTATATTAGACAACCTTCATCATGGAAGTCTCGACAACAAAGACAAATCCACGGCGTCGACAAACGAGTAAATTTAATAATCTTGTCTTGCGGTACTTTGTTATCCTCTTGTCTCATCTCGTGGTTGATAGCTGAGAGAGGAGAGACGTCGCGACGCGTCTCTCTCTGGACAACAGCCAATATTCATCTGTTAGCTGTATTAAATTGTTGAGATCGCTGCCAAATTTCTATAATTCACGTTTTGTTTGACACTGTTTGTGTTTTTGATGCATTATGGATATTTTTTCATGTTTTATTAAGGTACATACGGTGGACTTTGTTCCGAGCTACTAGATACTACTACGCAGTATTTCCTGCTCTGTTTACTTTTATTTTTTATTTACTACGACAAAAAACAGGAAATTTATCACAATTACAGCCAAAAGACGTTCAAACTATAACTAGTTGCAACAACATAACTTCAATTTAGAATTCGACATGCTTCTATTTATTTAAACTATATTTAAAGTTTAAGTTTTGTTGATGCTTCAAAAAGGATTCCTTATTACTTCCTTGTACGAAGTAAAAACGGTAAGCCGTAGAAAGTTAAAATTTTGTATTTAGGACTGTTATAACATCTAGTGGTACACATCCCTTTTTGGTCATTATATAACTTCCGGAAGTGGTACTTTACTTGAAGCCTATAATATATTTTAATGAAAAACTATATCAAAATATAATCCAAAACTTTTCAAATTTGGGATGTAAGACTACTATATCAATGCAAATAACATAATAGATTTTGGTTAAAAGGGACTAACCGGAAGTGATATATTACATGAAACTGCTAACAGTTTTTCTTGAAAAAAATTGAATTATTCTGGTTTTAGAAATAAATGCTGCAAATAAAAGTTTTAGAGAATTAAATTCTGCGTCTAGCACATTAGGAATTATTTAATTAGCCTTTCGGATAAGCGAGATATGTAAATTTAAAAATTATATATATTTTTTTAAATTAAATTTGATATGGATTAGAACAAAAAATAAGACAAAAATTAAAAATTTAATGTCAGATATGTGCAATTAAAAAAATATCTATAGTTTAATACACGTACAAGGAAGTCATGTGGTGTCCACATCAGATTTTTTTTATTTTCCAAACAATTATCAAACAATTTCTGGGTACTCAAACATTAAATACTCATGTAAAAATACAATTAAGAAAAGGGATTTCGAGTTCGAATCCCATTCAAATTATATGAACTACCATATTGCGGGTCTATGAGTCCGAACCCTGTAATGTAATTGGAATTAAGTTCCTGTTGTACAGAGAAGTATAAATAAATAACTAAAAAAGAAGGAATCCATTTCAGCAAAGAAAAAGAAATCTGCGCAACGGTAGATTCTGATGCTTCTTCGTGTAACATAAACGTGCTCAACAACCGTCACATGTTCTGTTGACAACTTCTTTGTTTTCAAGTGCATCTCGATTTCTGCTAGTTGTTTGTCTGTAGTTTAGCAACGGAGTGAAGACAGCTAGGTGCTAGGAAGAGTGCTTCGAACGGTTGTTTTATGTTTTATTGTTTGTTTAACATTTAACTGATGTTCCAACAGGGAGCGATTTTGTTGTTTAACTGTGGTTACGGTTAAGAATATTATATTATTAAACTGATTGCGAGTATTGATACATTATTTAACTAATTCTAATTGATAGAGAAGGAAGTTTGCTTACTTAAGCTGAAGTATTGTAGATTTAAATATTGTTTCATCGTAGCAAATGTTAATTAATATAAAAGCAAAATTATTTTAATACTTTCTAATACTTCAATCTGTAAATGCAAGTTTTCAGTAAACATCAATTTAATTTGTATTTTTTCTTTAATATTGTATAGGTACATTTTATTCTTAATGGTAGCAAGTCGGCCAAAAAATTTAACGACCCCAGTTTGATTCCGACAGCCGATAAACAATTTTCACCACATTAACATCTTTGGAAGCCGTGATTTGACTTCACAAGAAGAAATATATCACTTACCAAGATCTGTGTTGGTATAATGCCACTCCCAATAATGGATAAAAGGCGTGATGATATATTTATTTTATTTATTTGTTGTTTCTGCACAACAGCAACTTCACCCCAATTATAGTAGCTTACAGTGGAAAACGAACCACTTAAGACACAATCGTAAAAATTTCCAAGAAATGTTTATATTTCTATGGTAACCATGCTTAATACAATATTTCAACAGGATGTTAAATAATGTCGTACCATTTTCTATACAATAATTAAAGGACAAATTAAAATGAGATATCTTATATTAAAAAAGGAATGTACAATTTGATATAATAATAATTTTTTGCCGGAGAACTTTAATTTGCAATTGATTTTCTTTGTTAAACGCTTTTGTCTAAATTGATTTAGGATATATGTAAATATGATACTGTAGAAAAACTAAAATATAAAATGGCAAAATAGTAAGTGCATTTCCGAGTTGATTGGTAGGTGGAAACCGTCCACAACATGACAGCAGTTCATTAATTTGAGAGCACAAAGTTTATTAGTTTTCATCGGCCGATTGCTTGTCGTAATTTACGAGTAACTGGTTAATTATCAGCAAGCCGTAAAATTAAAATTAATATGTCGACACTTGAACATTTCACGAGTCTTGTTGCTTTGAATTATTCTCTACATTTTCCGACCAACTACTGAAATACATTTACAATCATATTGAGAGCGAATTAAAGTAATTATCTCCAACTACATTTTCAAAAAAATAAAAATAACAGACAATTAAATACATACATCACGCTAGATCCCATCAAATGGGGTAGCACAAACCCCTGAAACATCCACTCATCAAAATTCAGCACACTCATGAATCACACTCACGTTCCCTCTATACAAGCTCATTTATTCCTCACACTCGAAATCTACCACATAATGGGGTAGATGACTCAGTGGTATCGAGTCGGCCTGTGGATCTTGAGAACCGTGGTTCGATCCCCACAGCCGACAAACAATTTTCACCAATTTAAATCCCTACCCCTGTGGCTCCCTCTCCACTAATATCTTTGGAGGCCGTGATTTGACGGCTACTTAGGCAAAGTGCCACACCCAGTAATGGGTAAAAGGCGTGATGATATATTTATTTATTTATTTACTCGGAATCTTTCTTCACGTAACTAACCTTCAATCACATCCATCCATTCACTCCTGTACATCTGTTTCATTCATTTACACCCACCCTCAATGAAAAAGATTCATTAATTTGTTACTCTGCACAACAGGAACTTAATCCCGTTTACAGTAGCTTATAAAGAAATCTGAACCAGTTAAACACAATCGTATTTTTTGTGTAAAAAATTTAAATTCATGCGACATAAGTTTTATTCGCATAATAAATGTCAAAAATGAAAAGTAAACGAGATAAAATTTGCGCTGATAAGAATTTTAAATCCACAGTAAGGGTTGATGAAATAAAGTTGGTAACTTTGACAGTTCACAAAGAGAATTCAAGTTTACTTTACTTCCGGTAAAAGTTTTGATCTTTAATTTACGACATTAAAGAAGAACACAGCAAGAAGCATATTCTCACCCTTTGTTTACCTTTTCTGTCAGCGAATGAACTTAATATTTAATCAACACTGCTTGAGACTGTGTAAATACTTAACTAATTAATGAAATGTTTAAAATTTCACTCTGAACTTTAGCATCAAGCTACAGTTTGTCAAAATAAAGTTACTTACATACATTTGCATTTATTATTTGTGTTTGCTCTTTTCTTAGCAACTTAAAAGGGTACAAGTTTAAATGTTCAACATTCTTATATTTACATCAGTATTATATGTAATTCACGGACAGTTTAAACTTCACTGATTCAGGGGTGGATCCAGACTTCGAATTAGGGGGTGAGGGGTCATGGAGGGAATTTTGTCTCGGGGGGTGGGGGATTTTGCCCATCTTCTAAATATAAAAAACGGTTCTTCGATAGAATACAAAAATTATTGAATTAGAAGTTGATTTTCTAAATGCAAATGTCGGTAGTCACATACTTGACTAGGTCTTAAATAGAATACCTCTCCCATCTGCGGGTCGAAATAATATCCCCACAAAATATTGGTTTTTGGCTATTTATTAGAATAATAAATCAAACAATAATTCTTAATTATCTTAGAATTTTAAGTTTTTAGATAATATTTTCTATTTAATTTGTTTAACAAATTAAGTTATCGTAAATAAAAAAAATCATTATAAATGTATTAGGGCCAACATTAAAAATAAACTCCATGCTTGGGGGGGTCATGACCCCCATGACCTCTCCCCCTGCACTTATTTCAACTTATATCCAAAACAGTACGATTTTGTAGGAGGGTTTCGGACTCCACTATAAGCTACTGTAATTGGGATTAACTTGCTGTTATGTAGAGTAACAAATAAATAAATAAAATAATTTTTTCTACAACTTTTTTTCACGCAAAATATGACAACAAATAAATAAATGTTATTATAAAATTAAAACACTTGGTATATTTTATGTGAAATATACCAAGTGTTTTAATTTTATAATTTAAAATGTTTCACCAAGTGCCAACCACACAAACAATTAATATAAATAAATGTTAAATAAAAATGTAGTTTCAGTAACAGTACTTATTAGTCCGTGCTTAAAATGTTTCGGAAGTAATCTACGAAGGGTAATGTAATATTCTTCGAAACCTGAGACAGGTGAGTTTTTTAGATCTGTCTGCGGCCGTGCGCTAATTCTAGTTAGCAAAAAACTCGGTCTGTACCTCACTGAGCGAATATTAATATCTATAAATCTTGTAGCAAAGACGTCGACTAACATTGTACATACAAGAGGATGACGACACCAACGAAATTGATACCTTGAAGAGATATAAGAAGAAGACGATCGCAAGGTTGTCTTCCCAGTAAGCATAACTGTCTTACTTTAATCTCGTAAAGTCATTACCTTTTTTTAGAAGTTATTATTATAAAGAAATAGATAGCTCAGTGGAAATTCGTCAGATTATAAATTTGAGAACTTGAATTCGATTTCCATAACCGACATTTATTTATTCTACTCCATACAAAAAGTATTTGATCCCAATTACAGTACAGTGTTCGGGCTCACCGAGATGCAAATCGAATGTCGCAAAGATACTATAATTAATAATAATAATAATGAACTTGATTCTAAATCAATTGCGAGGTTCAGCCTAAGGCTGATCTTCCACCTAACCAAGTTACATATAAAGTTAATTAATATTACAATACAAATAAAAGAATAATATAAAATATAAAGTAAAGCTAAACACCCTAAACTCAATTTAATTTGTACAAAATCAATTTAAAAGATTTAATGGACAAAGATTTTAAATCGTTGGTATGTTATTGTAAAGCGCAGGAGCCAAATAAGAAAATGAGATATTGAATTTGTTTTTATGAAATAGGGATAATTATCCCTGAAGCTTTCCTTACAATAACATCTTTGGAGTCTATGTTATGACGACTGGTCATTTTCTACGGCAGAGCACGACACCCACCATTGGGTAAAATGACTGATTATATATTCATTTATATATTTACAGATTCATGCCATGTTCAGTGGTATCGAATTGGCTTGTGGATTTGAGAACTTGGGTTCGATTTCCGCAACTGAGAAACAATTTTCACCCTTGTGGCTCCTCCTCAACTAACATATTTAAGGTTGTGATTTATCGACTGGTAACCACACTTCACGCGAAGAAATATATCACTTACCTACATCTGCTACAGCAGAGTGCCACACCCAGTAATGAATAAAAGACGTGATGATATATTCATTTATTTTATTTCCTTCCATCCTTAAAGAAACAAATTCTAAATTAAATAAATATATCATCACGCCTTTCACCCATCACTGGGTGTGGCATTCTGCCTAAGCAGATCTCGGTAAGTGATATATCTTTTCGCGTGAAGTGCGGTTACCAGCCGTCAAATCACAACCCTCAAAGATATTAGTGGTGGGGGAGCCATAGGGGTAGATTTAAATTGGTGAAAATTGTTTGTCGGCTGTGGGGATCAAACCAGGGTTCTCAAGATCCACAGGCCGACTCGATACCACTGAGCCACATACATACATACATAACATCACGCTATATCCCATTAAATGGGGTAGCACGAAGTCGTCAACATTCTCATCCTGACACACGATACTCGTTTCGACCACATTAACACTTCCTCCATACGAACTCTTTCTTTTCTCACAACCAAAATCTATCATCACGTAACAAACATTCACCCATTCGCTCCTGTACACCTGTTTCGTAAATCTTCACTTACATCCACTTCTCTAACAACGAATCTATAAAGAAATGAAGGCAGCATCGCCTGCGCTTGTTTAAAAATACATTTAACACAATTGCAGTTACACACTGTATAGTAAAAACTGAAAATGTAGTAAAAAAGATGAGGAAGGAAGGGAATATCTTCTGAGCCACCTACCCCATAAAATTCTAAATTGAAGAAAGAAAATTTTACTTTCTAACAGGGTCTACAATAACTAATATTAATCTCATGTTTTACACAAAAAATTTGAAGAGTTATGAAATAATGTTATGGCTATCGGGAAGTTCTCTCGTTAGCCAAAATTCGCGTTCAACGCGAAGTCATCGAACTGTCTCATCTTTGGAGTCCCCAGCCTGAAGTCTGACAGCACACACGTACATCCACACACACTCACTGCTAGTATTGGTGTTGTGTTATTCTTAGCGGCCCCAGTTCTCACTCGTGACGTCAATTCAATATTATAGTGTGCCATTGCAAGCACAGCACACTCGCGCTAATGTCGAAACAACTATCGGCTCAGATTCAAAACAATAATTTTGCGACATTTTGCATTATTTATAAGATAGGAATGATGATGGGTATTATAATGTTGTTTCACAGAAATGATATTTTTTTTAAACAATTGTAACGTAGGTAAAACTTGCGAAATAGAAATATATCCGCATGGTTTGAATTTCACTATAACCAGGGGCGGATCCATGAGGGTCATGACCCCCTAAACATGGACTTTTTTTTTAATGTTGGCCCTAATATATAATAATGATGTAATTATTTACGATAACTCTATATATTAAACAAATTAAATATTATCTAAGAACTTAAAACTCTAAGATAATTAAGAACTATTGTTTGATTTATTATTCTAATAAATAGCCAAAAACCAGGGTTCGTAAATATCATGATATTTATAATAAATATCAAAATATCTGATATATAGGATATATATCAGATAAATATCACTTTTTGGATATTTATTTTTTAATTTTAGTTTTTGTACACAATAGGAAATACAAAATAAATTATTACTCCTAAATAAAAAATTTACATAGGTAATGAAAAAAAGTACATATGCATTGAATGGATACACAAATATTATATAGTACTAAGAATAGTAAGAATATTTAAATAATCCTATATCCTAGATAGGGGCAAATCATCATCTTCTGATGAACTTCCTGAACATACCGTTGCACTTGGCCAAATCCAATCTAAATTAGTTTTTTTTGTAGTTTCTTTTTGGTTTAAATATTTAAACATAAAAACTAATTTAGCGGCTTTGTCGTTACCGAGACTATTACGTAATTGAGATTGGACAATGCCAAGTGGAGAAATATCGTTCCAGCCCTGCTGTGGCTGTTACAGCAAGTGTGTAACTGTTCACATAGTTCAATAAATGTACTTTTATTTGGCCACTCTGACTCATTGATAGTTTTGTATTTGTATTTCTAAAATGAGTACCAAATAAAAATTTTGGAAATGGTTCAGACTTTGCCGTTAATGACATCACAAATGGCAAACAATTTGGATTTATGTCGTTGATGTGAAGTTAGTCAAAAGCTAGTAAAGTAAGAATTATCTTTAGAATATAATTTTAACAGAATTAATGAAAGTAATAATGAGAGGTATACTGTATTTATTATAGACTATTTGATATTTTTATATTATGGATATATATATCTTCGAACCCTGTTTATAAGTTAACTGAAGCACGAGAAAATTAATGCCGTTGAGCGCGTTTTCATATCACATTTAGTTTTTGAGATATAGCCTCGGAAAAGTAGAAAAATTTAAAAATTCGAAAAATTTCACTTCTCCGGGGCTATATCTCAAAAACTAAACAAGATATGGAAATGCGCTCAACGGCGTTGAATTCCCCGTGTCCGAATTGACTTATAAGCAAATTTTCATACAATTTTATGCAATTTAATATTTTTAATTATTTCCTAAGGGGTACCCCTTTGGTTTTTTCAGATTTTAATTCAATTTTCCCAAAAATCCTTAATCGTAGGATTATTAAAACGAAAATTTACATACATATGTATTTTGACCCACTGAATCCAGTGGTGCAATCTTCAAATGCATATGACTTCTGGTTTTCGAGAAAATGTTAAAAAACCGCTTTTTGCGATTTTTTTGGCGGAAAATTGAAAAAAATAAAAATCGCTGAAACTATGTTTATAAGTTAACTGAAGCACGGGAAAATTAATGCCGTTGAGCGCGTTTTCATATCACATTTAGTTTTTGAGATATAGCCTCGGAAAAGTAGAAAAACTGAAAAATTCGAAAAACTTCACTTCTCCGGAGGCTATATCTCAAAAACTATTTGATATTTGTATATAATGGATATATATCATTGCAAAAATATGACGATATATATCACAATAAATATCATGATATATATCGATCGATATATATCTTCGAACCCTGCCAAAAACCAATATTTTGTGGGGATATTATTTCGACTTGCAGATGGGAGAGGTATTCTATTTAAGACCTAGTCAAGTATGTGACTACCGACATTTGCACTTACAAAATCAACTTCTAATTCAATAATTTTTGTATTCTATCGAAGAACCGTTTAGATATTGAAACTTTATGATTTAAAAAGTGTTAGCGTTCTTAGAGGAAAATTTTGAGGTGAAAAAATGATTTATTGTGATTTAATGCGATTCCAAAGACGATTTAATGTGATTGTAAAAATTATTTAAAGCAGGAATATAATATGAGCAAATACAAATGTTTTTTTTATATTTAGAAGATGGGCAATACTCCCCCTCCCCCATGACAAAATTCACTCCATGAACCCCCCCCCCCCCAATTCGAAGTCTGGATCCGCCACTAACTATAAGCTACTGTAATTGAGATTCCTGGGCACGTTACTGCGCCTGGGGGTCACCCCCAGATGTGGGTGAAATAACTTCGATGTTAATAATACATAAACTTGAAATTTGATGAAGTCAATATCAATAATTGCAGACTAAAGTACAAACAGCAAATATTATTGTACGTCTCTGAATTTGATACGGCAAGTAACGTAATGATACGCTCATGGTTCAAAGCAAATTTAATTAATTACTATCTAGACGAACACTAAAGCCTCATAGACGCAATATTGTCTCTATTCATATATTAGTTTCTGTTTGATCATAGCAACACATCAATATGCATATATTTTACAAGAGAAGACAGAATTCACCCTGCAGTTTACTTGGAGGGTGGTCACTGCAAATTTAGAATGTACAGGGTAATAATAATAAACTATAATAGTATATTATGCATCAAGGGAGGAAAACAAGCGATTATTCCCGCGTGTGAAGTTGGCAAACCGAGACGTAAGCGAGGGCCGAAGGCTTGAGCTGAAGTCGAGGTTTGCCAACTTCACACAAGGAATAATCGCGCCCTCCCGTGTAGCATATTATACTTTTCATAACACGTGCACAAAAATTACCGTCTTATCGGGTCAAATGTCAAATATGGGTTGCGTAACTAGTTACCTAGGAAACGCCGCAAACAGCTAATAATCGTAGTCTGTAGTCCTTAGGGAGAGAAACATTCTACCTAGGGAGAAAAACATAATGTTTCTCTCCCTAGGGGAGAAAAGCAGCTTTTCTCTCTCTAAAATTAGGGAATAAGAACGTGTTTCTTGTGCATGTGTTACGAAAAGTACTGTAACTATTTTAGACAGTAATTGAAAATTAAATTAATGTAATATTTTGTGCACAGCGTCATTTATTAATTTAATTAATTAATTAATAATGTAGAAATAATGTAGAATATATGATATATTTACGCAAATATAATTATGATGAGGTAATGAATTAAATAAAATCATTAATAATATTAGAATATTACAGTTAAATGTTTAAGCTAAATAATTGAATATGAAACATTCTAATAATTGCATTCATAAATAACAAATTTAAATAAATCAACACAATATATAATTTTCTATAATAACTTGAGCAATTAATTCTCTAATTGTAATAATTAAAGTAAATTTGGATTGTGCAGACTTCCATTATTCATGATACAAGACATCTGCTGTAATTTGAGAAGACAAGCAGCGGTATTTTTTCTTCAAACTGTTATATAATTACAAACAAACGCGTTATATGCTCTTCGAAGCCTAGCGTTCATATTACGAGTAATTTTCTTCGCTACCGTGGAAGTTTAATCTACCGGGCGTTCCGTTATTGTGCAAAGCAAAACAAAAGACGTGAGCATGAAATAAAAGACAGTGTTGATCGCAGCTTGCTTGATGCTACGTTGCGCTCAGTAATTTTGTTACGAAGTGGAATTCAAAATGCAGGATTCAAACACCTGTCGATGGGAGGTTTATTTTCTATATTTTTTTATGTACCTTTATTATTTATTAATTAATATTTATATTAAAAACAATACGTTGGTGAGAGAGAGTAATTTGGATGAGATTTTCCACTATAATCACGAACTAGTAAATTTATCATTTATTTTCAGACTAGACCCAAAAACATAAAAGTTTCAAAAATGTTGTTGGTTTTTAAGATATTCGAATTTTTAGGATTAATTTCCTGCCGTGCAGTGTAACAAATAAACAAATAGAAATTCTACAGATTTCCTAAAATATTTATACGTTTAGCAAACACAAAATAACACTGATTTGTTAATTTTTAATGGCCAGCTATATATCTTTCTAATGAAATATTTATTTTTTCTACGATTGCTATGAAAAGTTGACAATTACGCTCTCATTTATCATCGTAAAGTTGACGTTTTCTGTGGAACAATAGAAAAATATCATTTTTGCACGTCTCCAATGGCAACGCGCGAAAAAGACGTTAAATGCGCGCGTTTCCGATGGCAACGCGCGAAAAATATATGTTAACGGACCATTAAAAATTAACAGAATACGTCTACAGGCAAACTAAGAATTCGTAACATTTTTTTGTTTGTTTGACAGTTAAATTAATTGGAGACTTTGTTAGAAAATTAAAATATTGGGCTTTAAACTAGCATACTAACTAAGTAAATAAATAATAAAAACTGTAGCAAGAGCTTATGTCCATAACAAAAACGAACTAAATCCGTCATTAATTTCATTCAAAGCAATTAATATCCAAAATCCTCTTTGTACAAAATCGCCAAAGCCAAGTTAGTAACTCGACAAATGACCAGTCACAAATAAATCTAGCTGTAATTAAAATAAATGTGTCTCTTGGTCGTAGTCGGCAGTGGACAGCAGGACAACGGCCGCCATATTGGAATGCGGACAACGTGTAAAACGAGCGTGCAGTATTTTTAAAACGCGACATTCATGATTCGCTTGTTCTTCCTGGAATCAACTTCTTTGTCCGACTGTCATTTGAATATAAATATTATGAGATAATCTTTGATAACAACGCCAACCTCTAGACTAACGCTAATTTATATTCCTTCGTTTTTTGTTAGTGCATGCAATTATTTATTTGAATGCACTACAGGAAATTATAACTATGGTGTCATTACACACGCTCAACTCATTCCTGCAGTTAGATATTTTTAAATTATTTTAAGAAAAAATACTCAAATATCTTATGGGGTAAATAGTTCACTGGGCACGCGTCGGACTGTTAATTTGAGAACCCGAGTTCGATTCCTGTAGCCAGCAAACTACATTACATGAAATAGGAAAAGCAAATAAATATATCATCACGCCTTTTACCCATTACTAGATGTGACACTCTTCCGTAGCAGATCTCTGCAAGTGATACCAGCCGTCAAATCACGGCCCCCAAAGATGTTAGTGGAGGGGGAGCCACAGGGATAGATTTAATAGGAAAAGGCGTGATGATATTTTTTAATACTCTCAAATAAATATAACTTTACACTTTTTGCCCATTACTGGTGTGGCACTCTGTTGTATTAGATCTCGGCAAATGGCTTATTTAAGTATAGTTACTAGCTGTCAAATTGCGGGCCCAAAAAGTGTAAGAAATGAAGAAGCCACAGAGATAATTTTAATATAAAGTTTAAAATAGATTTGGCAATTGGAATCTTCTGGCCATCGTCTTAGAGCACTCAGCTAGCTTTGAAGACAATTTAAAAACCTTTAAAGTAATTCTAAAGGGTCCACGACAGTTTTAAGACGTATTTAGTTGCTTAGATCCTTTAGCCATCATCTTAAAGCACTCAACTAGCTATTACAACAGTTCAAAATACATAAAAATTATTGTAAAGAATTTGAGATTGTTTTAAGAACACTAATCTAGTATTTAAAACAGATTAAATAAATAAATAGTAAAGGCAAAAAATATAAATAAATAAATATATCATCACGCCTATTATCCATTAGTGGGTGTGGCACTCTACCTAAGCAGATCTCGGTAAGTGATATATTTAAAATACATTAAAATGTATTAAAAGTGTTTAAGAAAATTTTAAGACCTAGCTATAATTGAAGGTGCTTTTATGAATCACACTCAAACTAAAAATTATATGCGGCTCGGTAAGTTTGGGATTAAGTTCTTGTTGTACAGAGTAACAAATAAATAAAATAAACTTCCTAATATTTGAATTCAGTACAAAGGTTGTAGAAAATATGTATGTTTTAAATTGTAAGACATGTAAAATATAAATATGTTTCGAAACCACAACACATGCGGAAACAGAATTACTGTTTTATTTAAATTAAAATACAACAAATAAATAACAAATTTCTAACAAAAGAACACATGCTGGTTGGTAGGTAAATAATAATTTAAAATTTATGTTCTATGCAAAATTGTTTTAAAATAAAAGAAACATTTCTACTGCACTCTGAATGTTTTCACAAACCAATGTAAATATTTGGAGAACCAGTACGCATATTTCGGAACAGGATAGTTACTATGTAGTTGTCAATTATTCAAGAATTTAATACAGAGTTATATGGTAATTTTGGGGATTTTTTATTCTCATAATTGTGGCCTCAATGCAATTTAACAGTCTTTATGGCTATATTAAATATTCTTTTTACCGTTAGCCGAATACAAAATTCACCTAAATATAAAGTACAGCAATTTTTAATATTGCCCTCAAGTGATATTTTTTTGTAATATACGGTCGTCGAAAGTTTTGTAATTTCAGTAGGAATTTTTTTTAATTCACTTCATAAAAAAGTTTTTAATCCCAGTAATTTTTTAGGAACAATGCTAAAGTTTTTTCGTTAACACGGATTTTTTTTTAACAAGGGATTATTTTTAAACAAGTAAAGTCACTCACTGAAAAAAATATTTCAATTTCGTTTTAATAAAAACTTAATCATTTCATCAGTTTTATACAAAAACTCTGCCATAGAAGAAAACATATTCAAATTAATGTCTAAATATTATATTTAACTTACTTAGTTACTGTTAAAACCGACTTTAAAATATGTATGTGACAGGTAAACGTTATACATTTGTTTGTATTTGTAAAATCTGAATCCATATTCAACTTGTTTCGTCCATGGCGCCCTTAATATAATAAATCTAAACATATGCATGTTTCTCATAAAAATTATTTAATGGTATACAAATATTATAGCACTGAATTCAGAATAATTTATGGGGTAGGTGGCTCAGTGGTATCAAGTCGGCCTGTGGATCTTGAGAACTCTGTTTCGATCCCCACAGCCGACAAACAATTTTCACCAAATTAAATCTACCTCTGTAGCTCCCCCTCCACTAATATCTTTGGGGGTTGTGATTTGATGACTGGTAACCACACTTCACGCGAAGAAATATATCACTTACCGATATCGGCTTCGGCAGTGTGCCGCAGCCAGTAATGTGTAAAAAACGTGATGATAAATTTATATTTATTTATTTATTTAATTCAGAATAAAATTCTCTATCGAACAAGCAAATAAAAAAAATATAACAAAGTTTGTATCCACAGTTTGTGAACCACTGTTTGAAAAAAATAATGCTCATTAAAATAGTCTTGTAGAATAGAAATTATTTGCTAATTTAATCGACCTCGTAGGTAGCAATAGTGGACAAAATAAAATGAACATCCTGTATACATAACCCAATTTTTTACAACTTTTAAAATTAATTTTAGTAATAAAATAAGTACAGAGTGATAAAAGCTAATTGATAAGTCACGTGACCTATCAAACTATAAATGTTAATTTATTGTAACTTGTAGAAAGAAAAGTTTGGTATCCAAATTATGGTTGTGTAAATTATAAGTTTTTATTTTAGTAATTTTATTAAATTCAACAACAAAATAATAACAAAAAATTAATTATCATTGACAGTTTGATTATCTGCTGGTTTTAATCACTCGAAACAATTAATTACATTAATTGATATAAATGCAGAATTTAGTTTTAGATTTTGAAACATTTTTCTGCGAAGCAATGGTGGTGAGAAATGTATTTCCAGGTTTCATGAGACACTCTGTATAAATATATGTAGAACAATGAAGATTTTTTTTGTTTATTTATTTACATATTTGTGTTTGTTGCAGATGCATTGTCAGAAGGCAACGTTAGCGATCGCGGCTCGTTGCTAGCAGATGACGAGACCTGCGGGGGTGGTATACCGGACACCAGGCCGCCCGACCGGCCTAAACCGCCCCTCACCCTTGACATTCTACCGCCGCCACCCCCTAACAATAACTCCTGTCGCCGATCAGACATGGTAACGAACACAATTCAAATATATTTCACATTTGATTTTATTCATTTAATAAATTATTTTTCAAATATTCCAAAATATCAGTGTATCAAATAATTATTTTTATTAATTTGAAATAGAAGAATGTATGAGTACAGCGCAGTTTTGTTTTTTGCATTTTTAATTTTTCGAAATTGTCTTAAAATGGAATAAAATTTAATTGTTAAATTAGAAAATAATCATTTGTGTATCAAGGGAAGAAAGTGGGACAATTCTTTGTCATGTTGACGTTTTATTTTTCAACCCGCAGGAGAAAGATATAAAGAACCTGAAGAAAGAATAACACTTTCTTCACTGAGTGTACATATAAGGTTTCACTACCCTATTAAAAACAGATTGAAAATTTAGATTCTTTTTACAGATGTCATCGGGATGTAACTAATTTCATATTAGATTGTTGTTTTCCAGTTTTCATCGATATGGCTTTACTTTTCTTCCCTGGGGGATAAAAAGCATCAATCAAGTCAAATTTTAAACTTGGTTTAAATATAAAAGCAAATAGAATAATTGACATGGGTTTAATAATAAAATATAAAACTAAGCACTTGTCTAAGAATCACGAAATTCAGCTTCCAAGTCACCTTATGAGGGCATCGTTAGAGGCTGGCCAGCACAGTTAGTAACCATAGACGCGTTTTGCTCTTACTAGAGCTCATCAGTATGGTATAACACACTCCTTCACCTAGAACAAAGTTTACATGAAGGAGCTGTAGGACGAAGAACTCTCACGAAATTTCGTGAGTTTTGTGAGACTTAGACAAGTGTTTAGTTTTATATTTTATTATTAAAGATAGTTTCACCAAGTGAGCATTCAAAGACAATTAATTTTGTCATTGTTGTTTTATTTAAATGACATGGGTTTGCTTTTATTTACTTCAAGTTTAAAATACAACTTTTGTTGCTAAAACCTTTTATAAGGGAAGAAAATGTTTTGGCAGAATCGTAAAAATATTTATTTGATGCGTTTGTAATTTGCGCAATAATAAAATGACATTTCTAATAAGAATTGAAAGATTTACTGCTAATATGATATTTCAACACTCGAATACTGGATGGAATCACGCCATTATCAAAAGCAGACTGATAATGTGTCGATAAAAGATGTTATACTCTATTTTATGATCGCATTTATTCTTTATCCTAAAGTCCTTGTTAACGTAAAAAAACAACAAATATAATGATCACATTAATGGGTTGTATGTGCTATGAACCAACAGAATATTCGACCAAGTATTTTATTTTTATGAGCACAGATATCTAGTTATTCTTTCAACAACAAACTGTTATTTTCAAATCCTGCTATACGACTTGTTTACGATTTTACGGATAAATAGTAAATGTGAAGTATCGGATCTAAAGTCGGGTTTGATGACAATACTTCAATAAATATAAATACGTTAATAAAACTATAACGGCAGACATATCATTCATTTCTTATTGTATTTGTTTCAACGTTTACAATTTTATATTGTGTAATATACCATTAATTTGTGAAACATTCACTGAATATTTGTTCATTAGATTCATTCTACATTAGTAATTTGACATACCACTTTCGCTTCATCCATATTTATAATTCCTTTCATACAAACTCGTCTCGTCTTTCGTTCATGCAACAAACTTTCAATTATATTCATCCATTTATTCTTAGGATCTCTAGGATCTCTAGGATCCCTAAAGATCTTAGGTCATCTTTTACCCTCAATCTTATCAAACATTCGATTCGAAATAAAATTGTTTCAAATTGTTTAAAAGTAATTTATTCTTAATAAATTATTATATTCTTTTATTTATACCTAGGTCGTCCACATATAATCTAAACATGCATCTATTTCATCAGTTTGTTATTCGACATACATTCTCCAAGCCCAAATATTTTAACTTTCAATACATGCACATTTATAATTTCTTTCATACAAGCTCATTTCATCTTTACTTCACGCAACAAATCTTCAATCATATCCATCGATTTATTCCTAGAGTTCTTAGGGTCCTTAAGGATCTTAGGCCATCCACGCAATCTTTTACCTACATTTTCATCAACCTTTCATTTGATTCGCAAACTTTTCCATCATATTCATCATCTAATTCTTAAAACTGTCTCAAATTGCTTAGAATCAGTTAAAAGTAATTTAAACTCAATCAACTTTTAGTCATATTCCTTCATTTATTCCTAGATCGTCCACACGTAATACTTACATGCATCTGTTTCATCAATTTGTCATTCGACATACATTCTCCATGCACAAATATTCTACAATACTTTCGCTACCTGTAGATTCATAATTCTTTTCATACAAATTCATGTCAACAAACCTTCAATCATATCCACCCATTTATTTCTAAGGATCCTAGAAACCCTAGGGACCCTAAGAATCCTAGGTCGTCCACGCAAACTTTCATTCTCCATTTCTTCAATATTTCATTCGACTCAGAATCTTTTCACATATCATCCATCACAGGGGCGGAGCCAGACTTCGAATTAAGGGGGGTCATGGAGTGAATTTTGTCTCGAGGGGGGGGGGGGTATTTCCCATCTTCTAAATATAAAAAAAATATTTGTATTTGCTCATATTATATGCCTGCTTTAAATAATTAATGTGTAGCTTTAAGCAAAATTAGTTTTCTATAAACAATTATAAACGCGGTGAGGAAAAGAGATTTCACCTCAAAAATTTTCCCTAAGACCGCCAAAACTTTTTAAATCATAAAGTTTCAATATCTAAACGGTTCTTCGATAGAATAAAAAAATTATTGAATTAGAAGTTGATTTTCTAAGTGCAAATGTCGGTAGCCACATATTTGACTAGGTCTTAAATAAAATACCTCTCCCATCTGCGGGTCGAAATAATATCCCCACAAAATATTGGTTTTTGGCTATTTATTAGAATAATAAATCAAACAATAGTTCTTAATTATATTAGAATCTTAAGTTTTTACATAATATTTTCTATTTAATTTGTTTAACAAATTGAGTTATCGTAAATAATGACATCATTATTATGTATTAGGGCCAAAAAAATTTAAAAAGTCCATGCTTAGGGGGGGCCATGACCCCCATGACCCCTCCCCTGGATCCGCCCCTAATCCATCATCTATCAATTCCTAGATCGTCCACACGGAATCCTAACATGCATCTGTTTCATCAATTTGTCATTCGACATACATTCTTCAAGTACAAATATTCTACAACACTTTCGCTACCTGTACATTCATAATTCTTTTCATACAAACTCATGTTAACAAACCTTCAATCATATCCATCCATTTATTCCTAAGGATGCTAGAAACCCTAGGGACCCTAAGAATCCTAGGCCGTCCACGCAATATTTCATCCTCAATTTCATCAATATTTCATTCGACTCAGAATCTTTTCACATATCATCCATTTTGTATCTATCATATCAATTCCTAGGTCCTCCACATGTAATCCTAACATGCATCTATTTCATCAATTTGTCATTCGACATACATTCTTCAAGTACAAATATTCTTCAACATTTTCGCTACTTGCTCATTCATAATTTCTTTCATACAAATTCATGTCAACAAACCTTCTATCATATCCACCCATTTATTTCTAAGGATCCTAGAAATTCTAGGGACCCTAAGAATCCTAGGCCGTCCACGCAATATTTCATCTTCAATTTAATCAATATTTCATTCGACTCAGAATCTTTTCACATATCATCCAATTTATATCTATCATATCAATTCCTAGGTCCTCCACATGTAATCCTAACATGCATCTATTTCATCAATTTGTCATTCGACATACATTCTCCATGCACAAATATTCTACAACACTTTCGCTACCTGTACATTCCTAATCCTTTCATACAATCTCATGTCAACAAACCTTCAATCATATCCACCCATTTATTTCTAAGGATCCTAGAAACCCTAGGAACCCTAAGAATCCTAGGTCGTCCACGCAATCTTTCATCCTCAATTTCATCAATATTTCATTCGACTAAGAATCTTTTCACATATCATCCATCATCTATCAATTCCTAGGTCGTCCACACATAATCCAAACATGCATCTATTTCATCAATTTGTTATTTAACATAAATTCTTCAAGCCCAAATATTCTAAACTTTCGATACATGCACATTTATCATACCACTTTGCAAGTGTGTATGATTCGGTTATCATGTACAGCTGGTCAGAATGTAATGGTTATGCTTTCTGGAAGAAATAATTCTCGCTAGCATGAACTGAATGAAAGACACTCTAATATTAGAACAAATATTTGGTGTATGAGTTCATTTTTAGTTTGCAACTAATCCTTGTAAACTGACAGATTAGTTTCAAGTTCATTATTTGAAGAAATCTGAGTCATGTTGCTAGCATGAATGAGCACTTCCCATTTAATAAGATTAGTTTCAAAGTTAGAGTAACGTTTCACTTTCTGCAGATTCTACAAATTCTTGCAATTCCTTGCTTAAGTGGTTGAACCACTAACACTTTATCTTGTAACATGGAACATTTCTTTCAGTTTCTCGTACAAGTACGATAAGATTTTCATAAAACATTTTGAGAAATATATTTGATCACTAACCTGATGGTGTTTTGTTGAACTTTTGCAGAGTGTATCAGAGACGTACGTATCACCATTAACGGAACCATTACGTAATGCGACGGGCACGCTTCCTGCGGCCGGAAGCGCGTTGTCTGCACACCATGAGCTGCAATTGCTGCGCGAGCAGTTGGAGCAACAGACACAGCAGACGCAAGCTGCTCTCGCACAGGTCTGTAAATAACAATAATATTATCAATTTATTGATGCATTATAAAAGTAATTTAGAATCATATTCAAGTAGTTGGGCATTTGCAGATTTTAATAAGTGGCATATTTTACTATGGGGTAGGTGGTTCCGTATGGATTTAAAAATCCGGACCGACAAACAATTTTCACTACATTAAAATTTCCCCTGTGGCTTTCCCTCTAATAACATCTATGAGGGCCATAATTTGACGACTGGTAGCCGAGTAACAGGCAAATATAGTGATGATATATTTATTTGTATTTTTCTAAAACTTTGTATAATGGCAACTTTATAGTATAGAGTCCGGACTCACCCTTGCACAGTATGTCGTAACGCTAACCACACCAATATATACTATTTTCATTTTAAACTGGAGGGATCGGCATAAAACGATTAAATGTCCCTGCCCCATATAACTACAATGAAATCCAATAGTGCGGCTACTCCATATCGCTTATCGATGGTCAAAATAGGTAAATTTTCAAGGGTCGTATTCAGCCTAAAATTATTCTTGTTTTTTCCTATGATTTACCGTACCGGCGAATGGGGCTGTACAACCCTGTGTGAACCTTGTGAAACCAGTTATGACGGATCATATTTTGAGTTCCTTTGTAAACGTAATTGTGTTAAATGTATTTTTAAACAAGCGCAGGAGCGTGATGTTATGTATGTATGTATGTATGTAAAGTTACAGAACTACAAAATTTTCGATATGTTTTGCTGTTCAAATACTGTCTTTGTCTACCTGTGTCCCTCACATTAAACATTTAATTAATGTCCTTTTAATTCGTCTTTAGCATCTTCTATAACATTTATCTAAATCTCATCGATTTCCTGTTTAGATTCAGCTTCTGCGGGATCAATTAGCAGCTGAGCAATCCGCCCGCCTGGAAGCCCAAGCGCGAACCCATCAACTCCTGGTGCACAACAAGGAACTGTTGGACCACATCACCGCGTTGGTGGCACACCTGCAGGACAACGAGCGCTCTGGAGGACTTGGTCCTGCGCAACCTCCTGCACCACCTCATGTCACCATGGTGCCACAGGTAAATATACATTTTGTTTTGAAATAGCGCATGATATGTAGATATTAAAAATGAACTTGACGAATCAATTAAAATTGATTTATAATAGAAATGAAGTTGCATAATTTCTACCCGGATTTACTGTGACTTCTTTTAGTTAATGTAATGAAACAATTACAAATATAAATTCGTCAAGTTCTGTTGCACGTTGTAAACTGTGGTGTTTTTAGATTTTGTGATAAAGCGGCCGTAAAAACTGCTCCCCTTGCGTAAATTAATGAATGGCTTTGCTGACGTTTGCCCAGTGAGAAATGAGTTTACTAAACGTTAAAAGCAAAGCTTGTTATATATGTTCGCTATCCGTTCTACGATGTACGCACTCATTCGCATTATACATCTATTAATATTAATAAACAACTTTTGCATTCAACTGAAAATCTACGCGATAAGAGTTAACAAGAATAAATTTGTGTTATTCATAGTGAACAAGCCTATTTAAAAGGCAAATGTGATGGAATAAGATAATCTGAAATACATTTCTCCATAACAATATGTTGAAATGAGAATTCAGCCTATAGAAACTTTTCAATTTATTTCCATAAAATATCATATCTCTGTATAAAATGAACTTTTCATATTTAAATCAACTTGATAAAAAAGCACTCGACAAAAGTACAATAAAAATAAAATGTTCGCGTAGTACAGCTTTAATGAAACCGTTCCTTTTTATTTTCTTTGTTTTTACGAGCTTATTCTGTTTTCATAGCCATTTCGTTTAAACAGAAAAGTGGTATTATTTTAATAAGCTTAAACATTTCTGTAAAAATACATAATTACTCAAAAAACAGACTAATTACCTCATACAAAAATACAGAAAAAAATGTTCGTGGAAACAAGTGGAAATGTAAATAATAGCACGGTTGCCAACATCTAATAAAAGTCACTAACTTTTCTCCGCAAGTGTTTGTGACATGAGCGCATGTTGGCTGCGAATGGACGCGAACTTTAAAGCTTTAAGTGACACTTGAGCTTTCAAGTTGATAACTTTGTCGTGGTGAGGAATGAATACGAACGCAGAAAAGTTGCAGATTTCAATGTACTTTTCTGCTTTTGTGCCAAATAATTTTACAAATTTTATTCTATATTTTTAAATACGATTTTGTAACCAGGGAACTATAACAAATATTTGGTAACTGTTAAATTATCGTTGCTGTTGGTAACATCCGATTAAATAAACTTATATGAAAGGATAAAATTTGACTTTATTGACTCGTGTATAAAATAGTTTTTCCCGAAAGTGCACTATTTCATTTGTTTGGTTTTGCAATCTAAAATACTGAAAAACCAATTTATAATAATTTTTTTCATTAATATCTAAACTTTGTAGGAAATTAATGGAGAAAATTGAATGATATTGTGCTAAAATATAGAGTTAATAGCGCTGAATATATCATTTAAAATAGATTTTTAATATTTGTTATAGTTTAGGAGGAATTTTTTCAATCGCATTTTTTGCAGATTTTTAAGTATCTTCAAAACTAGGATACATCATCATAATATATCATATTTTTATAGATCTAAATGATTGTTCTTGTTGTAAAAACAAGTTTTTATTGTACAAGAATATTTCTGCGAAATAAACGTTTACGCAAGCAATAATTGATTTGTATTGTGTAACAAATTGTATAAGAATTACGTACAAATTGATAGGTTGTAAAATGATTACCAACTAAGAAAAGTAAAAAACCTCTAATGACAGATTAGACTGAGCAATAAATTGCAGTCCGCCAACACTATTTCGTTGCATGTCGATGTAATTGACTCACTCGTGTGATTTGTACTAGCGTTTTGTTTTACTTTGTGTCATTGTTGCCTGAAGCTGACTAAACCAAACTGCTATTGTCAACAGGTCTTTGCTAAACCAAAGGATAGCTATAACCACATGCTGCTGGAAATTTATGCAAGAACTAAATGTTAGGTAAACAATCCTGACAAACGCACGCTAAGATGTCGCTCAGCCTCAGTTAGATTGTCTGATCATGGACGAACGAATTCGAACAAATTCAAATCAAATGGTGGAGATAGTGGGAACGAGGCTGAGCGGCAACGGGATGCGTTCGTACATTCTCTACTCGATTTCAGCGCAGCGGAATTCTTTAACGGAACTTGCTTTTCTCAAATTTTGTGACTTTTTAAATTTGCTTATATACAATTCATTCCTTTAAATTAAACCATTTATAGGAAAGAAACATTTATTCTCTTCCCTAATGCCTATGGCAGTGCCAGTATGCCATAATGGCACACTGGTCGAAGAGCATTGAAAAGAATCGATGAGCTCTTGGATGAAACAACAGAACGCACCCGTCATCGATGAAAAATAGAGGCTCCTTTATTTCCGTCGAAGAGCTCATCGATGAAATAAACGTATCTTATTTCACTCGTATCTTTTGTGTCTCATTTCACGTTAGCATATTTTTGAAATCTAGTTTTTCTTTCTTTAGAAGCTTTTATTTATCGTCAATGACGGGTGCGTTCGGTTGTTTCACCGAAGAGCTCATCGATGCTCATCGACCAGTGTGCCATAGGCATAAAAATGAAGAAAATTATAATCTAAACTCTTCTTTTTAATTATTCAATTTAATCGTGAAAAAAAATTACAAAGCTGTCAACATAAGTAAGAAAATGCATGAAAGTAATATAGAAACGTCTGAATACCGAAATTGTTAAAATCTATAAAATAATAAATGTTTGTGTAAGTTCCATCGCTGAGATTGAGTGTAGAATGTCGATGAAATTGTTCTTAGCCCGCCTGGATCATTGAAAGTAATAATCTTGGAATTTATCAGCAACTCCCTGGTCTATGCGACCCCTACCAAGACCGAAGCGGTGACAGCTCCCTGGATCAAAGCCCAGTCTTACAAGCCTTGGGCCTAATAGAAAACCGCACGGCTACATCATGTCTGCCACCATCTCCGCTTCGAACAACATTCGGAATGCAACCTTACATACCATTAGACCACACACAACAACTCCTACAGAGATTACAAACAGTGTATGGATATACCCCACCGAGTATAAACTACCCTCCAGCATACCCGCCTCAATATCCAACGTTTCAATACCCTGCAGTGTATACCCCACAACCTAACCTAACCTCAATGAGTGCGTTAAACACCTCAAGTTACACGTTACAACCTCCCCCTCAAAAAAAACTTCCTCCTTCGCCTTTAGCGGTCCGTCATGCTCAATTCCAAAGTAGCCCTCTTCCCGATCGAAGACTAAGTCCTGGAAGGACGGAAATGGAAGACAGGAAGTCACTCACTTCGATGTCTTCACAGCTGCAAGTTCCAGACAATCATCCAGATTGTCAAGAGACGCAGTTTATTAGACCGTTGTCGCAAGTGGGAACTCTTACGACGACGGACTATGATGGAAGAGTTCGAGTGATTGTTCCGGTTCCCTCCGGAGCGGAGGATGCAGGGGACCTACTCAGGGCGCTGAGGATTAATGAGGAGTATAGTAGACAGCCGGCTATTCAGAGGACCACTAGTGAAAAGGTCCCTAATAGGAGTGAATTAATGTCACAAGTGCAAAGGACTGCTTGGGCGAGACATACCACTAAGTGAAGTTAGAGTAGAGGATTTTTTTATGATGTATTGTTTGATATGTTTTCATCATTATCCCTTTCTATTTTTAAAAGTTTATATACGAATAGTTATCAGTAAAATCATTGCTTCAATATATAGTACTGTTTCTATTTTTGTTAAGACTCATTCACAGCTCTTAACTGATCACTGTTTTTTCGTTTGTCATAATCTTGACTGTGAATGAGGCTTTAAAATGAACTTCATTTTTTTTAGATCATTTTCTTTCAAGAGGTTGACTTGATTCGTTGATTATTTAAAATCACACAACGATATTTACATGTCAATGTGCATCTTTCTCGTTTCACAGTTTATAAGCGAAAAATACAAAATAGTTTTTTGTAAGCATGGCCAGTGTACTCCAGTTTGTTTTTAAAATATATATGTTTTCACGACTCTTCTAGAAATTAAAATTTTCTTCCCTTAGCCTGGTTCATGCTTTTAACATAGTCACTGTTTTAGTTGTTGTAATAATGTCAAATCATTTCCAGCTACAATTTTAATCTTTGTTTTAAGCATAAGCATAAATGCAAACGTGAAAGTTTGCAGGAATCTTGAAATTTTAAAAATAAAAATAATTTTTAAAAGTTTGTCAAAGAAAAATAAAATGTGATTGATGAAACTTTATATATTATAAAAGTAGAAAGAAAACAGTACTTGTAAATGATTGATTTAATAATTAAAAGTATGTTTTAATTAATCTTTGGAAAAAAAAAACGAAGAATTTAAAATGAAAATATCCCTGAAAGCCCCAGAATATTTAGTGCCATAATCTTTGTAAGCTTTTAATTATAGTAAGTGATAATGAAAATGTTAAAAATAAATATTATTTATATTAAATTATTGATGACATCATTGTTATACTGTAAATATATAAAATATGAAAATCTTTATTTTACATAAAAGATAGTAATTAAAATGCTTGAGTGTCAACTATAAATATAAATTAATTATAAGACTATATAAACTTCCATCAGTAAGTTATTAGAAAAAAATAAACTGTTTATAAACTTTTAAAAACTGTTTTAAAGTTTTGTGAACGAAATATGGTGTGCGCCAAACTTAAAAGTTATATTGTTCTTAGTCAACGAATGAACATGTAAATTCCATTGTATGACATTTCAAAAGATCACACATTTTCCGTTGCCAAATTATTTTAGAGAAAAATGCTTCAAATAAAAGTGATAGAATATTTAGTTTGCTATAACTTTTATTTGAAACAATTTTCTCTAATATTATTTGGATAAATTTGACAGCCGAAAATGTAAAATGCCAAATATTAAAAATATATTTCTCGATGTCTAAATTATTTTAGAGAAAAATGTTTCAAATAGAAATGGAAGAAAGTTTATTTCTGTGTGTGTGTTTTATTTGAGAAATTTTTCTGTACTCTTAAAATAATTCAGATATGTTTGCGAGTGGAAAATGTTGTTTTCTTTAGATACTGTCTTATTTTCCGCATATGTATATTATGATGTAACATAAGCACAGAATTAATAGTTTTGCCATTAGACGAGTATATTACATCACATGCAACGTTGTTGTGTTAAGTTTGGACGAGAGATGGAGTTAGTAAAGGAC
The DNA here is from genome assembly GCA_947425015.1 of Pterostichus niger. Lineage (NCBI taxonomy): Eukaryota > Metazoa > Arthropoda > Insecta > Coleoptera > Carabidae > Pterostichus > Pterostichus niger. The sequence continues at coordinate 1,637,848 of OX380342.1, forward strand.
ACTGACTGTACTTGAAGGAGTGTTGGCCTGTGTACCATGTTATAAATGCATATCTCCGACAGCGTACAAGCGAATAAACAACTCTTATTTGATAAACTACCTTGATATATTCCTTTTCACATTTCTACATTTTCCGCAAATGTTTCTAGTTTTTGCAACTTTAATCGAGACTTAATCTCCTGAATTATCTATATACAGGGTGTTTCAGGACTAGTGTAACAAATTTTAACAGCTTATTCCTGAAGTAATTTTGAGCCAAAAATGTCATATGAACAAAGGTCCTATTCCTTCTAGTTACCAAAATACAAGAGGTTGAATTTCTATAAATAACACGAAATTTTCAAATTTTTGTAATCAAGATACTTTCGGAAAACGAGAGATTTATTGAAAAGTCATACTTATTTGTCTTAATTAATTTTATTTATTAATATTAACGAATACGATTTAGAGAACAAAACATAAAATGACACAATTAAATAGACACAGAACAACATAACCAAACATGGAATAGGTTAACACAATATGAAATAAGATAACAAATTAAAAAAAAAATTACAGCAAGTGTTCAAAATGAGCGCCTTGAACTCATATGCATGTTAATATTAATAAATAAAATTAATTAAGACAAATAAGGTATGACTTTTCAATAAAACTCTTGTTTTCCGAAAGTATCTTGATTACAAAAATTTGAAAATTTCGTGTTATTTATAGAACTTCAACCTCTTGTATTTTGGTAACTAGAAGGAATAGGACCTATGTTCATATGACATTTTTGGCTCAAAATTACCTCAGGAATAAGCTGTTAAAGTTTGTTACACTAGTCCTGAAACACCCTGTATTTGCTGCTAAACATTTATCCATTTTTTCTTCTTCCATGATTAAAATGTACTAGTTCCTTTGATGCTAAATAACATCTTAATCACATGTTGATAAACTGTGGCTTCGAGCGTTTTAGTCACGGCTTGAGATATTAAGCACGGGATGAATTTAGCTTTAGGCATCTGTCATTATAACTTAATCGTACTTTTTAAATAATTCATAAAACTTTACATTTGTCTTGTATGTAAACTTTTATAAAATTTGTTACATAATATACAATTAAATTATAGCTGTTTAAAATAATTTTGTGGAATGTATAAAGAGATTTTTAAAATTCTTTATATATTTTTTCGTTCTAAAAAAAGAAAATGAGAGGAATAACAAAGAAAAATAACAAATTAAGAACAAAAATGTTCTAAATATAACAAGTGCTGAATCACGCCATATTTTAAGGTATTAAAGCCGCATTTACCAAGCATTAACCTAACCTAAAAATACCATATTGCCAACCTTAAGCCTAAAATTCCCTGCAATGATCAAACGTTTTTGAGTGTCACTAATTACAATGATAAGTAATAAGTTAAATTTAAAATGGTGCGAGGATAGTTAATCTTGCTGTATCCACTGACACGTCCATGTGACCTAACCTCTCAGAAGCCGATATATTTAGCAGTTATCATGCGTGAGATGTGAGCCAAGAGCGTCAGCGGTGTGACTCTGTGACAATATTTTCACTGGTGATGCCAACAATGACCTACTTAATGGCGCAGTTTGAAAGACGGATTCAAATATATTTCAAAAAGGCTATTTTAGAATTCATTGACTGATTATCACATTAAATTCTTTACAATCTTCAGAAGAAATTGTTCCGTAAAATAATATATATATTAATTGCTAGCATGAATCTTTGAAACATTTATTTTTTATACAACATTCATAATTCCTTTCATAAATGTTCGTTTATTTCTCCCATTCAGGATCTTTCGTTCAGGCAATAAATCTTCAAAGATAATCATTATTTAATTCTTAACTTGAAAGGTAGTTGATGGCTACAAAATTTCAGCTGCCAAATACTTCTTAAATCCTTTACGAAATATTTTTTAAGTCTTTTAAATTGTCCTCAACGATAACAGAGTGCTCTAAGACGATATCCGGAATATTCAAATTGTTAAATACGTCTTAAACTATTTTAAACTCTTTTAGAAATATTTTATAGTCTTTTAAACTGTTCTCAAAGCTATCTGAGTGCTCTAATACGATGACCAAAAAACGCCAATTGCGAATTGCTTCTTAAAAATGTGTTGGACATTTTAGAATTATTTTAAGGGCATTAAAACTGTCTTCAAGGCTAGTTGAATGTTCTAAGATGACGGCTGGAAAATTCAAATTGCCCAATACTTCTTAAAACTATCTTATACCTTTTGGGAATCTTTTAAAATGTAGATACAAATTCTAGCTTTAATTCACATTAAAATAACCCTTGTGATTGCCTCCACTACTCACATATTTGGGGGCCGTGATTTGTCGACTGGTAACCACACTTCACGCTCATAAATATATATCATTTCTCCAGATATGCCACAACCAATATCGGGTAAAAGCTGTGATGATATATTTATTTAATTTTATTTAAAAGGTAGATGAATAGCCGATCCCAACTTCTAAATACTTCTTCAAACATCATAATTTATTAATATAGGGTAGGTGGCTCAGTGGTATCGAGTCGGCCTGTGGATCTTGAGAACCCTGGTTCAATTCCCACAGCCGACAAACAATTTTCACAAATTTAAATCCACCCCTGTGACTCCCCCTCCACTAACATCTTTGGGGGCCGTGGTTCGACGACTGGTAACCGCACTTCACGCGAAAAATAAATCACTTACCGAGATCTGCTTAGGCAGAGTGCCACATCCAATAATGGGTAAAAGGAGTGATGATATAATTATTTATTTATTTTTTGAAATTAATATCTGTGCATCCCTAAAAGAATATATGAATGTTCCGCCACTGCGTGCATCGCCCAAGGCCTATGTGAAGAAACAGTCTCAATGATTAATTATCCTGATCGCGAAAGGTTTCTGATTGTTTGTAGTTGCGTATTTTCAGACAGTAACAAGGGTGTCTGAAGTCTGATACACGTTTCTGCTTACTGAATCTTTTGTTCACTTTTCAACATCAGCTTTGTAATATTTATGTCATGGCATTAATTTTTGATGTATTTTTTATAAGGAAATTAATCATTTTATTTTTTGGTACATCAAAAAGAAAATTTAAAGGACCGTGACATGTTGTGAATTAATTTTTATAAGATGAAAAAAATCGTGACTTGCAAAATATACTACTCAAAATTGTACAGGGATATTTTAAAAATTAATATTAAATAAATAATAAGCTTCTTAAATACATATTTATAAAATTAAAACTATAAATTATATTCAAATATTTATAAGAAAAATAATACCTTATGTATTCTTACAAAAATTTGAATATAATTTATAGTTTTAATTTTACATTCAATTTTTAAAATATCCCTGTATAATTTTGTGTAGTGTATTTGGAAGATATTTTTCGAAAGAATTTGGCATAGGGACATCATTAAAATATAGCATTCCTCAACAAACAGTATATGAGGCAAATGTTCGCGCTTTCAAGTATATACGATTGTTTATATGAGTCCGTGAGTACGGTGGTGTGGATAGCGATACGGAATTCGAGTCCGGAGATCTAGAGTTCGAATCGTACTCAAGCTAAAAATTATATAAAAACTACCACACTGCGGCTCGGTGAGTGCGGATCCTGCACTGTAATTGGGATTAAGTTCCTGTTCTACAGCGTAACATAAATAAATAAATAAAACTTCATATAAACTAACAATATTGTATCAAATACGTGACAGGAATAAACAAATATTTCATCTAAAGTTCCCGTTGAGCAAAATAATATCTAATTGATCTTCTTCTTCCAGTTGAGCTCTTCGGCGAAGGTAGAGCGCTGGTTCGAGCTTCTGGGCCCGCTGTCCATCTCCCGTCCAGAGAGCGGCTTCGTCTCCTGCCAAGAAGGCGGCGAGGAAGACGCCGAGGGTGGCCACGCTGAAGAAGACGACGACGAGCGAGCTATACTCGAAGGCACTAGATCTCTACTCAGCAAGCTCAGCTCCAGGAAGCAACGGAAACTCCTGGGGCTCAAACTGGGGAAGGTTACTACCTTCTGACGAGCGATTAAGCGGTTGTTCATGACGTCAGATTCATGAGTGGCTGAGATGATTATGATCTGATATGATATGTCAATGTGGTATTGGAAATTGGGACACTGATACTAAGAAATTTATTATATTAACACAGTTTTTTCGCTGTTAAATGAAATAATATTTAGAAAAAGACAGACCTATTCATAAAGAAAATAATCGGCCTGTGGATCTGAGAACCCGGGTTCGATTCTTACAGCCGACAAATAATTTTCACCATATTAAAACTATCCCTGTGTCTCTCCCTCCACTAACATCTTTGGGGGCTGGTAATCGCACTTCACGCGAAGAAATATATCACTTACCGTGATCTGCTATAGTAGAATGACACACCCAGTAATGGGTAAAAGGTGTAAGGATATATTTATTTATTTGAAGAATTTATCTCTAATACAATTTACAAATGTTTGACAGCAGTTATTTGTTAGTTAATTACTCTTAATCAATTATTTATAGCAGCAGTCAATGATTTTTGCAAATTAAAGATAATATCTAAAATTACAGTATATTATTAAATAAATTTTAATGAAACTGTCCAAAAATATAGAGTTAATAACGTTGAATCCAGCATTTCAAACCGATTTTGAATATCAGCAGGATTATTTTCAATTGTACTTTCCTGCCGTTTGACTCAAAATAAATTTCTCAATTATATTTTGTAAGAACAAGTAAATTACGACAAATTTAATGGTGTAAACAGAATTAAAATATCTTTTGTAGTTTTAAAGATACAGCTCGTCAAAGACCTCAGCAGGAATGAAAAAAAAATTGATTGTAAATAACCTACAAATTTTTTTATTAAAAATTGTTCTATATATCATATTTATGACGTATAGGTCAAAAATATGTCTTTGAACTATTTATTTCCTTGAATTTTCAACAAACAAAATTTTTATTAATTTCATGTTAAATAATTTTTCTTGAAAATATTTTAGGAACATTTGTAAATTTCTTAGTGTCATTATGAACCACATTTTCCAAATAGCTGTCCAGAAATGTGTAATAAATTTTAAAATGTATTTTTATTATTGATTAATTAGTAGCACAATATGAATGTATTAAATCAATTAATATTCGTACTGTAGTTTTAGCAAAACAAAAGGTAAAACGTTACTTATTCTAACAACAGTAGTTTAGTATAATTGTTAAGCAACTATTTGCTTAAATAATTATAAATTTAAAGTCTTTTATCATCTCAAACACTTATAAAGTTGATGCCATGTCCGTGTTATAAGCAATGCAATAAAAATTGTTGTTCAATAGTACGATATTTATTTTGATTTTTTATAATAATATTCATTAGTGATAATCAATATTTAAATAATTATTTTGCATGTAAAAAACGTTATTCGTATATGGTATTAATACTCGTTTTTGCAACAATATTTAAGTTACGTCGTATTAGTTTTAAGTTCAAGCGAATTTTGCGTTAATCCAGTTTTGTACTGCCAAACTAACTTCAAACGTAGGAAATTGTACACGTAGTACGTTTGAAGTATAGGTGCTAATTTTAGTTGTTATATTAAGCTTTATTATAATTTTTATGTGTATATGAACATATCAGTATTTGACCGTGTCAAATTTGAAAAAACATGACATTCCATTGTTCTCTTCCAAAACAGTATTTAATTAATTAGTATTTACTGTGAACTTTAAAAGTACATTCCAAATTTTTTGACTTCCAAAATAATGACTGATAATTGAACGTTCATTATTTGTTACCGACAAATAAATTAATAATAACAACTTTATCGATTACCACCAATTTGATACTCTGTGAGTAATAGTAGTTTACATAACAAGGAAGTAAAGTTCGTCATTATTTGTCGAGAGCAAAGATTAAGGGTGTAGATAGAAAAACAAGTACGCAAATTGAAGCACAAGAGATAGCGAGTGTTCCAATAGTACGAGTTTTGCAAGACCCTTTTCCACATGTGTTACATACTATTTTTTTCAACATAAAATGTGAAAATTACATTTGTACGTTTTGCTAAACAAGAAATTTAGTAATTATTTTATAGGTATATAAATCAAAGGAGTTGTATTTGCAAATGAACATCGCATTTCCTTGGTCACCATGTCAAATGACATTTCCCTCATTCAATTTAATTGTGATAATAACCATTTGTCTACTTCCATTAGGAAATAGACGTTTCATTTCACTTATTTGAGTTCGGTAATGAACTGCATTATTTAACTAGTGAAATAATGAGGTAACATAGCAACGACGAATTCTGATGTGTTATTCTTTTATTTTTTGAATTTATAACTGTCATTAATATGTCAAAATTTCATCATTTAAAAACGCTCTTTCGTATTTATTAGAACGGAAGTAGAAAAAATATTGTATAAAACTAGTAAGGAAATAAGGTTATTACCTTACTTATGTGTTTACATAACTCGGCTACGCCTCGTTCTGCAAATTTCACATGCGTAAGATAATAACCTTCATTTCCTTACTAGTTTCATAAATAGCTATTCTCTCACTAGTGAGGGAAGTTATTTACTTTCATTACTAGTGAAGGAAACGGTTACTATCACAACTAAATTGAGTGAGGAAAATGTAATTTTCGCAAATAATGTTGAAAAAATTAATTATTCTATTATTTATATTTTATTTTTAATGCATATTGCTCTAGTACGAATCTGCCAGTAAAAAGTATTACTTTTAACTACAATTTTTATGAAGCTGTCAGTGAGCTGTCATTGTATCTTTTTTTATAAACTATATAAGTAAGCAAAATGCATAAAAATAACATAAAAATAGTAGAATATATTATTCTGGTTACAGAATATCAAAATTGTGATGGTCCATCAAGTAATGATGAAATATATAAAGTTGTTATTAACATATCAATCAAATTACAAATCATGTCTTCTATTTGAAAGATTTGTCTTGACAGTGGAAGATGAAAGTAGAAGTAAATATTTTAATATTATGTAAAATAGTTTAAACGAAGTCAAAATTAAAAGACGTAATATTAAGATTTTGTTCTCAATGCAATAATTACTAATTTTATAGTTAGTTAGAGGCATTTGCTGCAAATTTAGACCACAGAGTAAATACTATATAGAAGTGACACATGGTGCAAGTGCTCTTGAACAAAATGGCGTCCTGATTGTCAAATAACTGTCAGGGCCACTGGAATATACTAATACTGGAAAAGTAACTTGTAGGCTGTTATTAAAGCAAGAAACGCCTTCTATGTCTGCGCATTGTCACCGAAACTGCATGTTATACAGTATTATCAAAAAGTAACTTGAAATTGTGCCACCAAATGAAGAATAGGAAAATATTCTCACATCTCTAATAGCTATCTGAATAATTTTCATCTTATTATGCTTTCCATTCAAAATTATGTTAGGGGTAATAACTTTCTAAGCGAACTGTACAACAAAGTCAGGTGGCCAATGATTGGCCATTCCTCTGACTCACATTTTTAACGCCAGTTGGCCTTTCAGTATAACTATATTCCAGTGGTTATGTTAAAATATTTTAAAATTGAATATAATAACTGGTAGCACAGGCTCTGTTTTTGGGTATTCTAAGAGCACGGTTTTAACATGTTAGAGATAGCTAAAACACCCAAAAACACTGCTCTTAAAACAAGGAAAAACAGAGCTTGTGCTACCAGCCAATGTGTTAAAATGAATGAAACTAAAATATGAAATGAGTTTTGCACAAAATGGCGGTTGGTAAACTAAATAATTTAGAAAAAGTGTCGTATCTATATATGATTTATTCAGTGTATAGACTTAGCTGTAGATTTGTATTCGACCAAAAGTTCTACATATCTAATCCTAGTTAGATACAAGGTAGTTCCAGATTCTACTCTTGATAGGCTATTGTTTCATCCTGATTGTTTCTCACTGAAACGAGAAGAGATGAACATAGTGTTGTTTATTCTTGTTCTTTTATAAGACGCCATGACAGTTTTCTATATCTCTCATTTTTCTATACTTGATAAAATAATGCAATTATCAAACGTACTAGTTGAGTTTTATTTAGAAAGTTTATTTATCTTATATATTATATAGGATTATATTTATATATGTACCAATAATTAGTTTTATCTACAATTATTCAGTGTATGTATTCTCGATATAATTATTTATGGATTCGTTGCGACATTTTTATACTTAAATGACTGATTATAACTTAGTCTTTTTTATTAATGATATACATAATTTATAGACAATTAAATAAATTATTATAATTCAGATACACTTTTTATTATTCACCCAAATTTATTTACTTAGCAGGATTCCTAACACCAACTGAAATATATATATATATATATATACAGGGTGAGTCTGGGAAGACGCCCCCCCCTTTAACTTTTTTATTATGAGTAATAGAAAAAAATGGTTCATATGAAAGTTTTATTATTTTAAATATACTATTTGATGGCAGATGTAGATATTTTTTATAAAGTCAGGTTTACAAGATACGACTATCAACTTTTATTTTTTAAATAGCAACCTATAATTATTTTACTAAAATAAAAACCGCCATTTTTTTCTCTTTTCAACGGTGTATTAGTTTTTATTAATGTATCTGAAAAAAATCGAGAAAAATAAGAAAATTGAGAAATACTAGAAATAATTTTTATACAAATATTATAGGTGGCTATGTGAAAATAAACAAAATGTAACAGTGTTAAATTAATGTCAAAAAAGTATACATTTGCTGGTTACTTTATTTAACTTATTTTGCAAACAATAAAAAAAACGTTTTCAAATGTTTACGAAAGAAGAATTAATAGATATGATTCTAATAATTGGTGAATCGACTGGAATCATGAGAAGGGCAAAAAGAATTTTTTTTTTATTGTTTGCAAAATTAGTTAAATAAAGTAACCAGCAAATGTATACTTTTTTGACATTAATTTAACACTGTTACATTTTGTTTATTTTCACATAGCCTCCTATAATATTTGTATAAAAATTATTTCTAGTATTTCTCAATTTTCTTATTTTTCTCGAATTTTTTCAGATACATTAATAAAAACTAATACACCGTTGAAAAGAGAAAAAAATGGCGGTTTTTATTTTAGTAAAATAATTATAGGTTGCTATTTAAAAAATAAAAGTTGATAGTCGTATCTTGTAAACCTGACTTTATAAAAAATATCTACATCTGCCATCAAATAGTATATTTAAAATAATAAAACTTTCATATGAACCATTTTTTTCTATTACTCATAATACAAAAGTTAAAGGGGGGGGGCGTCTTCCCAGACTCACCCTGTATATATATATATATTTATTATTATTATTATTATTATTAGTTATTCATGTACGAACTTAGCCCACTGTTTTTCGTCGCTAACACAAGTGTTTGTTTCATGTATTATAGTTCCTTTCTTCTTTAATATTTTCTCTACTCTTCTTTTGGTCTTCCTCTCTTCTCTCTTATTATAAGTGTCCACTCTCTTCGTAGATCTCTTATCGTCCAGCCTTACTAAGTGTCTCCAACAACTAAATTGTCTTTGCTTTATGACTACACAAATGGAGAAATTTATATAGCTGTAGCTTCGCTAAATACAGAGCTATAATTTGTAGTGATTAATTTTTATACGAAACATAATTACTTTTATCGAATCGGCCTGTGGATTTGAAAACCTACTTTCAATTTTCACATTTAAACTACCCCTGTGGCTCTCCCTCTACTAACATCTTTGGGGGTCGTGTATTTTATGGTTTCACGCGTATAATTATATTTAGTATGTAGCTAGTAACTGCTGCTACATTTTTGAAGCGTTGCAGTGGCTGTAGCTTCACTATTATTTTAAGTAGCTTTCCTGACTCTTTAGTGGTGGAATCCATACATTCTGTTAATAGTTATTAAAAATTGCATTTGGTAAAACAAGAGCACTACCCTTCCAGTCCCAAATGTCCATAATAATGCCCTAATTGTCATTACTTAAAATATAGGGCAAATATTTGTAATTTAATTGCCAAATTTACATAAAATAATTAACAAAACATCCATAAAAGTTATCAACAAAATACCATCATTCCTTTCACTTATCAGGATAATAACAACCCCGTTTTTACCCGCTCCCTCGATATACTTACGAAAATGAATGCCCTACCCTAAGTTTACTAATAACTGATTTACCTTGAGGGGTAGGCAGGCTACTAGCCGTTGTATACACGCGTATTCGAACAACACAATAGCACGCACACATTTACAACTACACAGGGTGAAATACAGGGTGCAACAGATAACTCAGGGACAACGAATATTGTCTACATATCATCATGACAATATGACGACATTGCAACAAGTTTTTGAAAGCGTACGAAGCCGACATACAACAGTGAGGATGCAGGAAGAACTTGTTTTTAAAATAAAAACGTTCTCATTTATTTATTTATTTATTATGGACCTTAATCCCAATTACAGTACAGGGTCCGCACTCACCGAGCCGCAGTGTGGTAGTTCATATAATATAATATCATACGGAGTTGACCTGCTAAAATTTCGGAAAAGTAAAAAGAAAAACACTTTATTGTTTTTCTGAATATTCGTTTTCAACATTTATAAAATCAAACCACTTTTTCAGTCGGAATGAAATAAAACCAAAATATGCCTTTTATAAGCTTCAACATTTTCTTTGTAAAATATCAGCCATGCATTTTATTTTGTTTTAGCGGGAAAGGGATAAATGAGGGATATATGGATATTTCGTTGTCTAACGTTTGTTTTTCAAAATTTCGTAACTTATTTGTAACAAACAAATTGTTGCACACCTCTTAGCATTATTTATTGTACGATTTATTAAAGCCACAATAGCAACATGTCCAGTAAATCTGAAGAATAAAGCGATCATTTTTTCGAAACATAACTTGTTGGGTATTAATTAGTTTTGAAAGATTCAAACAGCAGCTTGAACTTTAGTTTCAGATTCATAGGAATAAATCCAAGTGTTGTTACCTGTGAAGATGTCCTACTGCCTTTAATTGTTTGAGCATACTTTTGCACAATTTCACACAAGGCAAATTGTGAAGAATCCAACGAGAGTTTTTTTACATTCAAATATTTATGCAATATTGTAATGTATTTGCTTCATGTCTAATCCTAAGGATGACTCAATCTCACGGTATATAATATACCTATCCAATGCTATGATTTCACACACAGCATCCACATAGACCATCATTGAGATTGCTACGTCCAATTTTCAACTCTTGAAACCAACAACAAATTGTTATGCTGTTATGTTATTTTGAAAATCATAAAAAATCATCGCCCGAAATTGTTCTCTATTTAAACCAGGGTTCGAAGATATATATCGATCGATATATATCATGATATTTATTTTGATATATATCGTCATATTTTTGCAATGATGTATATCCATTATATAAAAATATCAAATAGTTTTTGTGATATAGCCTCCGGAGAAATGAAATTTTTCGTATTTTTCAGTTTTTCTACTTTTCCGAGGCTATATCTCGAAAACTAAATGTGATATGAAAACGCGCTCAACGGCATTAATTTTCTCGTGCTTCAGTTAACTTATAAACATAGTTTCAGCGATTTTTATTTTTTTCTATTTTCCGCCAAAAAAATCGCAAAAAGCGGTTTTTTAACATTTTCTCGAAAACCAGAAGTCATATGCATTTGAAGATTGCACCACTGGATTCAGTGGGTCAAAATACATATGTATGTAAATTTTCGTTTTAATAATCCTACGATTAAGGATTTTTGGGAAAATTGAATTAAAATCTGAAAAAACCAAAGGGGTACCCCTTAGGAAATAATTAAAAATATTAAATTGCATAAAATTGTATGAAAATTTGCTTATAAGTCAATTCGGACACGGGGAATTCAACGCCGTTGAGCGCATTTCCATATCTTGTTTAGTTTTTGAGATATAGCCTCCGGAGAAGTGAAATTTTTCGAATTTTTCAGTTTTTCTAAATGTGTACAAAAACTAAAATTAAAAAATAAATATCCAAAAAGTGATATTTATCTGATATATATCCTATATATCAGATATTTTGATATTTATTATAAATATCATGATATTTACGAACCCTGATTTAAACTCATATTTTTGCTTTCTTTTTATCGAAGACAATACATCTAAATCAAATGACATTTCATTGTTTTATCAACGCTATCTAATCTAAAAATTGTTAAATATATGTCCGTCAGTACGGTGGTGTGGATAGCGATACGGAATTCGAATCCGGAGATCCCGAGTTCGAATCGCACTCAAGCTATAAATTATATAAACTATCACACTGCAGCTCGGTACTGTAATTGGGAATAAGTTCCTGTTGTACAGCGTAATATAAATAATATAAATAAATAAATAACAAAAATAAAATTGTCAGTTTAATGGCTATTCTAAAAATACCAAATTCCTGAAAGTATTGCAACCCTCGTATATCATCACGTTCTTTTATCCATTACTGGATGTGGCACTCTGTCGTAGCTAATCTCGGTAAGTGATATATTTTGCACATGAAGAGCTGTCCCACAGCCGACAAACAATTTTCATCAATTTAAAATCTACCCCTGTGGCTCCTCCTCCACTAATATCTTTAGAGGCGTGATTTGACGGCCGGTAACCGCACTTCACGCGAAGAAGAGTGCCACACCTAGTAATGGGTAAAAGGCGTGATGATATATTTATTTATTTTATTTTATTTTTAAGAGCTGTCAAATCACGGCTTGCAAAAGATTGAGCCACCTGCCCAATAACTTAATATAGGCTGTATAATAATAAAACAAAATATTGTATTACGGTTCTGGGTAGATATGACGGCGCTCCCATTCCATAAACAAACTCCACCACTACATGAATTAAAGCGACATTTGATTAATAAAAGCAGCAACGGCTAGCGGCTACATCACAGACGGCGTGCAAAACAACGCCGCAGCGCAGAATGAAAAACGTGAAAACCTTCGACGTCACAACACGCCACCTACACAATACGGTCATTAATTCCCTTTCCTTTAGTCCGCTGAAACATATCTTATTCCGTGAAATACCAACGCACGGAATAATTATTAGAAATTTGTCACAAAAAAAATCCCTGTCATGACAGGAATGTGTCAAGTACTTTGTGACGTCAGACTAGACTGTTTTATGCAACCGAGGGTAGGGGAAGGGTAGGTATGAGGGTTGCATGTTTATAGCATCTGATATATTCATCAGTGTCCGTCTGAAATTATTTATTTATTTTTTTATGAGCTGTTATCTCTTTATTAAACCTTTTATTTGCTCGAAGAGATTTTAACAAATTATATTTTGATACAGTGCTTTCAAAACTTTATTCAAAATCATCCCCCACCTACAACTTTTTACTACTGTATTTTATGTTTTATTATGAATTGTAGTTAGTAAAGTTTAACCAAGTTAAACTAAAATAAATATATCATCACGCCTTTTACCCATTACTGGGTGTGGCACTCTGTCTCGGTAAGTAATATATTTTTTCGCGTGAAGTGCGGTTACCAATCGTCAAATCACGGCCCCCAAAGATATTAGTGGAGGGGGACCCACAGGGGTAGATTTAAATTGGTGAAAATAGTTTGTTGGCTGTGGGGATCGAACCAGGGTTTTAAGGGATAGTGCTACTATTGTGTCACAACTCTTCATAATATTAAAACGGATTGTGGATTTGATTCCCACAGCCGACAAACTGCCTCTGTAACTCTCTCTCCACTAACATCTTTGAGGGCCGTGCTTTGACAGCTGGTAACCGCACTTCACGCGAATAAATATACTACTTACCAAGATCTTCTATGATAGAGTGCCACGCCCAGTAATGGGTAAAAGGTGTGATGATATTTTTGTGCTGTTGTAATCAGTATATCAAATAATATATACCCTTAAATTTTGCATTTTAAATAAATAAAATAAATATATCATCACGCCTTTTACCCATTACTGGGTGTGGCACTCTGCCTAAGCAGATCTCGATAAGTGATATATTTTGTCGCGTGAAGTGCGGTTACCAGCCGTCAAATCACGGCCCTCAAAGATATTAGTGGAGAGGGAGCCACAGGAGTAGATTTTTAAATTGGTGAAAATTTGTTTGTCGGCTGTGGGGATCGAACCAGGGTTCTCAAGATCCACAGGCCGACTCGATGCCACTGAGCCATCTACCCCATTTAAAATTTATAAAATCATTTAAAGTAATTTGTCCAACTGAATACTAGATCAATTATAACATATAACAGTTCAAGTCAGAGAAAAGGGGTGGTATATCAGTTGACCCTATCACCCACTATCTCAATCAATAATCACCGTTTTATCGCGTGATCCTTTCCAACTAAATCACTCTTAATCCACCGTTCAGTGAGTTCATCCCTTAACAATCCTCCAGCATGTTCCATCTTCACCCTGTGACACCGTTCGCCAACGACACTTGGTGACACCGACAGACAAAGCCTGGTGCGTATGTGTGTAAAGGTGCGGCGTGCTTAGTAATCAGAGGGGGACGCAGGGAGTGAAGGGGTGGTTACGTGATACGTGATGATGTACTGTAATGGACATGTATGTAATGGCAGTGAGGGTGAGACGCTCTGGTGGTTGAGCTGTGTCAAAAGCAACAGGTAAGAGAGATGTACATCAACTAAACTTACTTTAATCATTGTTAAATGGACTTTAACAATTATTACAATTATATCATTCGGGTTATTAAATATATTTTGGCTATTAAAAAAGATTTACAAAACTATTTATTTATTTATTTATTTTTGAATCGTTCCAACTAAAATCCCTATTACAAGACAATCTTTTATTACAAAATATCAAATAATCATTTAGCGAAAGTAACAATAATGTTTTTATGTTATAGACTTCTAGTTACTCACAAAATTTCAAACGGAAAAGTAATGGAACCTCCAAATTATAAGTCAGTGTAAGTAATATTTTATGTTGTAAATTAATACGCTGCTTTATTTTATAGTATTGTTATCGACGACCGTTAAACTAGTTTTATCGACCGCTACAATTAGCAACATTTTCTAAGAATGATGGTTGTTAAATTAAATTGCAGTTCCTGTGCTGAAGCTTAATATTTTTAGAAACAAAACAATTCATAAATTATAGTTTGTCATAAATTTTGCAATGTTGTTGGCTTACTTAGAATGTCGTCTACCTCAACTACCGCCATATGTAAACAAATAACTATTGTAGAATTTTATTCTAGTTTCTGATCCAATTTACTTTTTTTCGTAAGCGAACAAAATGTAATTAATTTCCCTCATTATTCTAAAACCATCTCAAACTAATTAATTTACTTAATATATTTATGTAGTACTAGATAAACGTACTATCCTATTCCACGTAACAAGAAAAACTAATTTTCTATTTCCCCCCACGTGTATATATTCACAGAGTGTCCATGTCTCAAACAACCCCAGAGAAAGAAAGGTTTAAAAAAGGTGAAGGGAGCTTAAAGCTCAAAAGCTTGAGACCTAGATCCAGGACCGGCTCAGGAGGGATTTTAAGGGTTGACATTACTAAACCTGCGCTCATAACCCACGAGTTAGGACAGGTAAGCGAAAGATTATTCTTAGCTTTTAATCTTGAAAATATTTTAACATGATGTTGATAGCATTCTAGAAATAATTATTAATTTTAATTAATCTTAAAATTATAAAAGCAAGTTTGTAGTACTAACCAGTTTATTTTTTATTTTAACAATTCTTTGTAAATCAAGGAAAGAAAATTACACAGTTCTTCCTGAAGATGCACAAAAAAAGCTTTCAAAATCATATTTAATAACAATTTTCTGAACCGAAAAAATAGAAAGTTCCTGAGAGAAGAATAGCAGTTTCTTCACGACGTATATACATTTTTATTACCCTATCAGAAAGTATATTATTCAGAAATAAATTAGAAATTTAGATAAAATTTTCCTTCTCCAGGAAAGAAAAACTAACCTTCTTACCTAAGGTTGAAAAGTATCAACTTTTTTCTCAACTTTCTGATGACAAAAAAAATTATGTCATATATCAAAAATGTGCTATCAAAAAACATTTTTTTTACTAAATTGGTTGAACAATAAAAGTATCTAACTTTTTTATTTGAAATATTTTTTCATATATTCTATTGTTTAGAAATAATTTGCAAATACAAATTGCGGAGCCTCCACCAAAAATCACATTTATTTACTTATTTATTTATGGTATTCTGTACAACAGGAATTTAATCCCAATTACAGTACAAAGTTCGGACTCATCGAACCGTACTGTGATAGTTCATATATATTATAAGCTTAAATGGGATTCAAACTCGGAACCTTCAGATTCAAATACTGTAACGGTAACCACACCATCATATATCAATTAATATTTATAAAATTGTCTGACCTACAATAATTGTACAAATCTCTGAAATGGATGAATAAAACTATCGCATCAAATAATAATGCCCTTCGGGCATTCAAGTACAAGCACTCCTCTGTGGCTCAACCATTCTGTAAAAAAATAATCAAGCTTGATGAAAGGGAAAGCGTGAAAAAGGACATAAACCTCGCCCTGGGGGAGACGGAATTACTATCAACACATGGCGTCGGAGAATTTAATCAACAAACCATGCTTACAGCACAGCACCAATGTGCATTTAATAAACTTCCATTATCATGGAGGCAAAGCCTGGAAAACAACGAAATGAAGGTGGACTTATCCGGGTTGACTTTATGCAAATTTATTTTATGTACGGCTTTTGAAATGGCGCTCTTGATTAAATAGTGAAGTTATTTGGGAACTTTGTGAAGTTCATGGGCTCTTATTTTGAAATATGTTTTCGTCATTACTATACAGAGTGTTTCACAACTTATGGCATTTATTTTAACATACTGATTATGAAACATAAAGAATTTATTTTTTAAATTCGGAAAATTAATAGCACTTATATTTTAACCCCACTGATGAAAAGAAAATATGTTTTCAATATCCGAAAAATTAACTGCTCTTTATATAAATAAATAAATATATCATCACGCCTTTTACCCATTACTGAGTGTGGCACTCTGCTGTAGCAGATCTCAATAAATGATATATTTCTTCGCGTGAAATGCGGTTACTAGCCGTCAAATCACGGCCCCCAAAGATGTTAGTGGAGGGGAAGCCACAGGGGTAGATTTAAATTGGTGAAAATTGTTTGTTGGCTGTGGGAATCGAACCAGGGTTCTCAAGATTCACAGGCCGACTCGATACCACTGAGTGATGATATATTATATTTATTATTATTTGAATTTAAAAGAATTACATTTTTCATTTTGAACAAATTCCTCGCGTTAAATATGTTGGCTTTTCTTCTTTTAAAAACAAATTAAACCTTGTATTAATTAATTAACAACCAAGAGGTCGTCAAATCACGCCTCCAAAAAATATTAGTAGAGGGGAAGCTACAAGGGTAGTTTTTTAATGTGGTGAAAATTATTTATAGGCTGTGGGAATCGAACCCAGTTTCTCAAATGACTCGATACCACTGAGCCACCTACATGAAGTAAACATTTTTAATGTCAATGGTTTGAGAGTAATTTCTAATATATTAATAATGAAAAACAAGTTTACTGGTTCAGATATCGCAAATTCTAATTAGATTTCTTTATATCACAGTCCGATACGTTACCAAGTCGCTATTTACCTCATTATTATAAAAATATATCTATAAAATTAAGTACGTTTGTACAAGTAAACAGTGTTGTTTGTAAAGCCAACGACCTAATTTCAGCAGTAACTAATTCAAAATCACTGACCCAAATATGCACCCCTTAACATAAATCATCCCTCCATCCTATAATTCCCTTCGAAATCTCTCCCATTTCCTTAATCTCAACATGCAAGAAAACAAGTACATTAATCCCTCGCTACTATTAAAATCATGTTCTTCCCTAATGGCAGAAGTGGTAGATCCCAGTGGGTCAGGGTCACATGACGGCTGATGGATCGCAGCGGCTGTGCATTAGCCCATTTCCGGTCATTATCGTGCGGTAGGGTCGGCCAAGGGGGCAAACTAAAACCCTGTCCGATATCGCAATTCTCAGTTCGCAGATCACAGTTGGCGCAGTTGGAGGGGACAAGGATATCGCGTGCGAGGAACTGATTGGGGAAGGGGATGTACAACAACATCAACATTTATAAATGTTTTTTTTTTACTTCCTTGTACAAAGTAAAAGAAGAATTGTAATTTTTTGTGAATTTTTGGTTGAACCGATTCAAAATTCGAAATTTTTAGAAATATGTTTCTATATAGTTCAAAGCACAAGTAGTACTCTCGTTCAAACCGCATTTCAATATCTTTTTTAGTTCTTGAGTTATATCGATTTTTGACTTTTTTTAAAACTCAACTTTGAGAGCTCATATCTCGAGAACTAAAAAAGATATTGAAATGCGGTTTGAACGAATGTATTTCTCTTGCGCTACTTAACTTATACCGAAATTTTAACATTTTTGAAAAATTTTCAACTTTTTTAAAAAATGTTCTTTTCTCTATATTTCCAAAAGTTGAAGAGATTATAAAAATCTGAAAACACCAGTGAATTCCTCGCGTGAAAATACATAGGTATGCAAATTTGTACGTTAAAATTCGCACGAATAAACTTTTATTACAAAAAATCGAAAATAGCCATTTTTTGAAATTTCTTAAGGGGTACCCCTTGGTGTTTTTACGGATTTTGGCCATTTTTCGATTTTTTTGTAATAAAAAATTTATTCGTGCGAATTTTGATGTACAAATTTGCATACCTATGTATTTTCACGCGAGGAATTCACTGGTGTTTTCAAATTTTCATTATCTCTTCAACGTTTGGAGATATTAGAAAAAATAAAATTTTGAAAAAAAGTTGAAAATTTTCAAAAATGATAAAATTTCGGTATAAGTTAAGTAGCGCACGAGAAATACACTCGTTCAAACCGCATTTTAATATCTCTTTTAGTTTTCGAGATATGGGCTCCCAAAGTTGAGTTTTAAAAAAAGTCAAAAATTAATATAACTCAAAAACTAAAAATGATATTGAAATGCGGTTTGAACGAGCGTATTTCTCGTGCTCTAAACTATATAGAAACATAATTTAAAAAATTTCGATTTTTGAACCTGTTCAACCAAAAATTCACAAAAAACAAATATATGCTTGTGAACCGCAGTTACCAGCCGTCAAATCACGGCCCTCAAAGATATTAGTGGAGAGGGAGCCACAGGGGTAGATTGAAATTAGTGAAAATTGTTTGTCGACTGTGGGGATCGAACCAGGGTTCTCAAGATCCACAGGCTAAATAATTTGAAAATTAAACATCGATTTTATACAAAAAGTGTGAAGTTTAATTAAGTAATGTAAGTCCATATAAAGTGAATATGAATCAGTACGCATTCTCATTTATTAGTTAGGTTTTTCATTAGTCAGTTGTAGTATATCTGATTGGAAAATTGATTTTTACAGGGCCGGAATCACAACTTTTAATACATTTGCATATTACATTTCTTTTATTTCATATTGTATTATATTTGCAGTAATGAGATTTCAATACAATACTGTAATAAATATTACGGTACTGTTATCGTAAAGTTGTTGAATAACAAATACTTTCAAGGTTCGGATATGAAAATAATGTTTCATAATTTACTGCGGCACAATACGAAATAAAACGTTCGTTAATATTTTTCATCAATTTAAGTCTACTCCTGTGGCTCCCCCTCCACTAACACCTTTGGGGGCCGTGATTTGACGACTGTTAATCACACTTCACCAGAATAAATATATCATTTACCGAAATCTGCTACGGCAGAGTGCTATACCCAGTAATGGATAAAAGGCGTGATAATATATTTATGGGGTAGGTGGCTCAGTGGTATCGAGTCGGCCTGTGGATCTTGAGAACCCTGGTTCGATCCCCACAGCCGACAAACTATTTTCACCAATTTAAATCTACCCCTGTGGCTCCCTCTCCACTAATATCTTTGAGGGCCGTGATTTGACGGCTGGTAACCGCACTTCACGCGAAAAAATATATCACTTACCGAGATCTGCTTAAGCAGAGTGCCACACCCAGTAATGGGTAAATGGCGTGATGATGATATATATATATATATATTTATATTTGTCAATATTTTTTTTATAAGTTTTATAACGCAAATAACTATTTTGTACAATCCCGTCAGAAAATATTTTTTCTTCTCTAAAGAGAAAAATTAAAGCCACATTAAAATAACCCATTTGGCTCTCTATGTATTAACATCTTTAGGGGCGTAGTATGACGGATGGTAATCACACTTATCACACCTAATAATAAATAAACTGCAATTGAAATAAAGTTCTTGTTATACAAGACAAACAAATAAATAAAAAACGAGGGAAAAACTGATTCCTTCTCTGTAAAAATGACCCAAACACCAATATTTCACCCCTCTCAACACTAAGGGGTGCTCTCAACCAGATTAGCCTATTCTACCCTCTAATGAGTCCGAATTAAGCGCTGGGGGCAGAGTGCGGGTGATGCAGGGTGAATGTATGTGAGGTGTGGCGTCTTCGCGTTCCAATCAACCCCCTGCCGGGGGGTGCAAGTGCGAATGATTCGCGCGATCGGGACTCGAGAGCCACTTCAGTGCGAGACAGGATTTTGTGAATATTACAACGAAGAGTATGTGACATATGGGGAGCATATAAAATACAAGTGTTTATTTCTCTTTAATCTAATGACAATTATAATCATAATTAGAATATGTTTTAAATGTTTTAATATATTTTTGTGTTAAACTTTTACGGCGGTTAACTAAGAATTGACTAATTAATTTTTTAGATGTTAAATATAAATTATGCTTCATCTAATATATAATTTAGATTTTTTGGGAAGTATTTCATATTTATTTTTTTGATAAGATGCATACTTTAGAAGGACTGTGGTAGAATCTGTTCTTAAATTAATTAATTACTTTTAGTTAATCAGTCTTAATCGGTTGTTACTAGCTATCAAGATGGTAGTACAAGATATAATTATTAGATTAAATAAATTATAAACAATAATAATAATAAAGTGTTGTTTTAAATTGTTTTAAATAGTATTTGACTTAAATAAAATGTGTAAACACCTAAACAATTATAATTGAATTCTAGTTTATGGCTCAGAATTCACGCGTTCAAATCTGGCTGACTTCAACTTATATTTAAGAAATCCAATTCTATTTGAGTGGTACGGTCTCCGCTATAATCTACTGTACGAGAATTAGGATCAAGTTCCTGTTGTGCAAAGTAACAAATAAAACTAAATAACCCTTTTATTTAAAATAGCTGTTTTTATATAAAAGAAAATATTTTTTTTTACTTGTAAAAATGTCATTTTCTTCACTCAATTTGGTTGTAATAGTAACCGTTTCCTTCACTAGTGAGGAAAGTTATTTATTTTCAGGAAAACGGTTACTATCACAACTAGACTGAATGAGGGAAATGTCATTTGACATGGTGACCAAGGAAACGTGATGTGTATTTGCAAATACAACTCCTTTCATTTATATAAAATAATTGTTAAATTTCTTGTATCACAAATGAAAAATGTAATTTTTACGTTCAATGTTGATAAACTAGTATGTAGTGTAGTATTGCAAAACTCGTACTCGTTTTGTAATTAAATCCTTTCTTCACTAGTATTGCAATATATTATTTCTCGAAGGGGCTGTTTCATTTCCCAAGTCACAGACAAGGGATATAAAACACATAAGGCAAGACTGACATTTTCTACCTATCCTAACAGAATTTCGGGAAGGAATATATGGCTTTAGGATACTATTATATATTTATTGAACGTTTCGATGGTTAACCCATCATCTTCAGCATTTATTTATACAAAAATATTTTCCAAACCTACAGAACATATATATTCCTTCCCAAAATTGAAACTCAAGATCAACTTATTCCAAGCAAAATATCCTAACAGAAAGTAAAATATTCAGACAAACAAATTAGAAATTTAAATAAGATTTATTATTCTCTTGACAGATGTCATATGAATGTCACATATATCAAATCATACCATTGTTTTCCAGTTGCTATGTTTGTGTTTTTGTCTGACACACATAAACGATCATTTCACGGCCTAACTATTCTTCATTAGTAAAGCCCGGATATTTAGGCTCTTAAAAACACCCAAATAAGCAGCCATATAGGCCGGTAATTACTCTAAAATAGGCGGGATTTTAGGCAGCCTACATGTAAATAATTTGTTTTTTAAAAAATAAACGAATCCTTTTTCTAATATTGGTACACGTATCTACTCTTCGTTAGAAAAAAATAATCATTTTAAACAAAAATTAACGCAATCTGAAAAATAATAATGTAGGGTTCTCATTTTATTAACTATTATATATCGTCTAAAGTTACCTCAGCTCCATTGATTAATGGCAAAGACACAATTGAATTACCACATAAAATTTTGACTAAAAAACGTTTTTTCTTTCGGCATTTTAAATTCACACACAAAAACTTGATTAAACTAAGTAATTTAAATATTATAGGTTAGGTTGAAACACTATGTCGAGTGCTGAATTAGTCAATAAAAGTTAGAATAGGCAACAAAAATAGGCAAAATAGGCTGTATAAGGTAAAGTAGGCACAATAACCAAAATATAGGAAAAATAGGCTCTAAGGCACGATAAAAAAACCTTCCATTACACGTAAACATATTACCTATGTATAGAAAAACGAAATTGCCTGAACTATATTAAAATTTGAATCTAGGCAATTGCCTAAAAATCCGGGCTTTATTCATTAGTACACCTAGGGATAAAAAATATTGTTTTCTTCTTTTAATTGAGGGAAGAAAATATTACTTTCTCACAGGGTTGTAAAACTAAAATCTATTTGTAATGTAAGCAATCTTAGCCTTGCGAATATAACATGCATTTTTTCGACCAAAAGTTACAGAAACAGACTTTAAGTAATAATTTTAAAAAACGATTGAGTTTGAGTGATATGAATTCCACTATAAGCTACTGTAATTGAGATTACGTTATAAACAATTATTTCATAAAGTGTTAAAAGTTTTTGTGCAAACCAAGTGCATCTCTTTGAAGGAACCACCGTCGCCTCAGCCGTCAATAGACCGCCTCTCAGTGACATTTGCCGCTGAAGAGCGTTCCATATGCAGCAGTGACACCTCGGTCAAGTTAAACGTCTACGTTCCGAGCACGCCGCCCATTAGCTGCATGGAGAAAGTGCGATTTCCAACCATCACCGGTCAGTTACATTAATTACAAATTATTACGTGTTCCTTCTTCTTATGACAGAGATTAGCGGCAATAAAAGTGAAAACTTTATTACTTTGAAAACATTAGTAAATTTGAATTATCTATCTAGAAGTTAATGTTTTCATTTATTGTTTTTTCAAATAAAAAATCTGATGTGGACACCACATGACTTCCTTGTACGCGTATTAAACTATAGATATTTTTTTAATTGCACATATCTGACATTAAATTTTTCATTTTTTTTCTCATTTTTGTTCTAATCCATAGCAAACTTAATTTTAAAAAAATAAAAAATATATAATATTTAAAATTAGATATCTCGCTTATACAAAAGGCTAATTTAAAAATTCTTAATGTGCTAGACGCAGAATTTAATTCTCTAAAACTTTTATTTGCAGCATTTATTTCTAAAATTAAAATAATACCATTTTTTTTTTCAAGGAAAACTGTTAGCAGCTTCATGTAATGTGTCACTTGCGGTTAGTGTATTTTAACCAAAATCTATTATTTTATTTTCATTGATATAGTAGTCTTATATACCAAATTTGGAAAGTTTTGGATTATATTTGAATATAGTTTTTCATGAAAATCTATTATAGGCTTCAAGTAAAGTACCACTTCCGGTAGTTGTATAATGACCAAAAGGGGAGGTGCACAACTAGATGTTATAACAGTCCTAAATATATAGTTTCAATTTTATACGACTTACCGTTTTTGAGTTATGCGAGATACATACGTACGTACAGACGGCACGACGAAATTAGTCAAAATGGATTCAGGGAGGGCCAAAATACCTATTTCCGTTGAAATCTGAGAACCGAAAATTTTCGCGATTACAATACTTCCTTACTTCGTACAAGGAAGTAAAAATGTGCTTATTATTATGCTAAAACTTTCTGATAGATGGTGAAGATTCCGAAGAAGATTATTCCGCTAGCGTCACAGCAATAATGCAGAGACGAGCTTCTACTAGAAAATCTAGACGAAAAAGTCGACGAACCAGTTCACCCTTCAGTCATGAACAAGATGGACTACAAGTCCGCAGAAGATCATCCTGTTTTACCACTAGTTCCGGAGAGTAAGTACAAAATAAGTGTTTCAGGACATGACGAAGTAGTAGGGTTGTGCCGTGGTCAATTGACCGGTAAATTGACTGGTCAATTGACCGTCAATTGACCAAAAATATTTGACGGCCAAAAAAAAACGGTCAAATAATCTAAATGGAACCGCCAAGACATCTGTTGTTCAATAGAAATAGCTACTTACTATTATTACATGAATATATCTAGTTTGGTATTCTGGGTTCTGGAGAATTTGCTACTTTATTTTACAAAGAAAATAAATACATATTATTTCATTTCATTACGTCTTTTACTTTATTTTGAATTTGATGTGGTTTTGTTTATTTGTTGTTGTTATTTTTTCATTTTCAGTAATATTGGATGTAGTAAACAGTACTATATAAATAAATTACAATTTTAATTGTGATTTTTATTAAATGTTTCTTGGTCAATTGACCGGTCAAATAGTCGGTCAATTGACCGAAAAATATTTGACTGGTCAAATGCACAACCCTACGAAGTAGTCAAAATAAATCGAAAAATCTTATACAACATGTGCCCAAAAATGAACCGAGGTAGTTTTAACTTAGTTGTTATCCTAAATAAATACCGACAACCATGATTTTTCTTGTAAATTTTGAATAGATGTTGAGTAGAAACAATAAACATTAAATGTAAAATGTCGTTTTTAACATTTACATGACTGTCCATTTCTATGCAACAACAATTCAAATTACAAAAAAAAATCATGGCTGTCGGTAACTAAATTAAATCTCCAATATAATAATAATTATTATTATTATTATATTTGGCAAATATTTAGCATAATTTTGATCTTCCATATTAAATATAATAAATTAAAAAAAATAATAATACGACAAAAAAAAACATAAATGTTACAAATCAAAGCAATGACAAAAAAGACATTCTAATGCAATCTTCAAACAAGGAAAACATTACCTCTCAATAATAATTTTATCCTTTTTGAGAAAACAGATGGCTTATGGCGTATTATTAACGGGGATAGAATTTGATAAAAACTGATGGAAAAACATAACTGAATGTCCGTGTAAACAAAGTGACACGGTTCATCAGACATATATAACATTTTTGTCTTCTTCTGTAATACTTATTTTTTAACACCCTGTATATAAATACAACATCATGCTACATCGCAATAAATTGGACAGCACGAACCATTGAAACATTCATTAGATTCTATTGTAAAGTGTTTATAAGACTTTAGTATTATTTTAATGGTTTTTAAATAGTCGTAAAAGCTAGATAAGTGCCCTAAGAGGATAGCAAAAAAAATTCGAGCTATCAAATGATTCTTAAAATTTCTCTTCAGTTCCTTAGACTCATTGTAAAGTCAGGTAAATTGTCCTAAAAGTTAGATACGTCAGTACGGTGATGTGGATAGCGATACGGAATTCGAATCAAGAGATCCCGAGTTCGAATCTCACTCAAGCGAAATTATATGAACTACTACACTGCGGTTCGGTGAATGTGGACCCTGTACTGTAATTGGGATTAAGTTTCTGTTGTACAGCGTAACATAAATAAATAAATAAAACGATGGCTAAATGATTCCTGCTGTCAAATACCTCTGAAAGCTTAGAATTAATTTATTTATTATTATTTAGAAGTCTTTAAAATTGTATTAAAATCAATGGCGCGAGATATTAAGTTTGTAATAATTGAAGCATTAGTGATCCAATAAAAACATTTTCATTATATTAATAAATAAAATATTTACATTTGTATTAATCATATACTAGTTTGACGGGTGGTAGTTGCCCAAAGATCTGCAATTGCAGATGAGACACGTGTAGTAATGCATACTGAAACCCTTAAAGTTTGTTTCATTTATTTACAATAATTATTACATGCGTAATTATTTTTTAAAATTTACAGACAATATTTTTGACACAGATAGTAATATTTTGGTTCGATTAAAATGTTATTTATTTTAATTCTAGTCATTGCGCGAAAACTATTTAATTACAAAAGGTAGTACAAACGCGAACCGCGACGTCCTAAGTAACAAGCTTGAACGATGACGTGACGTCACTCGGCATCGCACTTCGGCGATCAGCAACAAATTTTCTTTCCTGCTGAGCCCCTTGAATCTCCGAGCGTATACAATCCCGTTACATTCCGGCTAAATGCGGGTCAGTATACTTCTCTATCCGATGTAGAGTCGGTTGCCTATGCTTACAAATCTCACACAGCATAAATGCATTTCTATGTGAAATAAAATGGATCCATTTTTATTAATTAAGACAATTAATAAGTGTTACTTTATTGCTACGAAATGCATGAAAGCTATTCGAGTGCTTTAAAAAGATAAAAGATCCCAGCTATCAAATAATTTTTTAAACTGTTTTAAACAATTTATAAAAATAAATAAATAAATATATCACCACGCATTATATCCATTACTAGGTGTGGCGCTCTGCCATAGTAGATCTTGATAAGTAATATATTTATTTACCAACCGTCAAATTATGGCCGTTAGTGGAGGGAATGTCACAGAGGTAGATTTAATTTGGGGGTTGTGGGAATCGAACCCGACTTCCCAAAACTACAAGCCGACTCGATACCACTGAGCCACCTGCTATTTATAATCGTTTGAAAGTCTTTTAAGCTATCTTAGATGGTAATTGAGCGCATTAAGGCAATGGCTAGAGGATTCCAACTGCCAAATACAACTTAAAAATATTTTAAAGTCTTTTAAACTATCATAAAAGCTAGCTAAGCATACCAAGGTGATATCTACATTTAATCATTAGTTTTTCCTAGTTTCACCTCATCCACATTCATAATTCCTTTTTATACAAACTCATTCTTTCAATTATATCTCCATTCCTTTATTTCTAGATCGTCTACCTGAATTTCATCAATCTTTCATCCGATATACAGGATGTTTCACGACTTAGAGCAAAAAATTGAAGGGTATATTCTGTACGACGTGCTGATCATGAAACATAAAGAATTTTTTTTTAAATTCGAAAAATTAAGGGTTGTTAACCTAAAACATTTTTTGTAGTACTACACCGGATTCGCTTTCCTATTAAACACAAACAATGAAGTAGGTATCAACTACGATAGAATAATTACACAATTAAATTATTAGCAGTTATTTATAATAGAATTTTATTTAATTAATAACTTTAACATAATGGCAGTGGCAACGAAAAATTTTGGACTGGGAAACATGGAAAATAGTTTTGCAATTTAAAAAAAAATCTTTTTGTTTCATGATCAGCACGTCGTACAAAATATACCCTTTCATTTTTTGCTCTAAGTTGTGAAATATTGCAAATTTTACTACAAACATTCTTTTCCATCTAACACTAATTTTAATTAAAGTCTCTTAAATGAAAATTGATTAGATTATATCCTAATTTGACTACTCTAACTTCGTTGATGTAATATCGCGAATAATCCTTCACCATAGACACAAAAATTACCCATAATAACACACAATTATATTAGCAAAAAAGAATCAGCAACTCATTAAATTGTCATTTACCACGCCTGTAATACGATTACATGTTCCGCGGAATATTAATCAAACAGTTTTTGCTGTAGTCATCACATTCAGCAGGAATCAAATTTAAGTCTAGTTCTATACTTTGCTATATTTAAACACGGACTAACATCATAAATTTAGTGGTTTAATTACTCATTTTGGGATAGTCATGGTGTAAATCAGTAAATCACGACGAATTTGGAACGAAATAAATCTAGTTGCTTGACACAAAATTCGGACACGAATTCCACTATAAACAGTAATTTCCCTGTAGTGCAATTGAGCTCAATTTACGATTAATATAATTAGAACTATGATTTCGATGTGATATTTTTATTGTGTGGCCTTAACATATTCGTTAGTTTAAATAAATTGCAGCAGTAAAATAAATATTGTGTTTTCTGGCCACACTAACAAATATTGTCTTATTTATTTTAGCACAGCAATTTCGATGGAGGATAGCCTTCCACAGGAAGTAACTCAAGAACAGATTTTTGAAAACATCCGGTTGCACAAAGAAGTGTTAAGTAGTGTGAAGATGCAACCTTGGGTCATGAGAAGAAAGTTAAAATTAGTGCAACAAGCAAAAAGTTATATTAAAAGACATCAGGGGGCCTTGCAAGAACGTCTTGCTCAGTCGAGATCAACGAGGGACATTTTTGCGCGATGGAATATTTTTCTTATGCAGGTAAAATTAAATCTTATCATACATATATAAGATGTGACGAATTTTACAATGGTCCTTTTCCACTTGTGCTACATACTATTTTTTCAACATTAAATTACATTTTTACATTTACGTTAGAAATGTAATATAATATGTTATGCATCAAGGGAGGGAAACAAGCGATTATTCCCGCGTGTGAAGTTGGCAAACCGAGCTGATGTCAAGGTTTTCCAACTTCACATAAGGTATAATCGAGCCCTCCTGTGAAGCATATTATACTTTTCGTAACAAGTGCACAAAAATTACCGTCTTATCGGGACAAATATCGTAGTCTCTAGGGAGAGAAACATGCTACCTAGGGAGAGAAACATCCTACCTAGGGAGAGAAACATAATTTTTCTCTCCTTAGGGGTGAAAACCAGTGTTTCTCTCTCTAAAATTAGGGAATAAGAACGTGTTTCTTGTGCATGTGTTATGAAAATTATTTTATATAAATGAAAGAAGTTGTATTTGCAAATGCACATTAAGTTTCCTTGGTTACCATGTCAAATGACATTTCCCTCTCTCAATTTAATTGTGATAGTAACCATTTCCCTAACTAGTGAGGGAAGTTATTTACAATAAATAAATAAAATAAATAAATATATCATCACGCCTTTTGCCCATCACTGGGTGTGGCACTCTTAAGGGTAACAGTTATTATCACAACTAAATTGAGTGAGGATAATGTCACTCTTTTTATTCAACATTACTTGTGAAAATTAAATTTCCCTCACTCAATTTAGTTGTGATAGTAATCGTTTCCCGCACTAGTGATGAAAGTAAATACAATATACTATTTCTGTATGAAATTTAAATTAAAGATAAGAAATGTTATAAACATTCTAATGTCTGCTTTTTTCAATTCAAGGTATTATTCAAATTTCAGTCATAATCATCAAAAAATTTCTAAATATTTCATTGGCTAACAGTTGATGAATTCAGTATTAACCTGTATTATTATTGCTCATATATATTTCTAACAGTTTCTAACATTGTTTAATTATATTTTGTGTAGAAATTGCAACACTACAAAAGAGAGTTGGCCAATCTATCTAATTTTCTAATTCCATGGGAATCAAGAATCAAAGCAATAGAATCTCACTTTGGGTCTGTTGTTGCTTCTTATTTTATATTTCTTCGATGGCTGTTTTGGGTCAACTTGATCATTTCCGTGGTCCTCGTTGCTTTCGTCGCCATTCCAGAGGTAAGCAAAATGTTTAAAAACTAATCCTACAATTAGCTTAAGTAATTTAAGTTCATAACTACATCGAAATAAAATCGTATCAAAATTTGATGTGATTTTAGTTTCTCACTTAATTTACCATAATTCTAATTAAACAAAGCCGCGAATTAACACATACACCATATGTAACAAAAGCAAATTATCACGAAATCAAAATGCCTGACCTTTCTCACAATTTCATACTCCAGTGTTGAAATAAACAAAATTCGAGGACGTTCATAAAATGAATTACTTAATATGTTATTTGGTAACATTGGAAGGCCAGTTTATTCGGCAGGCTGGCCACCTGTAAGTAAACAGTATGTACTCGTTAAAAAACTTCGACAGTCGCGTGCGCGAAATCAACTGTTAATCATCATGATGCAAAAACGATTTGCGTTTGTTTTTTGTGTGTGGATGATGGTGTTTTGTGAGTGTCAAACTATGAGAAGACGAAGACTAGAAAGAATTGAAACTAGAGTTGGTCGAATGGAAACAAAGATTTCTGAAGAAATTGGAGCAGAAAATAATATTGGATTTTACTTATATACAAGGTAATATATACAACTTTTTTTATTGATTTAATAGCATTATTTAAATCTTCCAACTAAACTTTTACTGTCAGTTTTTGATGTACAATTTTCTTTTTGTTAATATTAGAAACATTTAGAATAGATTAAAAAATCGGCTTATAATATTATTTGTAATAAAGAGATAAAATTGTTTAATTAATAAATAAAAAAAATTAAAAAATTCCGGTACCGGGAATCGAACCCGAGCCTCCTGGGTGAAAGCCAGGTATCCTAGCCACTAGACCATACCGGAGATACAAATGCTATAGCGAGTAAACGGAAGACATATCTATTGGTATTAGTTTCAATAAATGTATTAATATACTTTTACCCATTATTGGGTAATGTGGCAAAAATCAATTATCAGTTAAAGAAAATTAATTTAATACTGAAAAATATTTCAGGAATAATACTGCGGAAGGAGAAAAATTAAATGTGAACAGCAATAATTTCATAGATTCCATAAATTTCAATCGAAATAAAGAAACAAAAATAATCATTCATGGTTTTCGCCATAATAAAGATGCTAATTGGATTCAGCAAATGAGAGAAGGTAAAGATTTTTCACTGTCAAATCTATCTTAATTGTTTTAAGGAAAAATGCTTCAAATAAAAAATTGGAAAACCTTAATTTTGTACCACTTTTATTCCGAACATTTTTCTTTAAAATAGTTTAGAAACGTTTGACAGCGGAAAATATTCGATGCCAAATGTTCAAAATTGTTTTACTGTACGAAAAAGTTCAGGATTATTTTGAAAGAAGATGGCTGTCTATTTTTTTCTGAGATAATATTTGTTTTTTTTAATAGCGATTTTTTTTAAGGACGGGTGATAAATATCTAAAAAAAGTTTAATTTTTTTTAAGGAAAATCTTATAAATGTTCTAAATGCAAATTTTTAACAACATCTATTTAAAGCATTTTCATCTAGTATAATTTAGAAACAATTGACAGTAGAAACTACCCTAATATAATTTTAGCACTTTGTTCAACCGAAAAATACAACACAATCGTAATCGACTGGTCCTCCTTATCAATAACAAGATACCCCGACGCCCGCCGCAACACCCGAATCGTCGGTAAACACATCGCGAAATTTTGCGACATCTTGTCACAAAATGGCGTCGCTTTATCATCAGTCCACCTCATAGGACATAGCCTAGGAGCTCACGTGGCAGGATATGCAGGAGCCAGTGTCACACGAGGGAAAATAAGCAGGATAACAGGGTTGGATCCTGCGAGACCTTTGTTTGAAAATCCGATGTTGGTTACGATTGATCGAAGGCTTGATGAGAGCGATGCAGCGTTTGTGGATGTAATACATACTAATGCAGGGGGGTTGGGGTGTTCTAGTGCTATAGGGCACGTGGATTTTTATCCGAATGGTGGCGCTAAACAACCAGGATGCGACACGTGTAAGATATATTTGTTTGTCATTTGTTTATTTGATAGTTACTAGGTAGCAGGCTCAGCCAAAGAAAATATTTCATTCATATTATTACAAATTTACAAACTGCATAGAAAATTTCTTATTTTATATTTTTCTAAATTTTGGTTCCACATGACATTCTGAATTCAAGTATGTATATGTTAATAAGAACAAACTAAATAAACAAACAATAATTATTTACGTAAAAAGTCGGGAAAGTGTTCAATTACAGGAAGAGTAGATAATTTCATGCCGAGCTTGAAACAGCTTACGAATCCTGTACGACGTTTTACTGACGTGTTACGTATAACATTTTAACTGACACTTATAAACAAATAATACATATTTTAAATTAAATTAAATTAAAAGAAATATTTGACTTACATATTCAGTCAGTATTTTATGCAGGGTTCGTAAATATCATGATATTTATAATAAATATCAAAATATCTGATATATAAGGATATATATCAGATAAATATCACTTTTTGGATATTTATTTTTTAATTTTAGTTTTTGTACACATTTATAAAAACTGAAAAATTCGATAAATTTCACTTTTCCGGAGGCTATATCTCAAAAACTAAACAAGATATGGAAATGCGCTCAACGGCGTTGAATTCCCCGTGTCCGAATTGACTTATAAGCAAATTTTCATACAATTTTATGCAATTTAATATTTTTAATTATTTCCTAAGGGGTACCCCTTTGGTTTTTTCAGATTTTAATTCAATTTTCCCAAAAATCCTTAATCGTAGGATTATTAAAACGAAAATTTACATACATATGTATTTTGACCCACTGAATCCAGTGGTGCAATCTTCAAATGCATATGACTTCTGGTTTTCGAGAAAATGTTAAAAAACCGCTTTTTGCAATTTTTTTGGCGGAAAAATGAAAAAAAATAAAAATCGCTAAAACTATGTTTATAAGTTAACTGAAGCACGAGAAAATTAATGCCGTTGAGCGCGTTTTCATATCACATTTAGTTTTCGAGATATAGCCTCGGAAAAGTAGAAAAACTGAAAAATTCGATAAATTTCACTTTTCAGGAGGCTATATCTCAAAAACTAAACAAGATATGGAAATGCGCTCAACGGCGTTGAATTCCCCGTGCCAGAATTGACTTATAAGCAAATTTTCATACAATTTTAAGCAATTTAATATTTTTAATTATTTCCTAAGGGGTACCCCTTTGGTTTTTTCAGATTTTAATTCAATTTTCCCAAAAATTCTTAATCGTAGGATTATTAAAACGAAAATTTACATACATATGTATTTTGACCCACTAAATCCAGTGGTGCAATCTTCAAATGCATATGACTTCTGGTTTTCGAGAAAATGTTAAAAAACCGCTTTTTGCGATTTTTTTGGCGGAAAATTGAAAAAAAATAAAAATCGCTGAAACTATGTTTATAAGTTAACTGAAGCACAAGAAAATTAATGCCGTTGAGCGCGTTTTCATATCACATTTAGTTTTCGAGATATAGCCTCGGAAAAGTAGAAAAACTGAAAAATACGAAAAATTTCACTTCTCCGGAGGCTATATCACAAAAACTATTTGATATTTTTATATAATGGATAAATATCATTGCAAAAATATGACGATATATATCAAAATAAATATCATGATATATATTTCGATCGATATATATCTTCGAACCCTGATTTTATGTTGCTAAGACACTCACGTGTGTAGGCAGGCAATATGGTATTTTCTTGACACGGCATGCAAAGCAAAGCTTTTCTGAGTCTTAAAGATCAGGCAAATTTTTATTTTTCTAAATAGATTTTTCAACATTACTTATGAATATGACATTTCCTTCTCTTAATTTAATTGTGATAGTAACCGTTTCTCTCACTAGTGATGAAAGTAAATAACTTTCCTGACTAGTGAGGGAAACGGTTACTATCTCAATTAAATTGAGTGAGGAAAAAAACATGGTGACCAAGAACACGTGATGCGCATTTGCAAATACAACTTCTTTCATTAATATAAAATAATTATTAAATTTCTTGTATCGCAAACGGAAATATATAATGTTCACGTTTAAGGTTGAAAATAAAATAATATGTCATACAGATGTTTTATATAAAATATAAAAATATTCCGGTACCGGGAATCGAACCCGAGCCTCCTGGGTGAGAGCCAGGTATCCTAGCCACTAGACCATACCGGATTATCCTTTAAGGAATTTACAAATCCTTAAAATCCTCTAATATTATTCATTGTCTTTTCAGGGAAATGTAGTCATTTGCAAGCCTGTGAATTTTTTATTGAATCAATCAAAAGTCCTGAATTATTCCAAGGATATCAGTGCAGCTCATACAACGATTTTAAACACGGCCATTTTAATCAGGAAAACTGTGTTACAATGGGCATTAACACGAAACCGAATTCCAGAGGGATATACTACTTTAACACCGCTGGTTAAATTATTCCAGGGCCGCACTAGCCATTATTGTTATTGTTATAAAAAAATAAATATTTTTAAATAAATGTTTGTATTATTATACCCTTAACATAACTAAATATAAGCTTAACTTTTACACACAAATGTTTGATGACGTCATTGTCAAATAATATAATTTTATTTTAACAGTTACTAACAGCCGATCTGAAGTCAGCAGGGGAAAGAAAAGTTATTCTTCCAGAAGAGAAATCAAGATCAACTAATCTTTTTACACTATTTGACTTCGAGGGGATTTTAAGATATTCCCCATTATTTTATGGATATTATACTAACAGGGATGGAACAGAAAAGGGGTATCGACTTCCCTTTGCCTATTTTATGACCGGGCTTGGAGTTTATATTTACAGTTTTGTTGCAACACTTCGCAAGTAAGTAAGATTATAATTAATTTATTTGTATTCAGGTCAAGTGTTCCTGAATTATTTTACACAGAAATGCTTGAAATAAAAGTAGTAGAAAGTATAGTTTTCGCCATCTTTTATGAAAAGCATATTTCTATAAAAAAAAATGTGAAACTAGAATAGTATGTTATGCATCAAAGGAGGGAAACAAGCGATTATTCCCGCATGTGAAGTTGACAAACCGAGACGTAAGCGAGGACCGAAGGCCCCAGCGGAAGTCGAGGTTTGCCAACTTCACACAAGGGATAATCGCGCCCTCCCGTGAAGCATATTATACTTTTCGTAACAAGTGCACAAAAATTACTGACTTATCGGGACAAATGTCAAATATGGGTTGCGTAACTAGTTACCTAGAGAACACCGCAAACAGCTAATCTCTCTAGGGAGAGAAACATCGCTCTAGGGAGAGAAACATGGTACCTATGGAAACATAATGCTTCTCTCCCTAGGGGAGAAAAGCAGTGTTTCTCTCTCTAAAATTAGGGAATAAGAACGTGTTTCTTGTGCATGTGTTACGAAAATTTTTTTTTCTAATTTATTCCACTTTAAGTCTCAAAATAAGACACGCATTAAAAAGAGGTCATTTTGGTGTACGTGTGACAAAAACTTTTAAAGTTGGTAACACTATAAGCTTGTTCCGGTCTACGAACATAGCGTATTAATTTTCTCAGGGATCCTAGGGATGAAGAGTTTCACTTTCTTGTTTCAATTGTTGAAAAAAATGTTACTTTCTGAAAAAATAAAATTATGTCACCCAAAAATTTAAAGAAATAAATATCTATCAATTCTAAAATAAATAAATATATCATCACGCCTTTTACCCATTACTGACTGTGGCACTCTGCCGGAGCAGATCTCAGTAAGTGATATTTTTTCGCGTGAAGTACTGTTATCAACCGTCAAATCATGGCCGCCAAAGATTTGGAATTTTTTTGGCTAAAACTATTTACAAATGTTTGACAAAGCAATTTTAATATAATGTTTGTAGAATGGCAGAAAATTCTCGAATGTCAAAACTATCAGAAAAAGACGACGAATGCATATTTTCCTGGAAACTGTTCACCGGCTGGGACTATATGATCGGCAATGCAGAAACCGCCCAAAACAGAGTAGCATCCATCATTCTAGGCTTCAAAGAAGCCTTACTAGAAGAAGCAGAAAAGAAACGAGAACCACGAAAGTAACATCTCCCATTCCTTCCTCAAATACTCTCTCACTCTCAAAGAGTTCTTTTCCAGCTGGAAGATAATAGCATCTAGAGTGATGGTAAATCTTTCAGTTTTAACTCTTTTGGGAGTTTCTGCGTACGCTGTGGTTGAAGTAGTACAGAGGTCAACCGATCAGAGAGCTGTGTCCAAATCGTTTTGGAGAAGAAATGAAACCACGATGGTGATGTCACTCATTACGTTTCTGTTCCCGATGTTGTTTGAAGTGTTGGGTTTCTTTGAACACTACCATCCAAGGAAGCAATTACGACTGCAGTTAGCTAGGTTAGCAGATGGCCAGGTGATTTTTGATTGGAAAATCTGAATGCTAAAGTTTGCGCAACGAATACTCTTATCTCTTGTAGACAGAGTTATTTTCTTCTACTCTCGTTATTCAAATGTATATTTAACTATATTAATCATTTCAGTTTGTTAAATAAAATAAATAAATATATCATCACGCCTTTTACCCATTACTAAGTGTGGCACTCTGCCGCAGCAGATTTCGGTAAGTGATATATATCTTCACGTGAAGTGCGGTTACCAACAGTCAAATCACGGCCCCCAAAGATATTAGTGAAAAGGGAGCCACAGGGGTAGATTTAAAATGTTTGTCGGCTGTAGGGATCGAACCAGGGTTCTCAAGATCCACAGGTCGACTCGGTACCACTGAGCCACCTACCCCATTGTTATATAGTTTAATTAATAAATACAAATAAATAAATATATCATCACGCCTTTTACCCATTACTGGGTGTGGCACTCTGCCGCAGCAGATCTCGGTAAGTGATATATTTCTTCACGTGAAGTGCGGTTACCAACAGTCAAATCACGGCCCCCAAAGATATTAGTGGAGGGGGAGCCACAGGGGTAGATTTAAATTGGTGAAAATGTTTGTCGGCTGTGGGGATCGATCCAGGGTTCTCAAGATCCACAGGTCGACTCGATACCACTGAGCTACCTATCCCATTACAGTTTGTTCAGTACAAAATAAAATAAATAAATAAAATAATTGTTGTCCCGCGTGATAGCCGTGCGGGTTGAGGGCCTGACTGACGACCATAAGGTCGTGGGTTCGGGTCCCGCCCGTGGCGGCCATACAAAGGACATATTGGCATATGACCTAAGTCCGATATATAAATTTAAAAAATAATAATAATAATAATTGTTAATATATATGTCCAGAAGAGATAAAACATTCTTCTAAAATAATTTCGATTTTCAGTATCTAATCATATATTTTTCTTTCAGAATTATGGTGTTAAATATTTTGAATTTATACTCATTAATATTTTCTCTTTTTGACAAAATTAAAGATATGGTAAGTCTGACAAAGCATCACTCCTACCCAATAATATATATAATAATTTTGTTTCTAGACAAAAGATCTAGAACAAATGAAGAACGAAACAATATATTTCGACACAATTGAACTAACAACTGACGCAACAACACCATACAGCATTGAAAACCAAACTTGTTATGAAGTATTTGTCAATTGTTCCCAAGTCAATAATACATTAAGTGCCGCTAGCTTCATTCTAAGTAATTTGACTTTTGCATATTGGCTCACGAACTTAAACCAGACGCAAAATATTACAAACATATTTAATGGATCGATTAATAAACCTCCTTATTTTAACAACACTGAAGAATCTGACATTAATTTGACATTACCGACAATTTTACAAAACATAACAAATTTATATAGTTTTGAAGAAACTACAGAAAATTTTAATGATACCACAGATTATTACGATGATGGGGAATATTTTAACTTTGATTATAGTTCATTAGAAAATCAACAAAATGATAGTACTATAAATACTGATAGTACTACAGAAAACTTCTCGAAAAATTCTGATACAACAACTGAGTTATACGAGGACGAAACATCTGAATACTATGAAGACGATGACGAATACTTCAACTTTGATTATAGTACTTTAAATAAACCACTAACTACTGACTCAAGTACTCCCGAGTACTTTTCCAGCAGTACCGAAACAACTACAGACTATGAATATGAAAATGAAACTTCAGAATATTACGAAGAAAATGACGAATATTTTAATTTTGATTACAGCACATTAGATTTCCTAAAAAACACGAGCAGTACCAAAGATCTAATACTCCAAACAGTTATTTCAACGTTATTAAGTACTTCAACAACTGAAAATACTAGTGAAACTATTACTGTAACATGGAATACAGAAGAACTTGTATCTACAGTTTATTCTACAATTAACAGGATAACAGAAAATATAACAGAATTCACAACTGAAGGAATAAACCCTGAAAATGTTACCAA
The DNA here is from genome assembly GCA_947425015.1 of Pterostichus niger. Lineage (NCBI taxonomy): Eukaryota > Metazoa > Arthropoda > Insecta > Coleoptera > Carabidae > Pterostichus > Pterostichus niger. Next base: position 1,676,049 of record OX380342.1, read on the forward strand.
TGTGAACATAACAGAAATAACGGAAATAATAACTAATTTATACTTGGATCTAACTACAGAAGAATCCCCTTTATGCCGAATAACCAAATGCGATCCTTTAATAGAAATAAAATCCTCAGGTTTAAATACAGAAAAAGGTACATCCAAACCACAAAGTTACAATTATGTCCTTCGCAAAAAATTACGAAAACTTTGCTGGGAGACTATGTTTGGCCAGGAGTTAGTTAAACTTACAGTAATGGATCTCTCCTTTACGATAATATCTATCCTAGCTGTAGATTTTATAAGAGCAATTTTCGTTCGACTTATGAATAATTGTTGGTGTTGGGACTTAGAAAAGAAGTTTCCCCAATACGGAGATTTCAAAATTGCGGAAAATATTCTACATTTAGTCAATAATCAAGGAATGGTTTGGATGGGGATGTTTTTCTCACCAGGAATAACTGTTATTAATTTGATTAAGTTGGCAATCTTGATGTACCTACGTTCATGGGCAGTTTTAACTTGTAATGTACCACATGAAGTCGTGTTCAAAGCTTCAAGATCAAATAATTTCTATCTGGCGCTGTTGTTAACAATGCTGTTTTTGTGTGTTTTGCCGGTAGGATTTGCTATTGTGTGGATTGAACCTTCTTGGCATTGTGGGCCATTTTCAAACTATTCAAGAATTTATCATATTTTTACAAATAGTCTTAAAAATGCTCTTCCTAAAGCTCTACATCCATTTTTAGACTACATCGCATCACCTTTCATCGTAATTCCTTTACTTGTACTGTTAATATTAATTATTTATTACATGATCTCATTGACCAATGCTTTAAGGGAGGCAAACAATGATCTTAAAGTAAGAATATCAGCCATTTTGTTATAATTTTTAAAGTCCTAAAGAGTTATTTATATTCTAGTTGCAACTTCGAAGAGAAAGAACAGAAGAACGAAGAAAAATGTTTCAAATTGCAGATCGCAGGCGAAGAAATGGTTCTGGTGATTCTGGAGATATGGATGGTACTCCTTTTGGAAAATGGAAGAAATTGTTACCCATGCTTCCAAATAGCAAGAGTTTTGATGGGGATACTTCAGGGAGAGATCATGAAGATGACAGGAATGGTGATAATAAAAATAAGGGTAAATGAAAATTCGTTTTCTTAATTCTGTTTCGGTTTGCATTCGTCATAAAACATTAAATAACAAAACGTAATTATAACTTTGTACAATAAATATTGTACAAACAAAATATCTTCCGGTACCGGGAATCGAACCCGAGCCTCCTGGGTGAAAGCCAGATATCCTAGCCACTAGACCATACCGGATATATAAAAATACTTTCTTAAGATTTAAATACTCAACAGTAGCTAATTTTAAAGATTGAGCTCTTCAAATATTTCTTGAACTCTTACTCATTAAGTTGTTCTTGTAATTAATCTCCAACAAACATTCCTAACCTGCTACGTCATACTTCATCAATATTCATAATTATTTTTATACAAGCTCGTCTCATCTTTCATTCACACAACAAACTTTCAATCATACTCATCATATAATTTTTAAAACTGTTTTAAACCCTTGAAAAATATGTTAAAGTCTTTTTTCTACTCTCATTATTAAAACGTTATTTAACGTACAGATATCCATGGTGCTTAATAACAACTTAATCATATTGAGATACCGTGACTTCGAATGTTTAAGTTATTAAGCACGGAGTGAAGTTAGCTTCAGGCATCTGTCATTGTAGTTTAACTTAACTTTTTAAATAATTAATAAAACTTTACATTTTTTTGTTGTCTTAATTTGCGATCGTAGAAAAAGTATAGTATGTGACTCGTTTTTTATACACACGTAACTAAAAAGACGTTTACAAAACTTGTCCTAAAACCTAGCTGAGTATTCTAAAATGACGGCTGGAGAATAATTAAATTATTTTGTCTTTTAAACTCATCTGATATATTGTTTACGCGAAAGACCTTCAATCATATTCAGCCATTTAATCATAAAGCAGTTTAAATTTTACCAATCTTTTATTCAACATACGTTTCACATACCCAAACATTCTCAACTGACACACAATTCAATTTTCTAAACAGAATTGATAAAATAAAGATATTATATATTTCTGAGAAAGCATAGCAACCGACAATTCCTTGAAAAATTTAATGTCCTATTCAGCATCTTTCTTTTGAAGTTCTACAAAAGATATTCCGGTACCGGGAATCGAACCCGAGCCTCCTGGGTGAGAGCCAGGTATCCTAGCCACTAGACCATACCGGAGATACCTACAAACATCCAGATCTTTAAACTTAACTTTTAAGTTTGTAGATAATTTTAGATTTCACTACAGTAAACAAACTAAATATAAATCAAACAGACCGGTACTCAGCTATCTGAACAGTTGCTTAACATTTTAACCTCTGTCCAGTTTCGTCACTAAAATAACATATAATTATCTTAAACCTACATTTACTTAATGACATATATTTTCACTTAGTTTCTAATAATGTTGTTCCAGATTTTCTTGTGAAATTCATAAAAAAAGCAATAAAAAAACCTCCAGAGCTTGTATCACCTCCTGCAGATGATGCAACAGACACAGAACAACACGAGTCCCTCCCGGAAGATATCAACATCCGTGACAATAAATCCGAACGAGACAAAAAAGCTTTAATCACATTCCGAAAACTCCTAAACGCAAAGAAACAACAACGTGATGTCGAAGCTGCTAAACAACAAAATAATTCAACTCACCCATCAACAACAGAAAACAACAAAACACATCATAAAACTAAAAAATCTGAAAAAATCTCTGACAAAAATCGATCAACATCTCGATCATCAAGTTCGAAAGACTTACGTCAAGACTCCCTAACCTCAAATTGGAGTGACAACATACCTGTGATTAAAATCAGCGGCACCGGCAGCTCCGAGTGTATTCTCGAACACCAAAATGAGTCCTCACCACCATCAAGTTCACAAACGAACACACAAACACGAAAACCACGTAAAATAACGCACCAAGAACACGTTGATGTTGACACTAAATCGGATGATCTACCGACGAACGAAAGGCAAATTGCGCAACCGCAGAGTACGGCTCTGGTTTCCAGCAGTAGTGAAACGTTGGTGACTGTCAAGATGGAGGAAGTAGATTCATTTGAAAGTAAAGAGAACGAAGATAAAATTATTTTGTTAAATGATCAAAGTAAAAATAAGAAAGGATTGGGTTCAGTTGATACTGGTCAAAGTGTAGAATTACAAAAAACAAATAATAGTGACAGTACTCAAAAAACTGAATCTAGTACTGATTATAAAGAATAATATCCCTACAAATAAACCGATCAAATATGATCCCAAGACAAAAAGATAATATTTTGCAAACTTATTAATTATCTAAAAAAAATACATATTTTTTCAGATTATATTTTGTACTTTTCCGAAGCAATATTTCAAAAACTAAACGAGGTATGAAGATGTACTCAACTGCATTGAATTTCTCGTGCTTGAAATAACTTATAAATATATTTTTAGTAATTTTTATATTTTCAAAAATTTTTATAAAACACTTTTTGAAGAATATCTCAGAAACTAGAAAACATATGTACTTGGAAACTTTACTATTGGATTCAGCGGGCCAAAATAAATATGTATGTAAATTTTCGTTACAAAATTCATACGAGAAAGATTGGCCCTCAAGAAATTTTCAAAAAATTAAATTGCCTTAAGTAAACTAAAAATTTGCATAAACGTCAATTCGAGCATGAGGAATACAATGCCGTTGAGCAAAGCTTTCATATCTTATTTGGTTTTTAAGAAAAATTGAAATTCTTAAATATTATCAAATATTTTATACTTTTCCGAAACTATATCTTAAAAAAATATGAGGACGCACTCAACGTAAATATTTATTTCTCTTCTCTCATAATTTGTCCGTCAGTACGGTGGTGTGGTTAGCGATACGGAATTCGAATCCGGAGATCCCGAGTTCGAATCTCACTCAACCTAAATATTATATGAACTATCACACTGCGGCTCGGTGAGTGCGGACCCTGTACTGTAATTGGGATTAAGTTCCTGTTGTACAGCGTAACATAAATAAATAAATAAATAAATAAACACTTAAAGAACAATTCGCGATTGCAACAAGAATTATTTCTATTCGGTGTATCTGTTTAATACGGTCCTGCTTGGGATCAACAATCAGTTTATTCTTATATAAATGTAAATAAATATCTTGTAATTGTCTGATCACATACTCAATGTTGTAATTTGTTTGTAATATATGCACCTCGCCCAAATAAAATACTTTTTATCTTACATATGTTGTATGAAGGTTAGTCACATCACATATTATACTCATTTGAGTGAGTCACTCTAAAGTGATAGTGATGTAAGTAAGCTGTTGATCTAATTGTTTTGTTGATGGGTCCACTGCCTAATATGCTTAACTCAAATTTAGTTGGATCATAATTTAATTTATTTGACGCGGACGCATTGCCAATTTTAATGAAAACTACCAAATCCCAATCAGATATTTTCAAATTTGTGACAATACTTTCATCCTGTAACTTCTAAAATATATACAATACATAATATAAAATAAATATATCATCACGCCTTTTACCCATTACTGGGCGTGGCACTCTGCCGAAGCAGATCTCGGTAAGTGATATATTTGTTCGCGTGAAGTGCAATTACCAGCCGTCAAATCACGGCTCCTAAATATGTTAGTGGAGAGGGAGTCACAGGGGTAGATTTAATTTGGTGAAAATTGTTTGTTGGCTGTGGGGTTCGAACACACATACACATTTTAATTTATAATAACAATAATATTTATAATGGGGTAGGTGGCTCAGTGGTATCGAGTCGGCCTGTGGATCTTGAGAACCCTGGTTCGAACCCCACAACCGACAAACAATTTTCACCAATTTAAATCTACCCCTGCGGCTCCTCCACCACTAATATCTTTGGAGGCCGTGATTTGACGGCTGGTAACCTCACTTCACGCGAAAAAATATATCACTTACCGAGATCTGCTTAGGCAGAGTGCCACACCCAGTGATGGGTAAAAGGCGTGATGATATATTATTATTATTTTATTAATAATATTTTGTTTCAAAAAGAACAGTGTTGAAAGTAATAATTTAAAATTCTGGAATACAGCCCTGGTTTTAAAGAACATTCTGCCCTTTTAAACACAGACATTGATGTAACAGTCTCACATGTCACTACAAAAAAATGTAGCATATGCTACTGATATAATTATGTCATTTATTATAAACATACACTCGAAGTAACTTACAACTTGTTCTAGAATTTTTCATTCAATTCTTCAAAACATTATTATTATCACAGTAAAATATCACGCCTTTTACCCATTACTAGGTGTGGCAAACTGCCGCAACAGATCTCGGTAAGTGATATATTTATGCACGTAAAGTGCGGTTATCTGCCGTCAAATTACGTCCCCTAAAGATATTAGTGGCGAGGGAGACACACAGGTAATTTTAATGTGGTGAAAATTATTTACCAGTTATGGAAATTCAATTCAATTCTCAAATACGTACTGAGTCACCTATATCATAATAAAATATAAAACTTATTGAAATCTACAATTGCAGAACCCCATATCAAGAAAATACTCAGATTACCAATTACAATTATCACTTAAAACGTGCGATCTAAATTACAATAAGCAATTCGTATCCAACTAAATAAAACCGAAAATTTGCGTTAGAAAGTGCATTCAAATCTCCTTCAATTTATATCCAAACTTACGACAGGGTTTGAGTAGTTCGGATTCAACTATAAGCATAGCCAACTTCATTGAATTGGGGCAACGCTTATTATGGCCAGTATATAATATTTGTCATGAGTTTTTTTACAAATTTGCTACATCAAGTAATGACTTTTAGTGATGTTTATTCCAATTAAATGAACACGCTGGCAAATTACAAAAACAACCTTAAAATATTTGACAATTAATGTTTATGTGATAAAATGAAATACATTTAATGGAATTGGGTATTTTATTTATATATTCAATATTAATAGGTTAGTTGACATATCCGCTCTGTAAATTTGAAACTCGGAATTTTAATGACATTTGAAACGGACATAATAAACGTAGCGCAATTCAATGAACTTGGCCATGCTATAAACTATGATAATTGGGATTCAGTTCCTGTTGTATAACGTAACATATTTATTTATTTATTTATGTATGCTGATTAGAGTACAACAGGAACTTAATCCCAATTACAGTACAGAGTCCAGGACTTATCGCTCTGCAGTGTGGTAGTTCATATATTTTTAGCTCCTGATTTGCTACCCACATCACCATACTGCCAGATGAATGTCGACTGAAAGATTGGTGAAATTAAGGTAGGAATAATTGGACGAATATTTATTTATTTATTTATTTATGTTACGCTGTACAACAGAAATTTAATTCCAATTACAGTACAGGGTCCGCACTCACCGAGCCGCAGTGTAATAGTTTATATAATTTTTTTTAGCTTGAGTGCGATTCGAACTCGGGATCTCCGGATTCGAATTCCGTATCGCTATTCACACCACCGTACTGACGGACGGAATATAATTGATAGTTTGATGCAAAAAAGAAAAATAAGACGAGCTTGTAAGAAAGGAATTATAAATATGTGCGAAATATTTAACTAAAATTAATTGCAGGATGAATCCAATCAACATTTAAAGTGTTCTATTATCAGATAAGAACAATGAACAATAAAACTAGTAAAACAGAGCATCTGTTCTTTCTATCAGTCTTTCACTGACAACCTCTATCTGTTCAATAAATTCTCATGTGGTTTATTGTGAACAAGCCAGAGTGTTAGTTGTCGTCATTGAAAGAGCATCGGGTTATCTAGTGACCGGTCGGTCGCGCAGAGAGGAAGCCCACCAGGAAATGAGATAAAGATACGAGGATATCACAATGTTCTACACCAACGCATATTTTTCACAAAGCTACGGATTCGATACAAGAAATTAGATGTTTGTAACGGACTTGTTATGTGGTTTTAGTGAATGACAAGCTGAAGATGAAGGAAGAGTGAGGAAAGTTGTGTGGAGTGGAGAATGAACTCGAGGTATTTTTAGATGCTTGTCTGTTTAAAACAGTCGTACATTCGAGACTAATATTGACTTCTTAGTGGTTCTATTCTACTATTAGTTGTAGGTTCATTTGTTTATTATCAATAACTAAAAAATTTCATTCAAATGTTCTTATGTCAATTCAGTTACTTTATGAAAGAGTAATGGGATCGAAGATGTCTGTGGCATATATACAGTAACAAAAATAGATTTAAAAAATTGAAATAAAATCAGATTTTAGTTGGTTTAAAGTATATGACCGGACTTCAAATCCTGACATGAAATAGAGCTGGAAATAGAGGAAGACATAGTAAGAAAGTTAAAACAGCAACGCGTGAAGTGGCTAGGACATATATGGGGGGCAGGAAAAGAGGAAATGTTATACTCTATTCTAGAGTGGGACCCAGGAAGAAAAGGAAGAGGAAGGCCGAGATCAACCTGGATGCGAGAAGTTCAGGAAGACCTAAACAAAGCAGGAATTAGAAAATGGCAAGATAAAACATATAATAGAAAAAAATGGAAAGAAATAAGTACAAAGATATGAAATGACAGAAATAGGGACTGATCCCCCCTGAAATAAAGGATCGAGAGGGCTTCGAAAGAAGCGGCTCAACCCCAACTAGGGATGCTTAGCCAAATATTTATATATATATATATATATATATATATATATATATATATATATATATATATATATATATATATATATAATGGGTCGAGGATGTCTGTGGCATATATTCGTAACAAGAATAGATTTAAAAAAATTAAATTCAGATTTTAGTTGGTTTAAAGTATATGACCGGACTTAAAATCCTGACGATCTTTATAATTTAGTATATATTTTTTTAAATACTAATTAAATATTTCAAATATTCTTAATATACAACATATTTTAATGAATATACAACTAACCGAGATATGGTACGGCGGTGTATGACATCCAGAAATGGGTAAAAGAAAAGGTGATATTTTTACATTCTATAAAAATATATCATCACGCCTTTTACCCATTACTAGGTGTGGTACTCTGCCGTAAGCAGAACTCGGTAAGTGATATATTTCTTCGCGTGAAGTGCGGTTACTAGCAGTCAAATCACGGCCCCCAAAGATATTAGTGGAGGAAGAGCTACAGGGGTAGATTTAAATTGGTGAAAATTATTTGTCGGCTGTGGGGATCGAACCAGGCTTCTCTATGACCTTAATTAAAAGTAGGGTTTTCTCATATGCCGATCGAAAGTTAGCTATTTTTCCCTAGACAGAAATGTGACTATTTCCTCCCTAGGAAGAAAAGTAACTGTTTTCTTTTTTTATCTATGGATGGTTATATATCAATTGTTAACACATTCTTAGATAGTTAATTATTTATTTAAATATGTAAATATTTTTTGCGAAAATAAATCATTTTTGTACAATATAATACCTTCAGACTTATTTTCTGATCTAGATCGGTAAAGACAGATTTTTTTGCTTTGAAAGAAAGAACTAATATTGTACATAACACACCTTGCAAGTGTTTTACTGGGCTCTTAAAACTTCCAAGTTCGCCAGTAAAATATCACTTTCAGGTCTTTCTTAATAAATAACTATTTATTGTTATTTAAATGACATGAATCAAATCATCTTCTGGCAATTTTATTTGATAATTTTTCTAAAATAATTTTTAAAAGTTTTACACCAGAAACATAGATATTCTTTAAACGATGTCATTCTTCAGAAAATTTTGTATTTAATTAATTCAGTAATTGACCGATATTGATAACAAGAATATTTTTATTTTATTAATTATAATTAAAAGATTGTTGAGAGATTTCATAACTTAAATGAATAAATGAATGAATGTAATAAATAAATGTTCAATAAATGCTTGAAGAATTTATTCTTCATGTATATTAAATCTTCCGACTTCAGTCATGTCCAAATTTGCCACTATTTATTAATCAGCTTTCAAATATTGAAACAAAATGCATCTCATTAAAGATGATGTTCTTCTGTCAGGTGCACAGCATCCGTTTCTAAGCATGCCCATAAATAACAAATATCTCGATCGTATTTTTCAAATTAATAATGCATATGTACCATGCATAGTACGATATTGTATGTTAATAAGTTATATTTGTTATTCGGTTATCTGTCGCTGAAGTTTCAAGATGGCTTGGGAAAGGTCACTTACCTTCCTCAGCGCACTTGTGCTGGTTTAAAAACGGACGTATTTTATTTAGAAGGGCGCTAGTTGTGCTCTGCCAAGGGTATTTATAAATACATCTACGCTAAACATCGGATTTGTTTACTAGTTGAAATATTTACCCAACGCTTTGGAAGTTATTTCAGACGAGAATATTTTATATAAATAAATACTCTAGCTTCTATTACTGGGTGTCATAGATCTGCATTTGCAGATCTGTTACCAATGTAGTAACAACAATTTCAGTCATGTTATTAGATATTGTTACTTGCACAGAATACAATTATATATCAAGGGTAAAAAGAGAGAAAGCGATGGATAGAAATTACGGAAATAACTCATAATTCATGTCAAAATATTATCTGACAAAATATTTCTGTTGAAGCAGTTCCTCATGGAGAATTTGCAATTTCAATAGATTTTCAATAGATGTTTATAAAAACAACATTTATTTTATTGGTACCCAACGAGATTTAATTACAGTGAAAAAATATCACTTATTAATTTCACTAGTGGAAAACTATCAAAATAACTTTCATTTCATTTGTCTGTCAGTACGGTGGTGTGGATAGAGATACGGAATTCGAATCCGGAGATCCCGAGTTTGAATCGCACTCAAGCTAAAAATTATCACACTTCGGCTCGGTGAGTGCGGACCTTGTACTGTAATTGGGATTAAATTCCTGTTGTACAGCGTAACATAATAGTTATTTATGGTACAAGTGTGTTATATTACAAATAAGTCACGCAAGAAAAATATTAGTCCACGAGGCAGTAGGCCGAGGGGAATAATTTTCTGAAGTGACTTATTTGTAATAACGCACGAGTAGCATACGAAATTTTATCCAACAACTAGAATTAAGACATTAAAATATAAATTTTGACACAATTGTCTACATTTCAAATAATATTCTAGTTAGCCATACTTTCTTGTTTTGTTGTCTAGGTTACTCAAATTTTTTAAATAAACAAAGTTGAAAAAAGGTTTCAGCTGTAGTATTCGAAATGGAAGATGAGAATTTTATTCCCGAAATAATCATTAAGGAAGCGGAAGAAGCGGTTGTTGATATTTTACCAGAAAAGTCTAGAACTTCCTATGAAAAAGAATTTCATATGTTTGAAGACTGGATGACAACTAGAAACGTCAAAGGTATGAATGAAAGTGTTTTTCATAGGAAGTTCTAGACTTTTTTGGTAAAATATCAACAACCGCTTTTTCCGCTTCCTTAATGATTATTTCGGGAATAAAATTATCATCTTCCATTTCGAATACTACAGCTGCAACCTTTTTTTAACTTTGTTATATTTAAACTCAACACAACAGTGAGTTACAAGTCATAATTTATGCGTGACTTATGACTTATAACTCACGTGTGACTTATAAGCCACTTTACTAATCTAAAATGACAACAATAATGACTTTATAAGAAGTGGGTATTGGATAAATAAATAAATAAATTTCATTGGTTTATTTTCTAACAATTTCTTGATTCTATGTTCCCATAGAGAATTTGCCATTTCGATAGATTTCTTTTCAATTGTCGTTTATGAAAATGGCAAGTATTTTATTGGTAACCAAGGTAACAATGAGAAATTATCACTTATTAATTTCACTAGTGGAAAACTATCAAAATAGCTTTAATTTCATAGGTCAATTTTGAAACAAATTCGTTATTTTATTGGTCCCCACGTATCCGTGTAAAATTCTCGTGCTAATCTCCATGTGGTTGTGAATTATCCAAGTCCGTCCCTGTGCCATCTTCTCCACATCCGTCGCATCTGCTAGCACAATCCTCGTCCGCGTCCACAGCTCCAGTAATCGCTGTGCTGTTGAAGTGAGCGGCTGTTCTGAGTGCGTCCCGTTGCCGCTGTAGTGCGTGTGCGTGTTAGAGTGCGTGACCGTGCGGCGCCGCGTGAACATGAGGCGCGCGCGTGAGGCCGGCCTCGTCGTGAGTGCCCTGGTTCTTGTGACGTGGTGTAGTGGACAAGAGTTTCAACAGACGCCTGTGCTAGGGATTAACCAGAAGGGGACCAAGTGCTATGATGTCTATGGACGCCCCCAAGTAACACACTCATTTATTTCTTTTCTTTTACGAATTTTATACTTGCTTAAACATTTTTCAACTTATGGCCACTTGCATTGCAACAAATTCTATTTTCAACTTTGTTTAAATAAATAAAAGTAAAGCGAAGTTACTCATCAAATGTTGTCAAACATTTGATTTATTTTTATTTGCTTAAACCAACTTTAAATGTAACTTTTGATGGTGCAACTGGTCTTAAGATCTTCTAATACTGAGTTCTTCATTTAACTGTTATAATTTTATTATAAATAGTTAACTTAACACTCGATTAATAAATCGTGAATAAAATATTTGTCATCGTATTTTTGTTATTGCTTCAAATAACTGATAGAAAACTGGTAGTTCTCCGTGATTATTATTTGAAAAAATAAATATATTTACATACAAATGGAACCATTTGTATTTCTTTGCTATTAAATTTTATTTTCTGCCATTTTCTTCAACAAAACAATTGCGCACTTTTAAAGAACGTATAGTTTGAAAAATATAGAACCTTTGTTCCTTATTCTATGCTTTAATGCTATGTGACTAAATATACATGTAGCAAGTAAGCGTGAAAGTATGCATTTATGAATGAAAACAATAAAATGCAAATAATAATTGAATGAATCAATGAGTTCCATTAACAAAACTAATTATACAGGGTGGACAAACAAACGCATCTGCGATATTATGTTCTGTATTTTAAAGGTACAAAAAAAAAATAAACAAGAAAGTTATAGGAGACCCAAGGAGATATTTCAATTACAAGAAAATATATATTTTTAATGCCATATTGAAATTAATACCGTTCGATAGTAAATTCGATAAATAAATTAATTAAAAATATATATCGTCTGTTACCCATTACTGAGTGTGGCACTCCTTCGTAGCACATCTCGATAAGTGATATATTTATTCGCGTAAAGTGCGGTTACAAGCCGTCAAATCACGGCTCCCAAAGGTGTAAGTGAATGGGGAGTCACAGAAGTAGTTTTAACGGGGTGAAAATTGTTTGTCGGCTATGGGAATCGAACCCGGGTTCTTAAATCCACAGGAAGAATCGATACCATTGAGCCACCTACCTCATTTTTTTCTGAAATCAACCATTTAAACATTTTATATCTTTCCATAATAAAAATGCGATTGAAATTAAAACATATTTTATCAAAAATTAGTGTAAACTTTACACAGTAAAGGATGAAATTAAAAAGGCAAAAAGTAAATAGCCTAATGGCCGATTTTATAAACGATATATTAATTTAATCCAAAGTAAATAAAATTAAATTCATTTAAATGGCAGTCGTATTTTTGACAGTAATGTTATAAATAAAATTTATTCGAATTTATTAATTTAAATACATTTACTATGGAAGTAAACAAACAGTAAAATAATATCAACAATATAATTCATTAATTACGCGATAAAATAGGGTAGATAGTTCAGTGGTATCACATCGGCCTGTGTTCGATTCCTCTATTCAACATTAAAATTAGTACATCTTTAGGGGCCGAAATTTGACAGCAGGTAAATGTACATCACGCGCATACATATATCACTAACCGAGATCTGCTACGCTAGTGCCAAAGTCAGCAATGGGTAAAAGACGTTGTGATATATTTATTTCATTGTTTAAAAAATCAGTTTTCAATATTACAAATTCTTTTAACTTGTATTGAAGGTATTAACATTACAAATTGCTGTAAAAAACCTACAGCATTCAGTTATTACATCAAAATATTCTTGACAGTTTATGTTGACATGTACTCTTTACATCTGACAATCTATTACAGTTCTAATTACAGACTAAGTCGAATAAATTATGATTTTGTGTATGAATCAAATTATGCTGCACAGAGAAAGTTCTTCAACACTAACTGAAAACCGAACAAACGTTGTTAGAATTTGATAAGAAGAAACGTATCTCGATAACGGACTATAATATTTACAGTATAGAATTTTATTGTTACTGTAAATGGAAATAATCGTACAATAGGAACTTTATTCCTTACGATAACACGATAACAATAATATGAAATTATTAACACAGTTTCAAGTAGGATATGTTTGAATTAAATACCGGTCATTGTTCGATATTACTACCATTTTATTTTCTATTGTTTTAGAAGAGTGCGTGTGTGGAATGTATGAGAATGAAAGATTGGTGAAGCAGGTGTAAGTTGGTGAATGAGGGTGCGAAATTGTGTAGATAACCTACTAACAAATAAAATCTCAAAAATATAACTTTAATGACATATAATTTGATATACTGATTATACATCAAGAATTTTTTTTTAAATTCCCAAAAATTAGGGTATTTCATTCCTAACGAATATTTTTAGTGTCACTGGTCTAATAGTACATTTAATTATTAATATTATATTGGGGTAGGTGGCTCAGATGTATCGAGTTGGCTTTTTTATCTTGAGAAACCTGGTTTGATCCCCACAGCTGACAAACAATTTTCACCAAATTAAATCTACCCTTGTGGCTCCCCCTCCACTAACATCTTTGGTGGCCGTGAATTTACGCGCTTCACGCGAAGAAATATATCACTTACTGAGATCTGCTACGGCAGAGTGCCACGCCCAGTGATGATATCTTTATTTTATTTTTAATTAATTATTATGATTATTACTAATGAAATAAAAGTATAAACACTGCCTACAAATTATCATTTATTAATTAGATAGCAGGGTTCGAAGATATATATCGATCGATATATATCATGATATTTATTTTGATATATATCGTCATATTTTTCCAATGATATATATCCATTATATAAAAATATCAAATAGTTTTTGTGATATAGCCTCCGGAGAAGTGAAATTTTTCGTATTTTTCAGTTTTTCTACTTTTCCGAGGCTATATCTCGAAAACTAAATGTGATATGAAAACGCGCTCAACGGCATTAATTTTCTCGTGCTTCAGTTAACTTTTAAACATAGTTTCAGCGATTTTTATTTTTTTTCAACTTTCCGCCAAAAAAATCGCAAAAAGCGGTTTTTTAACATTTTCTCGAAAACCAGAAGTCATATGCATTTGTAGATTGCACCACTGGATTCAGTGGGTCAAAATACATATGTATGTAAATTTTCGTTTTAATAATCCTACGATTAAGGATTTTTGGGAAAATTGAATTAAAATCTGAAAAAACCAAAGGGGTACCCCTTAGGAAATAATTAAAAATATTAAATTGCATAAAATTGTATGAAAATTTGCTTATAAGTCAATTCGGACACGGGGAATTCAACGCCGTTAAGCGCATTTCCATATCTTGTTTAGTTTTTGAGATATAGCCTCCGGAAAAGTGAAATTTTTCGAATTTTTCAGTTTTTCTACTTTTCCGAGGCTATATCTCAAAAACTAAACAAGATATGGAAATGCGCTCAACGGCATCAATTTTCTCGTGCTTCAGTTAACTTATAAACATAGTTTCAGCGATTTTTATTTTTTTTTTCAATTTTCCGCCAAAAAAATCGCAAAAAGCGATTTTTTAACATTTTCTCGAAAACCAGAAGTCATATGCATTTGTAGATTGCACCACTGGATTCAGTGGGTCAAAATACATATGTATGTAAATTTTCGTTTTAATAATCCTACGATTAAGGATTTTTGGGAAAATTTAATTAAAATCTGAAAAAACCAAAGGGGTACCCCTTAGGAAATAATTAAAAATATTAAGTTGCATAAAATTGTATGAAAATTTGCTTATAAGTCAATTCGGACACGGGGGATTCAACGCCGTTGAGCGCATTTCCATATCTTGTTTAGTTTTTGAGATATAGCCTCCGGAATAGTGAAATTTTTCGAATTTTTCAGTTTTTCTACTTTTCCGAGGCTATATCTCAAAAATTAAATGTGATATGAAAACGCGCTCAACGGCATTAATTTTCTCGTGCTTCAGTTAACTTATAAACATAGTTTCAGCGATTTTTATTTTTTTTCAATTTTCCGCCAAAAACAATCGCAAAAAGCGGTTTTTTAATATTTTCTCGAAAACCAGAAGTCATATGCATTTGAAGATTGCATTAATTTTCTCGTGCTTCAGTTAACTTATAGACAAGGTTCGAAGATATATATCCATTATATAAAAATATCAAATAGTCTATAATAAATACAGTATACCTCTCATTATTACTTTCATAAATTCTGTTAAAATTATATTCTAAAGATAATTCTTACTTTACTAGCTTTTGACCAAATCCAAATTGTGTGTCATTTGTGATGTCATTAATGGCAAAGTCTGAACCATTTCCAAAATTTTTATTTGGTACTCATTTTAGAAATACAAATCCTTTAATATGGTGGAAAAGTGTAACTATCAATGAGTCAGAGTGGCCAAATAAAAGTACATTTATTGAACTATGTGAACAGTTACACACTGCTGTAACAGCCACAGCAGGGCTGGAACGATATTTCTCCACTTTTGGCATTGTCCAATCTCAATTACGTAATCGTCTCGGTAACGACAATGCCGGTAAATTAGTTTTTATGTTTAAATATTTAAACCAAAAAGAAACTACAAAAAAAAACTAATTTAGATTGGATTTGGCCAAGTGAGTCTATCTGCAACGCTATGTTCAGGAAGTTCATCAGAAGATGATGATTTGCCCCTATTTAGGATATAGGATTATTTAAATATTCTTACTATTCTTAGTACTATATAATATTTGTGTATCCATTCAATGTATATTTACTTTTTTTCATTACCTATGTTAATTTTTTATTTAGGAGTAATAATTTATTTTGTATTTCCTATTGTGATAATAAATGTGTACAAAAACTAAAATTAAAAAATAAATATCCAAAAAGTGATATTTATCTGATATATATCCTATATATCAGATATTTTGATATTTATTATAAATATCATGATATTTACGAACCCTGTTAGATAGTACGTAAGTACCTGGTGTAATGCCTTATTTTTTTTAATTAAATGTACTATTAAACCAGTGACACTAAAAATGTTCGCTAGGATTGAAATACCCTAATTTTTGCGAATTTCAACGAAATTATTTTTGTTCTATAATATAAAATAAAATAAATAAATATATCATCTCGCTTTTTACCCATTGCTAGGTGTGGCACTCTGCCGGAGCAGATCTCGGCAAGTGATATATTTTTTCGCGTGAAGTGCGGTTACCAGTCGTCAAATCACGGCCCACAAAGATAATAGTGGAGGGGGAGCCACAGGGGTAGATTTAAATTGGTGAAAATTGTTTGTTCTATAATCAGTATATCAAATTATATATGTCATTAAAGTTTCGTGCAAAGGTATAGAAACACCCTGTATATTAATCTGCAATTAATTTGAACAAGAATTTATGATTCAATTTGAATTCTCAAAAAAAACGCAGTTTATATCATGAATAAATGAACTACTTGTATTAATTCTTGGAGCAGTTTATGTAGTTCGTGAAAAAAATATAATCATCAATTAAGAAATAAAGATAATTTTTAATGGAACGATAAACAAAAATCTAAAATAAAACCAAATGATTTCGCAGTAATGATAAATAAGTGCTTCTTGAACCAGATGAACTAGTTTCACGCTTAATATGAATAATTAATTAATATTTAATTTATAAATTGGCGTAAACATAAATTTGCCTTGACCATCGTAAGCACGTAGAAAAACAAAAACAGATCGTATTCAAGCAAACTGCTGTGCTTGTCAAGTAATACATTATTTTGAGGTATTATTTCATCAAGGCAGCATTTTTTAATATATCCGTTTTCTGCCTACCAAAACGACAAAATAAATTACTCTGTCTTTTTAGTTCTGACACAGAACTTTTGCCATGTAATTATCAATAAGAATTTATAGTTTTTATGATAATTTAAAATTGTTTACGTTTTTGACACCAAAATGTTTATCTTATTTTTGTAAGAAACAGGAACACTTTATCATTCGGGTCGGAGGTCATTTCTTTGATTTATTTCAACAGATTTGTGTTAAATGGATGGTGTTCATTGCCCTGCTCATCACTTCACAGTGGCGCAGGCTAGTATTTCAAATATATTTCTTATCTTTAATTTTTGGGTTAATTAAGATATGAAAGTACTAAATGGATTTTGTCTCTATTTTCTATCGTTACTTAAGATTTTCTTATATTCCTCACCAGGTTTGATACTTTTCCAAAATTATATCTCAAAAACTAAAAACAAACTATGAAGAAGCACTCAACGGCATTGAATTTCTTTAATTTTAACAAATTTTATATTTTAAAAAATTTTACAAAACTTTTTTTACAACAGTTCAGAATACTTCAAAAACTAGAAGACATATGTACATGGATTTTGCCATTAAATTCAGCGGGTCAAAATACATATGTATGTACATTTTCGTTACCATATTCGTACGAGAAAGAGTTTTAGAGCAAACAGTCTGAAATTGGCCTAAAATCGAAAAAACCCCAAGGGGTACCCCTTAAAAAATGTCTAAAAAATTATTCGTTTCAAATTAGTTAAAAATTTGTGTATATGTCAATTCGGCACTAGGAACTCAATGCCGTTAACCGGATTTTCATATATTGTTTAGATTTTGTACTTTCCTGAGCCTACTCAATTCAATGCCTTTTAGAAAGACTGTAACATTTATACCTATATTTCCGAATGTTTCATTGGACATATGTTTAACATGTCCAAACCATTTGAAATAAATAAATAAAATGTTTGACCCCCTTTGCGTCCGCCCCTGTTATCTTATAGAATGCGTGACACGCACTAAGCGTGGTGATAACAAGAAGAGCTGATTCGAATGAGTGCTTTGTTACTCGTGCTTCCAATGTTTCTCACTAGATACGTGTTGTTTGAATAAACAACAAGTAATCATGCTAGTTTATGTGGGAAATAAAACTGGAATATGGATCATTATGGAGGAATTGGTTTCGAATTGCAGCAGTTACAAGAAAATTTAAATAGATTTGACTGCATTTTCTTTTTGTTCTACGTCATGGAAATGCAATCTTTCGTTGCCTTTTGTCTAAAGAATTAAATTCTGCATCTAAATCAATTAATATAAAAATTCCCTCATCAATCGAGTGTTGCAGACTTATAATGATAAATTTCAACACCTTGATAATTTTTACTTAACAATAAATTCATTGCGAAACTTATTGACTGGCGAATTTCAAGAATAATTATCTAAATTTCTATTTTTATTCTTTATATTTATATTAATTATTTTTTGTATACGTGGAACCATCTTGGTCTTTAACTGTAGTGTTCTCTCAAAACCAAATAAATAAATAAATAAAATATGGTTCATTTTACTAAAATTTTGCTAAAATTAATTTTAAAAGTTATCAAAAATTTATATTATTTACATAGTTAATCATGAAACAGGAACAAATACAAACAAATGTTCAATGTCATCTCGCATATTTTTAAGTTGACTCTAACAGTTACTAAATAACAAAAAATAAAATATTTATTTAAAACTTTTTGCTGTACCTAAAGAAATCAGACAAGTAAAAGTAAATTTCCAGCCCGCTGTGTTGTTTATAAGAGCGACGGGAGTAAAATGTATTTTTTCTCTCAAAAACGACGAAAACTGTCTTTCAGTTATGTTTCTAAATAGTAGTTTATGTATCAATGGAGTAAAATTCGTCATTATTTGTTGAAAGCGAAGAAGGGCGTAGCCCGAGGGAAGCAATCGCTTGAGGCAAATAATGACTCCTTTACTCACGTGTTATGTACAATATTATATATATAAACGGAAAAATTCGTTATTTAACAAAAGAGACTTGGCACTGAAAATGTGCTTGATTTATTTTATTTCTCTAAGGAGTACTTGAAATTTTTATTTCCCTCATGTCAATCACTTTATTTCCCTAGGGAGTACTTGTAATTTTTATTTCCCTCAGTAAATAATGAAGCACTTTAAGTAATGGTTTTGATAAGAAAAAAAATAGTAAATCGAATACCGTTGAACGGATCTTTATATCTCTTCCGAGTTGACTTTTTTTAAATCTCAACTTTGAAGGCCCATATCTCGAAACCTAAAAGAGACACTGAAATCCAGTTTTGACCAGTCTATTTGCCGTCCTGTAATGTACTCTTAAATTGCAATAATTTTGATATAGATATTTTATTTGCAGTATTTTAACAATTGAAAACTAAAATGATTCAAATACGTCACCCTTAATCGGTGTTTAACTGAAGGTTTTCAATCTAACAAAATTGAAATGAACCATATTAGAATACAAATCTACGAAACCATATGTGGTTAAACACACAAACCACTTAAAAATTAAAGTCTAACACATGTGGTCTCCTAATGCAATCATTCACGTTCCCAGCGCTATGAAACTGTCTCACTATCTTACTGCTAGGCGGCAAGAACTGAAGATCTAGTAACCTTGGGTGCTACTGGCCATGACGTCACACTCTTGATGAGAAGTGCGGGGGTGTCCACAAAGTCAGTGCAATTAGCTGACAGAATAACTCTGCATGATGCCTTCAAATTACACTCATTTGAACAGTGATGTTAAGCGGTGCATCATCAAGAGATATTTGCACACAGTAGTTTTCAAACGTTTCACATGACTGTTTAGATCAATACATATATTTGATAATCATACTCTCGCTTATGAATCGTAAGCGCAAACCATTTAGATACAACTGTCTGAAATATTTGCGAAGCGTAGTTGCCGCTTCAACAGAAGTACGAGGGTTATAAGTGGATGAAATTCTTGGAAGCCAACAACCAGCAGCGGCTCAGACCTAGAAGTCGGTACAACCCCTGTAGAGGGGTAACAACCCTAACACGTGGCAGACAGAGCTGGACTGAATAGTTTTAGAAATTTGCTGGTTTCCTAGAATTCAGGTTAACTGTTTTACACAATTTTAAGAATTTTGGAAAATTGTAATCCAAATAATATTAAATACAACTTTAATTACATTAAATGACTGTTTGTAATGTTTGCCAGTGGCACTAAAATATACACTTCAAGAACAATGGGTTTAGTGGTACCGAGTCGGCCTGTGAATTTGAAAACCCGGGTTTGATTTCCATAGAAGACAAACAGTTTTCACCACATTAGAACTACCTTTGTGGCTCCCCACCACTAACATCTTAGGGGTCGTGTTTTGGCGACTGGTAACCGCACTTCACGCGCATAGATATATCACATATCGAGATCTGCTACAGCAGAATACCACATGCTACAAAGACTAAAAGGCGAGATTATTTTTTTTGAAATAAATTATAATGTTACTATTTTTTATTTATTACTATAACTTATTTGACCAGATCCACGAAAACTATTTGCTTCAATTAACATACAATTATTTATATAATAATTAAATATTTTTTGCAATCATTATAAGACATCCTGTATATCTCATTACATAGAGTAGCATGAATCTTTAAAATATTAATTATATTAACAACAAAGACAAAATTAATTGTCATTCATGCACTTGGTGAGACTAGGTATAATAAAAAAAAAAATTAAATAAAACTCTAGGCAAAGTCTCACAAAATTCAGCCTCCGAGTCACCTTATGAGGGCATCGTCGAAGGCCGGCCAGCACAGTTAGTAACCATGGATGCGTTTCGCTCTTGTTAGAGCTCATCAGCATGGTATAACTCACTTCTTCACCTAGAACAAAGTTCATGTGAAGAAGTGAGTTATAAAATGCTGATGAGCTCTAACAAGAGCGAAACGCGTCCATGGTTACTAACTGTGCTGGCCGGCCTCCGACGATGCCCTCATAAGGTGACTCGGAGGCTGAATTTTGTGAGACTTTGCTTAGAGTTTTATTTAATATTTTTTATTAATTATATTGTTTCATACTTCGTTCCCGCAACAAGCCTTCAATCACATTCATCCATTTGTAAAATAGTTTAGCAGCATCATCTACTATCCTTGTTGAATAAAGCAGACTATTAAAGACTACTTATTAATCCTCTTATACAGGATAAACGTTGTTTATAAGCTTGAACGAGGCTTCTGACAGGACAATATGAAAACTAATACTTTAGTCTTATAAGTTGAGGATTACAATAATCTTTTATTTTTCTAATACCTACTAACATTAAAAGAAGAGGTATTTCGAGAGATTAATAATTACTGTACAGAGGAGGACTGCATCAAAATAATAGAGGAAGTAAATTTTTGTGTTGATGAACGTGTTCATTATTTGTAAAATTAACATTTACCAAAAATATTATCATAAGTAATACACCGAGAGGTCAAATTTCGAATAGTTGCTGAGTAAAAACGAACATTCGAAAGTCAAAAATGACATAATTACATCCCGACAACGTAGTTAGAGGAAAAATATTAAATAAACACTTGGCAAAGTCTCACAAAATTCAGCCTCCAAGTCACCTTATAAGGGCATCGTCAGAGGCTGGCCAGCACAGTTAGTAACCATAGACGCGTTTCGCTCTTCTTAGAGCTCATCAGTATGGTATAACTCACTTCTTCACCTAGAACAAAGTTCACGTGAAGAAGCTGGTGACGCAGAACTGTGCCAGCAGAGAATAAGATCTCTAACAAACGGTAAGATGACATGAGAAGTTCTGTCGAACCAGTAATGCCATCTACCGAAAAAAAGGAAAAGCTACGCAATAGCAATTTAAAATGGTTACTAACTGTGCTGGCCAGCCTCTGACAATGCCCTTATAAGGTGACTTGGAGGCTGAATTTTGTGAGACTTTGCCAAGTGTTTATTTAATATTTTTTATTAAACCTAGTTTCACCAAGTGTATGGATGACAATTAATTTTGTCTTTGATGTAGTTAGAGGAATTTAAGTGCCATTTGTGACATGAATTTCCGTTTTTACGCAGGAATTATGAGTAATTTCACCGAATTAATTCATGGTTCGATTTGATTATTTCCCAAATTCACCTTATAAATTAATGTATAAATATCAAAATTTTCAATATCAATAAATACAAGATAGGTGGCTCAGTGGTATCGAGTCGGTTTGTGGATCTTGAGAACCCTGGTCCGATCCTCAAAGCTGACAAACAATTTTCACCAATTTAAATCTACTCCTGTGGCTCTCCCTCCACTAATATCGTTAGGGGCCGAGATTTGACGGCTGATAACCGCACTTCACGCGAAAAAATATATCACTTACCGAGATCTGCTTCGGAAGAGTGCCACACCTAGTAATGAATAAAAGGCGTGATGATATATTTATTATTTATTTATTTTAATAAATGGTTGCCTAGGATATACTCCAGGGATTTTATCAAAATTTTATCATATATAATACCATTAGTGACTATGGCTGGTAGCACAAGCTCTGTTTTTGCTTATTTTAAGAGCAGTGTTTTTGGGTGTTTTACCTATCTCTAACATGTTAAAACCGTGCTCTTAGAACACTCAAAAATAGAGCTTATGCTACCAGCCTGAGTTTGTAATGTAATTTGATTTGAAGTACTAATTACATTTCAGCAGGAACTTAAATTCAATTACAGTACCAAATAGTTGAATCAGTCAGACACAATCGTATTTCTATGATATAATATTTGAAAGCTCGACATTATCTACCTCAGTTGCTCGTCATTAAATTCGGAAGCTGTGGATCCATCCACCATCTTGTTAAGTTGCCCCACATAATCTCTTTATCAGCCTCCATCCCACACTGTAACTCAACACCGGAAAAATCCAAGTCCAGTTAGGTTCCGGAAATAATCGCGGCATTCTAACCTGCTTAGCGCTGCACAACACACACTACACCTACACTGTCTCTGTCCTCGTCGGCTGCGAGAACCAGGAAGCTGTGTCTTGCTGAACGTGAGCTGTGGGAGCAGGGGGCTCTCCAGAGTTCTGTGTGTGTGTGAGGAGAGCGCAGACAAGCTGCCTGCAGCTGTATATATACCGTGTTGAACATTGAGGATTGTGGCGTTGTTTGTTGTGTTTGTTTTGTACTTCTGATGGCTGAGTCTAAGACGTGTTGTTTTAAATTTGAATGGAACGGTGATTTTTAATGAATCTTTGATTATGCTAAATTTATTTGTTGGACTGTACTTGTAGTTTTATAGAATTGACAAAAGATTTTGGATGCAGGCAATCGTAATAAGGTAAAAATTTGTGTTTCTTAATCAACAAAGAAGAAGTCGTTCATTCTAAAATCCAAAAATATGATTTTCGTAACACATGCACAAGAAACACGTTCTTATTCCCTAATTTAAGAGAGAGAAACACTGCTTTTCTCCCCTAGGAAGAGAAACATTATGTTTCTCTCCGTAGGAACTACGATTCTTAGCTGTTTGTGGCGTTTCCCAGGTAACTAGTTACGCAACCCATATTTGACATTTCTCCCGATAATACAGTAATTTTTGTGCACTTGTTACGAAAAGTATAATATACTTCACGGGAGGGTGCGATTATCCCTTGTGTGAAGTTGGCAAACCTCGACTTCAGCTCGAGCCTTCGACCCTCACTTACGTCTCGGTTTGCCAACTTCACATGCGGGAATAATCGCTTGTTTCCCTCCCTTGATACATAACATACTATTTGTCTTCATAGTTCGGATTCTACTAAAAGCTTAAGTTCATGTCTTGCAGGACAGTAGCTTATAGTAGAAATCGAGTAACTCAGTTATATTTGATTGGATATGAATTGAGGAATACCTCAATCATAGTATCGCTCAAGCAAACTCATTTCGTAGAGTTTTAATTTAGAGTCCATTCCTGAAGTTTTCCAATTACATCAGCATCTTCAAATCAAGATAGAATGGAATGAATTCTTCGTAACTTGACCGTAGAGAAAAAAACAAGTTTAGAAATACTATCACCGTCTAACAATCATGGTCAGTGTCATTTCATTCTCATCTTGTTGTTTGGCTAACGGTGTTGCCGTTAGAATGTTACAAATAGGATCACTCAAAGGTTATCTTCGTCGTTTTATTTCACACTTTCTCCTGTAGTGTTATTTGGAAAAGTGCCGGGATTCTGCAGTGTTTTTCACGTATTTTTGCTAGCATCAAGTGCAGGATATTTGAAGAATTCTAGTTCATATTAAAAGAACAGGAATTAGTAGAAGAAAATAAATTATTCTTGTGTAAGATGTAATTGAAAATTACGGGTAACTAATGATAGTTATTGCTTCACCTGTGACTATTATAATAAATTGAATGCAGGAAAAATTAATTTTAATTTAGTATATGCTGTTTTATAGACAGGTTTATTTAAAATTTAGCAGATCTCGTTAAGTGATATATTTCAGCCGACAAATCACGGCCCCCAGAGTGATGAAAATTTTCATAAGCTTCACATTAAAATTACTCTTGTTATTCCCCTTTCACTAACATCTTTGGGGACTATGATTTGACAGCTGGTAACTACAATTCAAGTGCATAAATATATCAATTATCAATATTTATTAATGCCACACCCAGTAATGGATAAAAGGCATGATGATATATTTATTTTTTTTCTACTTTCGTTAGGAAATAGACGTTTTACTTCACTTATTTGAGTTAGGTAATGAACTGCATTATTTAACTAGAGAAATAATGAGGTAACATAGCAACAGATATCTTGGTAGACGAATTATGATGTGTTATTCTTTTATTTTTTGAATTTATAACTGTGTCATTAATATGACAATTTCATAATTTCAAAAACGCTCTTTCATATTTATTACAACGGAAGTAGAAAAAATATTGTACGAAACTAGTAAGGAAATGAAGGTTGTTACCTTACTTATGTGTTTACATAACTCGGCTACGCCTCGTTCTGCAAATTTCACATGCGTAAGGTAATAACCTTCATTTCCTTACTAGTTTCATAAATAGCTATTAAAATACTATAATAATAATTTAATATTTTTAAATAATTTTACAGAAAAATACTTCAAATAAAAATTAAATTAAATTTTGTTTGACAGCAACAAATATACAATGTAAAAATGTTTAAACAATTTAGTAATCGTGAGCCCCTGAAAATCATGGGCCCTCAAAATTAGTAGAATTCGAACCGTTCGGATATAAATTATATATTTATATTATACGAGAAGTACAGGATCCGGACTCACCGAGCCGCAGTGTTCGAGATTTTCGGATTCAAATGCCATGACATACTGTCGGGTAGTTTAGACTATCAATTAGTGTTACAAACAATTTAGGTTAAAAATATTCTTTTCACCCCGGAGCTATTTTGCATAATCTCTTAACCCGCCTTTCTTCTTCCACGAAGCATGAGGTAAAGTTATTCAAGTTTTCTATTATAAACCCGTAAAATTATCATAAATAACTCTCAACAGTCCCATTAATAAACTCTATAGCGAGTAAATAAATTCTATTGAAATATGGTCGCCATATATAAACGTCATTACGAAATGATAAAAACAATTTATAAAACATTTCTCTCCAACTGAGTAAAGAAACCGTGAAGTCTATGATGCCACAAGAACTTGAGAGTTCTTTCGCTTCATCAACGAACCAGAATGCTTGTTAATTTGTCGTGAAAATGAACTGCAGTTCAATGAATTACGTTGAATGATTAGACAGAAATCGTAAATAACTGGGTGACATTAACTCCAAACAAGATGCAAAACCATTGCTGCTTATGAATGGAATAAACATTCTTATGTCACAGGTCAAATGCGATAAACACAGATTAGATAGTTTTTGTATTTTGTTCAGGAAGACCTACTTCCAAAAGTAAGGTTATATGTATTCATATTTCAACAGAAAATAATATGTTTCAAAGAATACATGCAAACTAACAAATATTTAATAGTTTCTTACCTTTTTCTATCAATTTTCTTTGGATATTTTCATGAATTTCTTTAATTATCACAATCACTTGACACTTCACTCACTAACACCTGTTTATACTGACAGTCGAAACACGTGACAAGCGGGACGCTGTCATGGCCTACTACGATCCCAAATACAATTTTTATAACACTATATACGCTACGAGTACTGTTAATAGTATTACTTTTGATTAAATTATTTAATTTTGTAATTGTAAATACAATTCAGAACTAGTTTTTGTTATAATTAGGATTTTTCACTATCAACTCAGCTTCGAAAGATACAGACAAATTAAATATTGTCTTAAGTATCTTTTTTTGTAAAGTTGACTTGACAGAGTTTTGGTTATCAAATTTATTAGTGCATATGTTTGTAATAATTTCAATATTCTTCGATCATTATTTATCGAGTTTATGGCTTCTCTGAATTGTCGCGCTTGTTAGCTATTATGTGATGACATATCTGGGTAAATTATTAGCTGTGCGTTGGTCTGAGATAGCTTTTGATCCTTATATTTCATCCCTTAGAAGCGTCTGGTGTTTTTTATGTAAACTCTAATATGGGAACAGTTATCTTGAACCAAGTCAACGATTCCACCCTCTTACCCCTTGTCAGCACATCCCATGGAAAACAACAACAAATATTCGGTGGTGGTTTAGCCTTTGCATTGGCAAGATGTAGTCTTGGCATGCAGTAACTTTAGTTCATATGTTGTGGTTGTTTGCCATCTTTGATACAAGTTGTTTAAATAGAGATTTAATGTTTTCGTTTAATATCTATCACATTTAGTATATTTTCTATTTATTTTTATGTTGTGAATTTTATCTTAATAAACCTTAAATTTTGAATAGTAATTAACTTATTCGCCCAGCTCCTGCTCGTGTTATATATTCATCATCTGTGGTGCTACAGCCCAAATCGGGCCTGGGCCTACCGGGCACACCGAGCCGCAGTTTTTACACTGCCGTACTGCCGGTTTTCGTAGTCAAATGCTACATTATTTAAGGCGCCCGAATGTGAAAAAAACATGTAACTGTATTTTATATTTTACGACAAATCACACATTGTCGACAGGCGGATTCGAACTGACGAACCTTGGCTCGGGTGACGTCACAATATGTTAAGAGATGTGCCTTAACACGCTCGGCCACCGCGTTTATTTTTTGGTATATTGCATTTATTGTAAATTCAATAATTTTTGTAATTTTTGTATATGCCCTCAATAATTGGGACATTGTACTGTTGAGTGCTTATTTTTCAATAAAGAAGAAAATCTATTTAAATACATAACATGTAGATGTCGACATTAAAGATTGTTACAACTGTATCTATAAATCCCTGAGTCATTATATAAGTATAGTTTGTTCATTCAACATTATTATTACTACATTTTGCTTTATATTTCATTGATCAAACTTCAATTATTTAAACAAACCAATGCATAAAACTCAAAACAAAGTATAATATGTTACGTTTCTATGAAGGGTTTTGTAAAAAAGATGAATATGGCAGTGAAGTAAACTTGTTGATTGAACTATAGCTGATATTATCTTTGGCAGTCGCCAGTGGTTCTCGCCAGAAAACACAGATAGTAAATTGCTTGTCAATACCGCCAAGATATTCATGGAGAAGTCTATTTGTAATAATCTTTAGCATCAACGACATGTCATTTATTATTTTCCTAACGGTTATTATTGCATTAATAGTATTAATACTGTGGTACTCAACATATATAGTGCACGGACTAAATGTAGTCTAGACAATAGTTTTTTGGATATATTTCTTCGCGTGAAGTGAGGTTACCAGCCGTCAAATCACGGCCCCTAAAGATGTTAGTGGTGGGGGAGCCACAGGAGTAGATTTTAAATTGGTGAAAATTGTTTGTCGTCTGTGGGGATCGAACCAAGGATGTAGAAAATATATATTTGAAATCTAAAACGGATTTTGTAAGGTGAAAATTAGGGTTTAAAGATGCTCTACTGTGAACAACTTTAGCTACAGAACTATTATAAAAATTCTGTTTGAATTATGCCTTTTACCTTATAGAGTGTGGTACTATGCAATAGCAGATCTCGGTAAGGGATATATTTATGCCCGTGATATGCCAAAGATGTTAATAGAGGGAGAGTAACAAGGTGAATGTTTATTGGATTTGAGAATCGAACAATAATCAAATCTAATGTTACTCCAATTTATGTCTTTAATTGTTAAAAGCAGTTTATTAAATATTTATTTATTTATACTTAAAAAATAATTAATAAAATAAATATATTATCACGCCTTTTATCCTTTACTGGGTGTGGCACTCTGCCATAGCAGATTTCGGCAAGTGATATATTTCTTCGCCGTCAAATCGCGGCCCCCAAAGATGTTAGTGCTGGGGAAGCCACAGGGGTAGATTTAATTTGATGAAAATTGTTTGTCGCCTGTGGGGATCGAATTGGGGTTCTCAAGATCCACAGGCCGACTCGATACCATTGAGCCACATATTTTTAATGTGATGAAATAAAACGAATAAAACGAATACGTGTTTCAACATTTCAATACAAAGTTGATGTATGAAATATTTCTTTGCGTGAAGTGCGGTTACCAGCCGTTAAATCACGGCCCCCAAAGATGTTAGTGGAGGGGGAGCCACAGGCAGGGGCGTTTCAACCCAGGGTTCTTGGGGTTCCCAGAACCCGGGCGCCAGCATAAAAGGGCGGCAGACGGCAAAAAGTTAAAATTAATATGAGTAGGTATATTAAAAGAACACAAATACTGCGTCTTAATATTATTTGTAAAATAAATAAAGTAATTAAATGAATACCAAATGTAGGTACCTACTATCGTACTAAGGCCTTTAATTACAAAAGATCGCGAAGTAATGTGATTAATGTTTGAAATATAAAGTTAACTGTCAAGATTTCTTAATATTCACAACAAATCTTGACGGTTATAGTGACAGCTTCTGTTTCTATGACAAAGCTGTCACAAAAAATCAAAATTAGTAGGCGATTTTCTCGAACTATTTTCATTAATTTCTCTAATTTATGGCATTAAAATGAAGTAATCTGTATGAAATAATGTGTGTGGATAGGTCTAGTATGGTCATGTGCAATATTATACCATATTTTTTTACCGGACACTTTTTATTTACAAAAACCTTTTTTCCCATGTTATTTCCCTATGCCAACCTTTACGTGGAACGCGCGGTATAGTTATGAGTATTTAAGTATTTTTATTGTAAATTTAATTTACATGTATTGATATGTTATTTTGTTATTTGTATAATTGTTTGTGCTATTATGTACAATTGTAAAATGTAAACTATATAGTTTTAATTAGGTTTTGGTATATTAGAATGTACCTATGTAGTGACCTAATTTCTTTTTGTTTTTTTTTTTGTATTTTTATTTAATTTTATGAGAAACTATATAATAAAATATTTATTTAAAAAATAGTTATTTTTCTGGACAAACAATGTTCTATTATTCTACGCTAAGGTGAATAACATATTATTTGTCATGAGTTTGCTTATTGCTCTAAATCTACACGCAAGTTTCGCATAGTACGGCGTGTCGGCTTACTGCCTTACTCTTTCTGTATCGTAGAGCATAAAATTCCACGTATTTCGAGTACCATATCGCATTTTTGTGCGCCTCGGGGCGCCAAATTCTGCTTCAGAACCCAGGCGCCTAGTACCCCAGATACGCCCCTGGCCACAAGGGTAGACTTAAATTGTTTGTCACAGACCGACTCGATACCACTGAGCCACCTACCTCATAATAATATTTAATAATAGTTTGCAAAATATCACATGCCTCCTCTTTCTAATTTCTCGTTAAAGTTCGCGACATTTCAAGAAGCTTCCCTTTCTTAGTCACACAAGAAGCGCTGCTTGCAGACAGCGAGGTGCTGCTCCATCTGTTCTCCAACAGAGAGAGAACGTCCACGGTCCACGTCGAGTCACACTCACACGTTTTTATGTGCACACGTGCATGGAACATTTGCTAGTGCGAGTATGCAAACTACACACGTGGAATGTGGCAGCGCCGACCGAGATGTGAGTTACGGTGAACTGAGGTTTCATTAACATTGCTGGTTGATGGAGTGCTGCGGTTTCTGGAACTCTGAGGCTTTGTAATACTACACGAATATTTCGAGTATGTACTAAGTTTTGAAACATATTTACTATACTTCTGAATTCTTGTAAGTGGAAAAGTAGTCGGCGAGCAGCACACAATGTTTCAAAAGTACATAAATATATCATCACGTCTTTTACCCATTACTGGGTGTGGCACTCTGCTTAAGCAGATCTCGGTAAGTGATATATTTATGCGCGTAAGCTGACCGTCAAATTACGGCCTCCAAAGATGTTAGTGGAGGGGGATCCACAGGAGTAGATTTAAATTGGTGAAAATTGTTTGTCGGCAGTGAGGATCGAACCAAGGTTCTCAAGATCCACAGGCCGACTCGATACCACTGAGGTGTTTCAAAATTATTGTAAAGAATTTAATTTTTACTGAATACAACGCAAAAATAATTGTTTATACAACTGTCAAAAATAACTATTTTCGAAATTCGCAAAAATAATTGCACATTACTTTAAGCAAGTATTTTTCGTGCTACTAGACTAATAGGTTACAGTAATTAATTAAAATTAGAAAAACATTAAAATTTATTTTATTTTATTGTAATTATGAAACATTGTATTTTCATATATAATGTTATGGAAATGGAAACATAACGAGTGCGAAGCACGAGTTGTGTTTCCTATTTCCGTAACAACGAATGTATATTTGTCAAAATATTATCTGTCAATTTTCATACTACGAGTTGTATTCGGCTTGAAAATTTACCAAACAAGAGTTAATTAACAAGAATAGTTAGGTATTTATTAGGTATTACAGTGATGAAAATTCTACATTTTTTCAGTGTACATTTAATATTCAAAATTGACATTTATGAAAATATTGAAAATATCATTTATTTTATTCGTAACCAAGGATATTATTAACAGTGGTATTTCCGATATCAATTTCCGACGAAATGTACATTTCATTGGTTCATTTTCAAACAAATCCTATTGGTTGACAGTGACGTGTGGTGAATTCTCAACATTAGTTGTGAAAATTACATTTTATTCACACAATTCAGTTGTGATAGTAACCGTTTTCCTCACTAGTAAGGAATTAAATTGAGTAAGGAAAATGTTATTTTTACATGGTGACCAAGGAAACGTGATGTGCGTTTGCAAGTACAATTCCTTTTATTTATATAAAATAATTATGAAATTTCTTGTATCGCAAACCTAAAAATGTGATTTTTACGTTTAATGTTGAATGAAAATTGTAACTGTTTGTTAGAATCTTACAGCAATTGTAATTCTCCTTACATTTTATTAAAATCTTTTTTGTCTAAAATAATTTAGAAACATTTGACGGTAAGAGTGCCAAATTTGTTTGGGAACAAACTTTGACTTTATAACAATAAAATAAACGAATGATCGTATTTCTGCGAAGTATTGCATGTATAGAACAGAAAAACTGTAAATATTGAATTGCATTTGCCTACGTTAAGTTTCACAATAATCTGCAAATCTCAATGTTAATTAAAGAAACAGTAAACACTGAATACTAAAACGCATGAAGCTATTGTGTAACTCTGTAACGAATTCTGTAATTTATCGCACAATTTTTCAAAATGTAGTTCAATGACCTGCACATGCATCCTGATGAGTCATTGCGTATAACCCTCTGATAAGGAGGAAACTAATTGTATTCATTTTATTATTTAATTCCGAATGGTGCTGCTATTGTTATTAGAATTAAATTCCTGTTGTGCAGAGTAACAGATAAATAATTACCATCTTCTCATGTAGCACGTAATGGCGTCATTACGCGTGTACAATTAGACGGCGTCTTGTTAGGAAGATTTGTTCTGCAGTTACCGTGGCCTCGAGACACTGTTGGATGCTGGACCTCCCGGTGGCTGGCGATGGCCGCGGACACGTGCGTGTCCCAAGGTGCATGACCCCACTAGAATAAACTCTGAAATAACAGAAATATTAACTACAGTACACGACAGTCAAAACTCAATATTCTTATTTAAAATAAATAAATATATCATCACGTCTTTTACCCATTACTGGGTGTGGCACTCTGCTGAAACAGATTTTGGTAAGTGATATATTTCTTTGCGTGCAGCGCGGTTACCAGCCGTCAAATAACCTCCCGCAAAAATGTTAGTAGAGTGGGGGCCAGAGAAGTTGTGAAAATTGTTTGTTAGCTTTGTTGTTAATAATTCAGATATTAATCATAGTTAAAATATAAGCTTATAGCGGAATTCGAACCATTTAGTTGCACTTATATTTGTTGTTATAAGTCCGACGAATTTAAACTGCCTATAAATGTGGTCTCAAAACATAAATATTTTTTGTTAATATAATTATTTGTTTAGCTATATAAGAATGAAAGGGAAATTATAGTGCAAGGTACATCCCTACCGCTAATACGGTACTTATGTAATTGGAAGGCGCTATTCTACCGAAGCCAGTGGCACTCAACAAGTTCTAATTAACTACCTACAATTTTTCTTTGGCGATATTTACTTCTCTGTTACTTTTAGAACAAAAGTGTAAATACAAGACATGCAAAACTGCATCCAATGAGTCCAAATTAATTGATATAATTATTATGTTACTAACTCTAAGCTATTTATAAATATACTATTTTTTTATTGTCTTTTTATCAACTATTTTTAAGAAAAGAAATTAGAATTTTGAAACAAAGTTCCAGAAAACACATAAAAAATGAACTAAAATGTTGATGTTTTGATTTGATGGCTGGTGCTCGCACTTCATGTATTACTTACCAAGATCTGCTACGGCAGAGTGCCTCAGCCAGTATGTCACCGATTGTTCAATTTCGAAGGACTTTTTTAATGAAATAAATGTAATTATTTTGGTGGTCGTTGAAAGCCATACCGTTTAAATGTTAAAATAATCCCACAGATTTAAAATCATAAATTTGAAATTAATTATCTATCACAAATGACAAATTATCTCTCATAATTAACAATGAAAAATGTCGTCAATTGTAGATACTTCAGACATTATATCTATCTATATCTATATTTGCTTTTTATGGAACAATTTGATGTCTTTTTTTAATCACTTTATAAATTTAATTTATAATAACAACAATATCTTATTTGAAAAAGACCAATTAACATTTCTAACCCAATATTCCTCTTCTTCTTCTTGCAGCGTTGCATCCCGGAGTTCGAGAACGCAGCCTTCGACGTCCTGATGGAAGCGACGAACACTTGCGGTGACGAAGGCTCCATAGACTATTGTGTGCAGACCGGTGCCAGCAGCGTGAAGAAATCCTGCGATGTGTGTTACCCCCAGGAGCACGACCCAACATACCTCACCGATCTACATAACCAGGAGAATCAGACCTGGTGGCAGTCGGAGACGATGTTCGAAGGGATACAATTTCCTAGCCAGGTCAATCTCACCCTAAACTTACGTAAGTTAATGTAATTATGTTACTTTGAGTAACGATGAAAAAAGGTTTTATTTTCACGGCCCTGTCCGAAAATTAAATTAATTGAAGAAAGTGATACATTTCATCCCTAGGGAAGGAAAATAAAGCCATTGTATCTTATCGGTATGATTTTTAATTAAACATGGCCAACTTCATTGAATTGCGCTTATTATAGCCGTAGTAGATCTCGGTAAGTGATATATTTATGTACATGAAAAAAGATTTTATTTTCACGGCCCTGTCAGAAAATTAAATTAAAAGAAGAAAGTGATACATTTCATCCCTAGGGAAGAAAAAGAAAGCCATTGTATCTTATCGGTATGATTTTAAATTAATCATGGCCAACTTCATTGAATTGCGCTTATTATAACCGTAGCAGATCTCGGTAAGTGATATATTTATGTACATGAAAAAAGGTTTTATTTTCACGGCCCTGTCAGAAAATTAAATATTCTTGCCACAATTAAAAGAAGAAAGTGATACATTTTATCCCTAGGGAAAGAAAATAAAGCCATTGTATCTTATCGGTATGATTTTAAATTAATCATGGCCAACTTCATTGAATTGCGCTTATTATAACCGTAGCAGATCTCGGTAAGTGATATATTTATGTACATGAAAAAATATTTTATTTTCACGGCCCTGTCAGAAAATTAAATTAAAAGAAGAAAGTGATACATTTCATCCCTAGGGAAGAAAAAGAAAGCCATTGTATCTTATCGGTATGATTTTAAATTAATCACGCTTAACTTCATTGAATTGCGCTTATTATAACCGTAGTAGATCTCGGTAAGTGATATATTTATGTACATTAAAAAAGGTTTTATTTTCACGGCCCTGTCAGAAAATTAAATATTCTTGCCACAATTAAAAGAAGAAAGTGATACATTTTATCTCTAGGGAAAAAAAATAAAGCCATTGTATCTTATCG
Source organism: Pterostichus niger (assembly GCA_947425015.1). Taxonomy (NCBI): domain Eukaryota; kingdom Metazoa; phylum Arthropoda; class Insecta; order Coleoptera; family Carabidae; genus Pterostichus; species Pterostichus niger. Next base: position 1,710,599 of record OX380342.1, read on the forward strand.
GTATGATTTTAAATTAATCATAGCCAACTTCATTGAATTGCGCTTATTATTGCCATAGCAGATCTCGGTAAGTGATATATTTATGTACATGAAAAAAGATTTTATTTTCACGGCCCTGTCAGAAAATTAAATATTCTTGCCACAATTAAAAGATGAAAGTGATACATTTTATCCCTAGGGAAAGAAAATAAAGCCATTGCATCTCATCGGTATGATTTTAAATTAATCATGGCCAACTTCATTGAATTGCGCTATCGCTTATTATGATCGTAGCAGATCTCGGTAAGTGATATATTTATGTTCATGAAGTGTAGCAATCATCCGTGAAATCACGCCCTCAAAGATATTAGTGTAGGGGAAGCCACAAGGGAAGTTTTAACTTATTTGTCGTCTGTGGGAATCAAACCCGGGTTCCAGACTGATTCGATACCACTGAGCCATCTATCCCATCTATCTAAAGTCTGTTTATTATTAATAAAAAGCGTGTTGCCGGATTATTCCATGGCTACCAACATCATAATTTTCCCTATAATTATGAAAACCAGTTTACACTAATAGCAGACGAGGGAAGAATGTCTGAACATCTGAACGTCTAGTCTACCATCTACCTAGTTTGAGTCTTATAGTTTCGACTAATAGCTCCCGATACGAAAAACGATAAACTCATCAAGTTGGCAGTGAAGGATGGTGCCACCAGTGTGGTGGCTGCCCTGTGCCCCCTTGTCTACGAGCCGACACTGCTCTCCTTCCCCTCCAGCCTTGCTACTGGATAATTACATTAGAAATACTCGTAGACTTTGACTTTGACACTATAATAAATATTATTATATAACACAAAATCAACTAATCATGCTTACATATTTTTCTTGTTTGCCACATTACATAAACGAATATACACTTGACGACATGGTATAATTACTTTCATATATTCTCCTGGTTATAAAATGTAAAATTAAGATCTAGAATGAAAGAAATTATGAAAAAATATGAAATACATCAAAAAGCATCGTAATTGCGTTTTTATTCAACAGACTAAAATCATTGCTAACGACAAAAATTTTATTTCTATTGTAATTTTGGTGTTATTTCGCGATGAAATTATTTTTATTAATTTTGTATTCGTAATTTAACAATTTTCACCAATTTAAATCTACCCATGTGTCTCCCACATCACTAACATCTTTGGGGGCCGTGATTTGACGACTGGTAAAATCACTTCACGCGAAGAAATATTTCACTTACCGAGATCTGCTACGCTAAAGTACCACACCCAATAATGGGTAAAAGGCGTGATGATATATTTATTTATTTATTTTATTTGTTTATATAGTCATAACGAATACAATACTGGTGTTCAAAATTATCAGAATATATTGTATTATTTTAGAAAACCACTCGTCCTACGGCCACCTGCTGTATTTATTTATTCATTTATTTATGTAACGCTGTACTACAGGATCTTAATCCCAATTACAGTACATGGTCCGCACTCACCGAGCCGCAGTTTAGTAGTTCATATAATTTTTATCTTGAGTGCGATTCGAACGCGGGATCTCCGAATTCGAATTCTGTATCGCTATCCACACCACCGTACTGACGGACGTATTATATATGATAATTATTCTTTATAAATCGTGGTACACAAGTTTTTATCAGTTGCTATAATTCTTAGCGTAGAACGAAGATTTTACCTTGTTTGGAGTTGAACGTAACGTACGAAAGAATGACACAATACCTTACAAGTATCGGTGATATTTTGTGTCCGTTATCCAACAATAAAAAGCAAAACAATGACACAATTGGAAGAAGAGTCAAGTGAAGGCTGTCTGAGATTAATTTCTTACAAATTCTCCTGTTCGTCATTTGGTTGTTTTTTGTCTCAACCACAGCGCACTCTGCCATCTATAAAAGGGCACATCGCACACCACAAAACCGCATAATTCTCTGTGTGTTACGAGCAAAAAACTCGACAAGAATCGCGAAACATCTTCGCAATCTTTTCATGACACTGTTGGACGCAAAGCGCGAAGCACAACTATAACCTAGTGGACAAAATTACAGTAAAACTTACATTTTTTAATAACCGCAATTCACGCGAAAAAATATATATATATCTCTTACCGAGATCTGCTTAAGCAGAATTCCACACCCAGTAATGGATAAAAGGCGTGATGATATATTTATTTATTGTGTGGAATTCAGTTTCAAAAACAAGCGCAGGGAGATACTCCCTTCCTTCTTCACCTTTTTTTACTTCATTTTCAGTTTTTACTATACAGTGTCTAACTGCAATTGTGTTAAATGTATTTTTAAACAAGCGCAGTTATGCTGCCTTCATTTCTTATAGATTCGTTGTTAGAGAAGTGGGCGTAAGTGAAGATTTACGAAACAGGTGTACATGAGCAAATGGATGAATGTTTGTTGCGTGATTATGGATTTTGGTTGTGAGGAAAGAAAGAGTTCGTATGGAGGAAGTGTTAATTTGGTCGAAACGAGTATCGTGTGTCAGGATGAGAATGTTGACGGGTTCGTGCTACCCCATTTAATGGGATATAGCGTGATGTTATGTATGTATTTATTTATTTATATTTATTAATTAATAAGTAAGAAGTTGTGCTGATTTCAATACAATAGTGAATGGGTCGTTCGGATTTAACTATAAGCTACTCTAATTGCTATTATATTAATTTACTAAACCTTAGTCCAGCGAAGACATAATTAAAAGAAGGGTACCAACCTGAAGAAATTAATTTCCCTGACGATCCACAGACTAATGACTGGACGTCTGACCATCATTCCCAGCACTCATCAATCTTGACTGTTGTCTGAAGTTCATATAGACAACCTTTAATTTATACTTACACACTTAAAAGTCTCATTTACACATAAATTACTTGGCTTGGTATAAGATTTTACTGCTTGTATCTTCGTTACTGATTGTGGCTACTAGTAAATAGTAAATTGGTTTCTGCAGTAATGTCTTCCAGGCGTTAAAACTAAACATTGACTGGTTTGTTAAGAAAACGCTAAGAAAATATCAAAAGAATCTGCGTAATACAAACATTTATATTTACATGACGCTTTTTCCTATTAAATGAGGTAGCACGAACCCCTGATACATTTACAGAACATTCACCTTCAGATTTAACATTCACGTTCTTTGCATACAAGCTCATTTATTCCTCACACATGTCATCTTCCATCAAGCAATATACCTTCAATAACATCCATCCATTCGTTCCTTTATTACTGTTTCATTAATCTTTCTTTTATCTTTATAATATTTAAAATATCTGATGTGGACACCACATGACTTCCTTGTACACGTATTAAACTATAGATATTTTTTTAATTGCACATATTTGACATTAAATCTTTTATTTTTTGTTCTAATCCATAGCAAACTTAATTTTTTAAAAAATCTAAAAATATATAATATTTAAATTTAGATATCTCGTTTATGCAAAAAGCTAATTTAAAAATTCTTAATGTGCTAGACGCAGAATTTAATTCTCTAAAACTTTTATTTGCAGCATTCATTTCTAAAATTAAAATAATACAATTTTTTTCAAGGAAAACTGTTAGCAGCTTCATGTAATGTGCCACTTCCGGTTAGTCTATTTTAACCAAAATCTATTATGTTATTTCCATTGATATAGTAGTCTTATATACCAAATTTGGAAAGTTTTAAATTATATTTGAATATAGTTTTTCATGAAAATCTATTATAGGCTTCAAGTAAAGTACCACTTCCGGTAGTTGTATAATGACCAAAAAGGGAGGTGCACAACTAGATGTTATAACAGTCCTAAATATAAAGTTTCAATTTTAGTTATGCTAGATACGTACGTACGTACAGACGGCATGACGAAATTAGTCAAAATGGATTCAGGGAGGGCCAAAACACCTATTTCCGTTGAAATCTGAGAACCGAAAATTTTCGCGATTACAATACTTCCTTTACTTCGTACAAGGAAGTAAAAATAACGAATGTGTCTAACCTTAAATCATATTCATCCATTTACTCCTCGCAATCTCTTTCCCTCAATTTCACCAATTATCTCACCAGACACACATACACTTTTTTTAAAATCTAATTCCTCATTTTTTGTTATTTGTCTCATATTTCTGCAGAAAGTACTGTAAGTAGAATAACGTAATATTAACAACGATTAATCAAAAATTTCGTGCGCTCTAGTTCTCAAAAATTTGGTGTAAAATTGGTAATTAGCTTCGTTGGATCAACGTAGGCTCAAACTTTAAACACGCATCAGGAAGTATATGAGGTCACTTCAGTTAAAAGAAGGTAATAAATTTAAGTAACGTCAACAGCAAACCAACTCGGCTACGAATATATTTAATTAATAAAACAATTTACAATACGTTCTCAAAACTTCCTATAAAAGTATTTTATGATTTGACAACTAGTACAGTTGGGGTAAGTGGGCTCAGTGGTATCGAGTCGGCCTGTGGATCTTGAGAACCCTGGTTCGATCTCCACAGCCGACAAACAATTTTCACCAATTTAAATTTACCCTTGTGGCTCCACCCACTAATATCTTTAGAAGCCGTTATTTGAAGGCTGGTAACCGCATTTCATGCGAAGAAATATATCACTTACCGAGATCTGCCTCGGAAGAGTACCACACCCAGTGATGGGTAAAAGGCGTGATGATATATATTTATTAAATGTAATAAATTATTAATATCAACTATAAGGAACTAGGATCTGCAATTGCAGAGATGTTACATTCAAAATATAGGTCCAATATAAACACAACATTAGAACAGAATTTTCAAAATAAATTGAATTTGTTGAATTTTCTAAAATGTTTCCGCTGTATCGAATTGGAAAAACAAACAATTTTCACCATATTAAAATTATGCTTGTGGCTTCTCTTCACTTAACATCTTTGGGAGCCATAATTTGACTTCTGGTAATCGTTCATAAATACGACAGAGTGCCACATCCAATAATAGGTTAAATGCGTGATGATATATTAACAGGTTTTTAAATTAAAATAGATTTTATTTGAAATATATTTCTCCAAAATAGTTAAGAAACGTTGAAGGACAACAAATATACAATGCAAAATGTTTTTATTAATTTTATACAAATACTAATACTGAAGAAAAGTTAAAAAAAAATATTGATTTATGTCATTCTTCAGTCAATAATAGAGAATAAAGGATAAAAAATATGAATACAAAGATTCGTTCATCGAGGAAACTAGAGCAGAACAAATTATTCAATTTTGCAAATAGTGTAGCAACTATTAATTAACAATAAAAGCAAACACACACAACGCAAAAATGAAATGTTTGGTGTTGAAATGTACGTGATTATAATAGCGTGAATATGTTGTACAGCTGAGCTTGAAGCGACAATCAGCCAATCTTCAATCATTGATCAGTGATCAGCTGATCAACTGATTTGCAATTCGTTTTTATTTGATGGCGCCGAGGCACGCGACGGCTCTTGCAGCCTCCTCTGACCTTATAAGGAGTTCATCGCATTGTCTTGCCAATAACGTACCTGCAAACCAAAGACACGGACTTAGGGGTGAAACAAAGGAGAAGATGGTGATGATCGCAGATCAACTGTGACAATTTGACAGATAAAAGAACTTGGGATTCCATTACAAGCTACTGTAATTGGGATTAAGTTTATGTTGTTCAGTAGAACAAATAAATAAATATTTTAAATTAACGATAAAATTCAGACTAAAGTTTATTTATATTATGACAGAAAAATTCTGATGATGCCTGGATTCGAACCAGGGACCTTCCGCTTACCGGGCAGAGATGCTAACCGCTACACAACGTCATCTGTGTTCGAAATATGGCATCAACTGAATTTTTCTGTCACAGTGTCTAAGCGTAGCTTCGTTCCGAGAGACTCCTATATAGGCATTGACAACCGGGTTCGTCTACAGTGACACAGTTTTTGATTTTAAGGGAATAATACCCAAGCTTAGAACTAATATTATTAAGTTGTGTGATTATTAAAGGTAATCATACCTGTAGTAAGCATCTCTGCCCGGTAAGCGGAAGGTCCCTGGTTCGAATCCAGGCGTCATCAGAATTTTTCTGTCATAATATAAATTAACTTTAGTCAAAAACTACAGGTATGATTACCTTTAATAATCACACAACTTAATAATATTAGATAAAATTCAGATTGTTTTATAAATTTGAGATTGGATAAGCAGGGAAGAATAATTGTTTATAAATATTTGGTAGGTGGCTAAGTGGTATCGAGTCGGTTTGTGGATGTTGAGGACCCTGGTTCGATCCCCACAGCCGACAAACAATTTTCGCCAAATTAAATCTACCCTTATGACTCCCTCTCCACTAATATCTTTGGGGGCCGTGATTCATGCGAAAAATATATCACTTACCGAGATCTGCTTAGGCAGAGTGCCATACTCAATAGTGGGTAAAAGGCGTGATGATATTTTATTATTTCTTATTATTATTAGTTACCAGAAAATGTTACTTTTCAGCAGGGTTCGAAGATATATATCGATCGATATATATCATGATATTTATTTTGATATATATCGTCATATTTTTGCAATGATATATATCCATTATATAAAAATATGAAATAGTTTTTGAGATATAGCCTCCGGAGAAGTGAAATTTATCGAATTTTTCAGTTTTTCTACTTTTCCGAGGCTATATCTCGAAAACTAAATGTGATATGAAAACGCGCTCAACGGCATTAATTTTCTCGTGCTTCAGTTAACTTATAAACATAGTTTCAGCGATTTTTATTTTTTTCTATTTTCCGCCAAAAAAATCGCAAAAAGCGGTTTTTTAACATTTTCTCGAAAACCAGAAGTCATATGCATTTGAACATTTTTCCATTGGATTCAGTGGGTCAAAATACATATGTATGTAAATTTTCGTTTTAATAATCCTACGATTAAGGATTGTTGGGAAAATTTAATTAAAATCTGAAAAAACCAAAGGGGTACCCCTTAGGAAATAATTAAAAATATTAAATTGCATAAAATTGTATGAAAATTTGCTTATAAGTCAATTCGGACACGGGGAATTCAACGCCGTTGAGCGCATTTCCATATCTTGTTTAGTTTTTGAGATATAGCCTCCGGAAAAGTGAAATTTATCGAATTTTTCAGTTTTTCTACTTTTCCGAGGCTATATCTCGAAAACTAAATGTGATATGAAAACGCGCTCAACGGCATTAATTTTCTCGTGCTTCAGTTAACTTATAAACATAGTTTTAGCGATTTTTATTTTTTTTCTATTTTCCGCCAAAAAAATTGCAAAAAGCGGTTTTTTAACATTTTCTCGAAAACCAGAAGTCATATGCATTTGAACATTTTTCCATTGGATTCAGTGGGTCAAAATACATATGTATGTAAATTTTCGTTTTAATAATCCTACGATTAAGGATTTTTGGGAAAATTTAATTAAAATCTGAAAAAACCAAAGGGGTACCCCTTAGGAAATAATTAAAAATATTAAATTGCATAAAATTGTATGAAAATTTGCTTATAAGTCAATTCGGACACGGGGAATTCAACGCCGTTGAGCGCATTTCCATATCTTGTTTAGTTTTTGAGATATAGCCTCCGGAAAAGTGAAATTTATCGAATTTTTCAGTTTTTCTACTTTTCCGAGGCTATATCTCGAAAACTAAATGTGATATGAAAACGCGCTCAACGGCATTAATTTTCTCGTGCTTCAGTTAACTTATAAACATAGTTTCAGCGATTTTTATTTTTTTTCAATTTTCCGCCAAATAAATCGCAAAAACCGGTTTTTTAACATTTTCTCGAAAACCAGAAGTCATATGCATTTGTAGATTGCACCACTGGATTCAGTGGGTCAAAATACATATGTATGTAAATTTTCGTTTTAATAATCCTACGATTAAGGATTTTTGGGAAAATTGAATTAAAATCTGAAAAAACCAAAGGGGAAATAATTAAAAATATTAAATTGCTTAAAATTGTATGAAAATTTGCTTATAAGTCAATTCGGACACGGGGAATTCAACGCCGTTGAGCGCATTTCCATATCTTGTTTAGTTTTTGAGATATAGCCTCTGGAAAAGTGAAATTTTTCGAATTTTTCAGTTTTTCTACTTTTACGAGGCTAACACTAAAAAATAAATATCCAAAAAGTGATATTTATCTAATATATATCCTATATATCAGAAATTTTGATATTTATTATAAATATCATGATATTTACGAACCCTGCTTTTCAGCCCTAGGGAAGGAAAGTATAGTATATTGTAATACTAATGAGGAAAGGATTTAAACAAGAGATAGCAAGTGTTGCAATAGTACGAGTTTTGCAATGGTCTATTCCCACGTGTCTTACATATTATTTTTTTCAACATGAAACGTGAATATTACATTTTTACATTTGCGATACAAAAAATTTAATAATTATTTCATATAAATCGAAGTTGTATTTGCAAATGCACATCACCTTTCTTTGTAATAAATAAATATATCATCACGCCTTGTACCCATTACTGAGTGTGGACCTCTGCCGAAGCAGATGTCGATAAGTGATATATATTTTTCGCATGAATTGCGGTTACCAACCGTTAAATCACGGCCCCCAAAGATGTTAGTGGAGAGGGTTTAATTGTTTGTCGGCTGTGGGGATCGAACCAGGGTTCTCAACATCCACAGGCCGACTCGATACCACTGAGCCACCTACCCCATTTCTTTGTTAAATGACATTTTCCGCACTCAATTTAGTTGTGATAATAATCGTTTCCCTCGCTGGAGATGAAAGTAAATAAGTTTCCTCACTAGTAAGGGAAACGAAATTGAGTGAGTAATGTTGAAAAAAAGCCATATTCATGGTAAATGAAATCAACAACGGTACGATTTAACATTAGATAAAATCTCTTTACTTTCGGTGTTTTGATTTGTCCATATCAATTGTTCTTGTCACTTACTCTCAAACAATCTAAAAATGTGCAAATTAATTCCATCGCTTGCATTAATTTCTCAATGAAGTAATCACTGTCCATTCGACCATCTCTACAAGACAGCAGACAATCGTTTTTCGGGCACATCAACGTCACGCTTCAACACCACGAAAACAAAACAATCTTGTGGTGTGCAGATTCGTTCCGCATCAAGCTTGCTTGCGCTTTACTTTAAATTCGGCGACGTCGAGTGCAGCAGTGTTGATAATGCAGAGCTCTACGCTCCATCAGACATTCGCCGACTTTTAATCAAGTGCCGAGATTGCCATCCTGTGAAGATTGGACCAGGATGCAAAGAAGGAAACACTACATTAACCCAGATACAATTTCACGAACTATAGTTCACTGTCTTCAAGAATTTACTTTCTCTAAATTAAAAGCTAGTGTTGATATTTATTTATTTATTTATTGATGTTACGCTGTACAACAGGACCTTAATCCCAATTACAGTACAGGGTCCGCACTCACCGAACCGCACATAACTTTTAGTTTGAGTGTGATTCGAACGCGGGATCTCCGGATTCGAATTCCGTATCGCTATCCACACCATCGTACTGACGGGCAATGAATGTCTGTCGCAATAATTTTGCGAAGAAAATTATGATGTCTTGTAGGAAATGAATGTATACCTCCTGGTAAAACACTAAAGAACAGGTTTCGCAACAGGTGTGCAAAGATTTCATCGGTTCATCTGCATCAGGATCAGGTGAGACTTGTCCAGAGAACAACAGACAGTCGGAACATCGTCAACCCTGATCTCACATCGTAAAATCCTACAATTTGTTAGCAGACGTTGCACAAACGAACCGCGGTGGCCCCACATAGCTTTTCTCTTGTTTTGGACTCAGGTGTTTCGACAGTTAAGAACTGCACTCTAGATTTGAGATATGGGATAGATTTAAATTTATAAAGAGATAGCGATTGCTTCATGTTTTGATTTTTTTTAATCGAAGATTTAAATTTAAAAGCTGTTATGTAATCGAACACTTTTAACCTTTGAATACCTCAATATATACAGCAAAGATGATCATGAATAACTTATGAATATGGACAATAATGGATGGATATGATTGAAGGTTTGTTGCGTGACCGGAATAATCATTCAGGGTTTTACGATAGTTTTAAAAACTTTAAAATGTTTTTAAAATAGTTATTTTAGATTCTAGATTGCGAAATGTTACTTTTGCATTCGAGAATGTAAAAGCATTTCGCAATCGAGTATCAATCAACGTATTTTCGAAAACTTTGTCCCAAAATTAGTAATAATGTAATGAGAAAATTTTGGCGTTTAGGATTAATTAATGTGACATCTAATGTCTCCATGACTACAATGTATGTATCAAATCTGGTATTCTCTGACCAGCAATTGACAGCTGGTTGGCAATAGAAACCAAACAAACGTTCTAATTTTTTTCTGCGATTTATTGCATTTCTCAAGAAACTATTCCAGTACACCAGTTAGCTTCCTAAAGCGGGATAAATATGAATAATTGCTCAATTGGAACATTAAATATAAATTTTGTTAAAGAATAGAAGTATTGTTTCTAAGCAAAAAATAAAGTGACAAATTTTATTAAATTGCGAGCCTTTCTTCTATCAAAAAATTGCAGGATTCAAAAAACTTTTGCATCCTGCATGCAAAAGTCTTTTGCGTTCTGTAGACAAAAAACACTCATTTCGCGTGTTGATAGTTGTCATGTAAATTTTAACTTTATATGACAGTTTTCGAAAAAAGTCAATTTTAAAACCGATTGAAGGTTTGTTGCGTGAACGAAAGATGAGACAAGCTTGTTCGAAAGTAATAATAATGGTGCTATTCTGTAATTTTCTATAACGCTACAGTTCTGTAAATTTGAACAAAAGCGCATAGATTTTTTTGACAAATACATTTAATGCCATTTGACAATCAAATATGATACGCTTTTGTTCGGATTTACAGATCTGTAGCGTTATAGAAAAATACAGAATAGCACCATAAATGTGGTTGTTTATCGAAAATTAATTACAAAGTGAATCTACTCCTCTAAACAATATGCTACTTCATTTAATAGGACATAGCGTGATGTTATGTTGTTAAATTCCTGTGTTGTTATGGTGTAAAATGTAAAATGACACCATTACTGTCACTCTAGGATGATTTGAAACGCGGTAGCGTGATACTTTCATTGATAAGCACGTAGCCGAAGCTTCTAACCGTCGGAGTATGCTGTGATGTGGTTATTCTGATGTGATATCGAGGCGGGGACGCCCACGTATGATATCAAATGTCGAGGAGTTATCAGGAAAAGCACGGAGGCATGATACCAATACCTAGCTTGCTACAGAATGTTTTAGATTGTTTTTAGATGAACTTGCTGTTATTTATTTATTTATGTTACGCTGTACAACAGGAACTTAATCCCAATGACAGTACAGGGTCCGCATTCATCGAGCCGCAGTGTGGTAGTTTATATAATTTTCAGCTTGAGTGTGATTCAAACTCAGGATCTCCGGATTCGAATTCCGTATTGCTATCCACACCACCGTACTGACGGACATATATTATCTTCTTCGAGAATTGTACTGTTATGAAAAGTTGTAGCACTATGGTCACGCTACCGGATCACTAGCTAAAGTAGTTTATATTGCGATTATTAATTAACAAGTAAGAGATCAAGCGTTCTTTTGTTTACTTTGCATATCAAACAAATATGAGTGTGCCTGGAGGGTTCGATTTCCACTATACAGGGTGTTTCTGTACTTATGGATCAAACTTTAACGGTATATATATATATATATATATATATATATATATATATATATATATATATATATATATATATATATATATATATATATATATATATATATAACACGTTGTACTGATAACAGAACAAAAATAATTGTTCAAAATTTATGGGTGGTTTGCTTAAAGGAAACACGTTGAGTGCCACTGGTTTCATAGCTGTTTATGTTGTTTTATTAAAATATTAGCAATGCAAAACAATTATTATGCATTTATGTTGCTACATTACGTAATGCAATTTTGATAGTAAATTAATTTAAATTATTCTGTTTCTTTCACTTTAAGTAAACCACCCTTAATTTTGCGAATTTTAAAAGTATAGAAACACCCTGTATAGCTACTGTAATCAAAATTAAGTTCCTGTTGTATAGAGTAACAAATAAACAAAGTCATTTGAATGCCGTTATAATCTATAACTCTCCTGCAGAATTAGGGGTTTCTTGTGTCAGTTGTAACATCATTGTAGCGCTATCGCTTCACTAGCGATAGTTGATAGGTTATCAGCTAGCTGAATAAAGAACCACCAAATGTATCTTAAATTGTTTTTTTTCAAATATTTTAAGAACATTTGACAGTCGAATATACTATATAAACAAAAATTATAATAGTTGTAGCTTCAATGTTAGAGCGTTTTCTTCAGAAACTTATACACAAAATACAACTACATCCGAGTAGTTCTGATACATTTATAAACTATAGCCTCAGCCGACAAACAATTTTCACCAATTTAAATTTACCCCTGTGGCTCCCCTGCTACTAATATTTTTGGGGGCCCTGATTTGATGGCTGGTAACCGCACTTCACGCGTAAAAATATATCACTTACCGAGATTTGCTTAGGCAGAGTGCCACATCCAGTAATGGGTAAAAGGCGTGATGATATATTAATTTATTTTATTTATAATCTAAGCCCAATATTAAAACTTCACTGATTTCAATAAGTGTAAAAAGTCTACTATAAGCTACTGTAATTGTAAAAGTTCCTGTTATGCAGAGTAAATATACTGAAATACTTCCTAATAAATACCTAAACAATTAAGTAAATAAGATGATTCTTGCAATAGTTTTTTAACGTGATACCAGAATATAAAATAAATTCTTACGCTCATTTGTTGCTGACTCGATAACATTCACAGACATGCGAAAAAGATTCTTCATTGTAATATTATGGCATTGTATCACGCTATACGTTTGTAAATATGCATTTGTATAAATAACAAATATTCTTACAGTTATAGACAACAAACACGACTTTCTTTGCTTTTTAAATATGTCAAGTACTTCTAATATCAACATATTTCACATTGTTAAATATTTAATTTTTCTAATTAAATCTATTTTTGCTTTAAATATTATTTGTCAAAAATTCGAAAATAAATCAAACTTGGCTTCCGTTGATCAAAAAATTATAATTACTTGTTTACTTGCTACTTACTAATAGTTACGTATCTCAATTACTTGCTTCATTGTTTGAGATAAACTTAGGAAAATCAAAAATCTAATGTTGGCAAATGTTTGGAAAGTTCAACCCTTCCAGAGGCTATATCTAAAAAACTAAAAAAGATGTGAAGATGTGCTCAACGGCATTGAATTCCTTGTGCCCAAATTGACTTATAAACAAATTTTAGCTCATTTTAAACAATGGAATTTTTTTGAAATTTTTCTTGGAGTTTTTACGATTTTCAAACTCTTTCTTGTACAAATATTGCAACTTCTAGGGGCTATAACTCAAAAACTAAGCAATCTAATAAAATTCGGTCTGAACGAGTGAATTCCCCGTGTCCGAATTGACTTGTATACAAATTTTTAGCTCATTTAAAGCAAATTAACTTTTTTCAATTTTTTAATTATTTTCCAAGGGGTACCCCTTGGATTTTTATGATTTTTAAACAAATTGCTCTAAAATTATTTCTCGTACGAATAATGTAACGAAATTTTACATACATATGTATTCCGACGTGCTGAATCCAATGGTGTAATGTTTATGTCAATAAGTCTTATAGTTTTTGAGATAATGGTCAAAAACTGTACGAGGAAAAAAAATTGCCGAAAATTTTTCAAAAAATAAAAATCGCTAAAAACTTGCCTAGAGGTCAATTGAAACACGGGGAATTCAACCTTTCAGGCCGCATCTCAATATCTTGCTTAGTTTTTGAGTTATAGCCTCGGGAAAGTTGAAAATCTGATTTTGAAAATTGTTAAATAAATAAAATAAATAAATATATCATCACGCCTTTTACCCATCACTGGGTGTGGCACTCCGCCTAAGCAGATCTCGGTAAGTGATATATTTTTTCGCGTGAAGTGCGGTTACCAGCCGTCAAATCACGGCCTCCAAAGATATTAGTGGAGGAGAAGCCACAGGGGTAGATTTTTTTTAAAATTGGTGAAAATTGTTTGTCGGCTGTGGGGATCGAACCAAGGTTCTCAAGATCCACAGGCCGACTCGATACCACTGAACCACCTACCCCATTGTTGTAAACAGCAAATCTTCTAGGGGCTATAACTCAAAAACTAAGCAAAATATTAAAATTTGGTCTGAACGAGTGAATTCCCCGTGTCCTAATTGACTTGTATACAAATTTTTAGCTCATTTAAAGCAAATTAACTTTTTTCAATTTTTTAATTATTTTCCAAGGGGTACCCCTTGGGATTTATATGATTTTTAAACAAATTGCTCTAAAACGATTTCTCGTACGAATAATGTAACGAAATTTTACATACATATGTATTTCGACGTGCTGAATCCAATGGTGTAATCGCGAAGACCATAAGTCTTATAGTTTTTGAGATAATGTTCAAAAACTATACGAAGAAAAAATTTGGAGAAAATTTTTCGAAATTTTAAAATTCACCCCTTAATTCAATGCGCTTGAGCGCATCTCAAAAGCTTGCAAGTCGAATTAAATAAAATATCTATAAACTATAAATTGTTATTAAAAATGAGTTTTCAGTTCCTTCCATAAATAAATAAATAGTTATGATATATCAATACAATATATTTATCACATCACAAAAATAAAATATTATATCACATTTACATCAAAACAACATATTTTGTTTATACCAATTCAATTTGAAAATCAACTCATACTTTTACAACTTAGTTTACGTGTTGTTGTTGTTTTGGTGTAACCAAGCTTTATACTGTAAAATTACTTTGGCAATACATTTCCATACCAAGATAATTTAGTAATTACAATATTCCCACTTTTTGATTTAAATTCAACCTCGCCTTTATACTTTCCTGTCTGTACCATCATAGGTAAATCAACGTCATTCAAATTAAAATCCTTAAAATAATAATAATCTGTTTTTATTGGACATCTTTCTGGTAGCTTCACATTTCTTAGTTTTCTTATCGACGCGTAGAACATTCGGTCAGTTTGTATGTAAACGCAAAAGTCGACAGACATAGGAACTCCAAACTTGTCGTATGATCCAGATTCAGATAGAAGTAAGGTTTGGATGGACAGTTGAACATCTCTTGGAGTTTGTTTTGTCAGGTTGAGATTCATGCTCAACTCGTTATTAGTTACTGATGTTTGCAGTGTACCATAATTTGGGTTCATATACTCCATGTCCATTCTGTCTTGAACGATTTTATATCGTTTCTACAATTAAAAACAAAGAAATATAACAACACAAATATAGCAACATGAAGAATGTCAAACGGAACAAAAATTCCCTGAGATATATAGAGTGTTTCAAAATTATTACAAAAAAAATTAAAAGCTGTATATTATTTGATGATTATATTCTAATTTCCAAATTATTCTCGTACATCAATTTTGTCTTGAAATGTTGAAACACGTATTCATTCGTTTCGTTTCAATACATTAAAAATAGGTGGCTCAGTGGTATCGAGTCGGCCTGTGGATCTTGAGAACCCTGGTTCGATTCCCACAGTCGATAAACAATTAAATCTACCCCTGTATCTCCCCGACCACTAACATCTTTGACGTGATTTGACGGTTGATATCCGCACTTCACGCGAAGATATATATCACGTACTGAGATCTGCTTCGGCAGAGTGCCACACCCAATAATGGGTAAAAAGTCGTGATGATATATTTATTTTTATTTACATTAAAAATTACCTCTGTGGCTCTCCTTCAATCTTTGCGGACCGTGATTTGACGGCTGGTAACCGCACTTCACGCGAAGAAATATATCATTTACCGAGATCTGCTTCGTCAGAGTGCCACACCCAATAATGGGTAAAAAGTCGTGATGATATATTTATTTTTATTTACTTTAAAAATTACCTCTGTGGCTCTCCTTCAATCTTTGCGGACCGTGATTTGACGGCTGGTAACCGCACTTCACGCGAAGAAATATATCACTTACCGAGATCTGCTTCGTCAGAGTGCCACACCCAGTAATGGGTAAAAAGTCGTGATGATATATTTATTTTTATTTACTTTAAAAATTACCTCTGTGGCTCTCCTTCAATCTTTGCGGACCGTGATTTGACGGCTGGTAACCGCACCTCACGCGAAGAAATATATCACTTAACGAGATCTGCTTCGTCAGAGTGCCACACCCAGTAATGGGTAAAAAGACGTGATGATATATTTATTTTTATTTACATTAAAAATTACCTCTGTGGCTCTCCTTCAATCTTTGCGGACCGTGATTTGACGGCTGGTAACCACACTTCACGCGAAGAAATGTATCACTTACCGAGATCTGCTTCGGCAGAGTGCTACACCCAGTAATGGGTAAAAAATCGTGATGATATATTTATTTGTATTTACATTAAAAATTACCTCTGTGGCTCCCCTTCAATCTTTACACTTCACGTGAATAAATATATCACTTACCGAGATCTGTTAGGGCAGAGTGCCACACCCAGTAATGGACAAAAGGCATGATTATATAATAAAATTTTATCTTATAAAATATATTCAATACATTAAATATTTAATTAATTTGCACTATTTTATACTTACCATTATTGAAGCAAGCAAAATTTGATCATTTAGCAAAATTATTAAAATTATTAGCAAATATTTCGCCATTGAATCTATTTGCCAAACTTTAAAAATTACAATGGCATACAACTCATAAATACAATAAATTATATTCATATAAATAACATGAAAACGAATAACTATTATTATTAAAATTGCAGTATGCAAGTATTATAATTTTGTTAGAATAAATGTATCTCTATTATAAAAACTATAATTATAAGCTTTCAGTATCAATAAATTTCAAACTTCCGCTTTATAAAATACACAATTATATGTATTAAACTATGTTGTTGTTTATAGATAATCTAAGCGGGATATTTAACTATTTTTGTTTGTATCTGTTGAAGGTAAAGCATTCGATATAACGTATGTTCGAATTTGGTTCTACTCACCGAGGCCTGAGAGTTTTTCCATTTACAAACGGACAAAAGAAGATGGTCCATGGCAACCATACCAATTTTACAGGTAACAAAGTCACAGAAATTTACACGAAATATGTGTTAAAAGTTACGTAACAATTACCCATCGTATACTATTTAATTAATTGACAAAATTGTAGTAGAACGTAGAAAAGGTTTTAAAATAAAATAAAAAAGGGGCTATAACTCAAAAATTAAGCAAGATATTAAAATTCGGTCTGAACGAGTGAATTCCCCGTGTCCGAATTGACTTGTATACAAATTTTTAGCTCATTTAAAGCAAATTAACTATTTTGAATTTTTTTAATTATTTGGGATTTTTATGATTTTTAAACAAATTGCCCTAAAACTATTTCTCGTACGAATAATGTAACGAAATTTTACATACATATGTATTTTGACGTGCTGAATCCAATGGTGTAATGTTTATGTCCATAAGTCTTATAGTTTTTGAGATAATGGTCAAAAACTTTACGAGGAAAAAAATTGGCGAAAATTTTTCAAAAAAATAAAAATCGCTAAAAACTTGCCTAGAGGTCAATTAAAACACGGGGAATTCAACCTTTCAGACCGCATCTCAATATCTTGCTTAGTTTTCGAGTTATAGCCCCGGGAAAGTTGAAAATCTGATTTTGAAAATTGACAACTTTTCATAGCAATCATAGAAAAAGAAAATTATACTTTTCCTCCTGAAAGGAGAAAGTAAATTTTCTACAAAAAAAAAGTTAAAAACCATATCCATGGCAACTAAAAATCAATGATAAATTAGTGACATCTAGTTGACACCTGTTAAAAATAATAAATCGTACCTAAATTCCTAATTTATTTCTATTTATTATTTTAATTTATTTCGCTAGTGAAAAAATGTAAGGACAAATTTATTGCCTATTTTCGACCCGCATATAAGGGAATAAAAGTTTACTACCAAATAAGATCGTAGAAAAAACTTATTTCCTGTGTTATTTATGGGCCATACTGTATACATGGATTTGTTACGTAACTTATAACGCCAAGTAACCTAGCAACCACATACTCACTAGTGTATCGTGTGTAGTGCAACATGTCGTGACACGTATCACCTTCCGGACAAGAGAGACACCACGAAGGGTGAAGAAACTCGCGCTCTTTGTACTTCTGAATACTCTGATATTTCACCCCTTCGAGATGGAAATGTTGCCTTTTCTACCCTTGAAGGACGACCCTCAGCTTATACTTTTGACAGCAGTCCAGAACTACAGGTAACAGAGATAATTATAATTTTTGTTAGAACATTACATATTTATTCACATTATGAAAAATCTTTAAATCGGATTTTGATAGATATTTTATTAAAAAATTAATGGTAACAATAAAAATCAGACATTATGACATTCAAATTTGAAGATCTCGAGTCCCTCTTAACTATAAATATATGAACTACCACACTGCGACTCGGTGACTTCAGACTCTTTTGTTGTACATTGTAGCATAAATGAATCAATGAAAAATGTTTTTTTTTTTACAAATTTATTATTTATTCTAATATAACAAAGTACATTTTTTACAACAATTAATATTATTTGACAGTATTAGATCAATAGTACTAAAATAGATTTTGCTTCTTACAAATTGAATCTATACAAACTAAATCTGTTTTACAAAGGTGCTATTAAATTTTTACGGTGAATTAAATTCAAAAATAAATTAGCAATCTGTTCCTTGAATCGATATTTATATTACTTTGTAGTTAGTTTTGTACTGCATTTTATTATCCCTTTAACTCTAAATTGAAAATGAAAATAGCACATAAATTCAATAGTCAATGGCGTATCAAACTAAAATACTTTGGGGCACAGTTTTTTCTGTATATTATTTTAATTCTTATTCGAAATTTTATAGAAACATATCCACATACGATACAAAACAACTTTCAATTATTACAGACTACGACAGATCTGCAATTGCACATCTTAATAGACAAATATATCTTACTGTGAAATGAGATTACCAGCTGTCCATAATACTCGTAGTTATAAGAAATAAAATTGACATTATTTTTTAAATTATTTATTTAGTTAACAGTACTGCAATTGCAGATCTGTGTAGATGATCCTATCAATGGGGTAGCACAAATCATTGAAACATTCACAAGACATTTTTTATTCGTCAGTTTCATCCCGCAATTAATCTTCGTCAAATATTCTTTTAACTACATCACATTCATAATTTCTTTCATAGAAGCTCATGTCATCTTCATTCATTTATTCTTAGAAATCCTAGATCATTTATACAATCTCTCATCTTTAATTTCACCAATCTTTCACTCGACATATATTCCACATGCTTAAACCATTTCAACTGATTTATCTAATCTTGGGCGGAGCTATTCTGCACTTGCAGATTTTGGTAGATGACATATTTTATTCTAAACAATCTAAATTATAGAGTAGGTGGTTCAGTGCCATCCAATCGGACTGTAGCCGACAAACAATTTTCACCACAATTAAATTACTCCTGTAGCTCCCTTTGCACTAATACGTTTGGGGCCGTAATTTGACGACTGGAAACCACACTTCACACATCACTTACTGAAATCTGCTATGCACTGTTCTATACCCAGTAATGGATAAAAGGCGTGATGATATATTTATTTTATTTTAAATTTCACTATCACAGACACATCTGTTAATTTGTGAAACCGATCTGCAATTGAAGATTGTTGCATCACGTAAAATGAAACAAATGCCACTTAAAATTGTAAAAAAATTTAATAAAATCCAGGAGAATACATATAAACCAAAATATAAAAACACCTCACTAATTTCATATGCAAATTAAATAGCCAATCCGAAAACAGAGACAATAATATACATGGTCTTATTTTCCCATCTCACGGTGCAAGTGCCATCGGTGGCACTGTCCCAATAACAAGACGACGCCGTGTGTAGTCCTGCGCCCACTTTCTGCATGATGGAGCAAGTAACGACATACTTGAATGGCTTCTTCAGCTTGCTAAGCGCTGTCAACACGGACTCGGAAATCTGCGTGCTCCATTGATTGACTCTCTCGACTTGATACGAACTATTTCCTATCATGAGTTCGATGCTTTCTTTTATGACTTTATTGACATCGTCAATTACAAATGTTGCGTCTTCTTCGAACATTTTGACCTGGTAATTTTGACAGTTTACGCGTATATCAGATGTTTTGAGTAGTTGTGAAATAAGTGATTCCATGGCTGGGTATTTTTTGTGGATTTTGTGAGGTAAGTTGATTTGATGGAAGGAAGGAAGCGTCTGACGATGTCTCGCGCTGGTTCATATGTTTATATATGCTATGCATTGACTTTATTTATTATTTTCTATTTATTTTTTCGTGCGATCGATACCGTACTGGTTCAGGTTTGTTATGTTAGATACTTATGCATGTTTCATGTACTTTATTTAAGGATATGGACGAAATTGATGTCAACTAAATGAAATTGTTATAGCTTTGGGAAAGACAAATAAAAATTCATGCGATATTTGCATGACTAAAGTTGTCTAAAAATAAGAAATATATTTTTTTCCTAATGTCAGATTTATTTATTTATTTATATTACGCTGTACAACAGGAATTTAATCCCAATTACAGTACAGGGTCCGCACTCACCGATCCGCAGTGTGGTGGTTTATATAATTTTTAGCTTGAGCGCTCGTACTACGTAAATAAATAAATAAAATAAATATATCATCACGCCTTTTACCCATTACTGGGTGCGTCTCTCTGCCGTAAGCAGATCTCAGTAAGTGATATATTTCTTCGCGTGAAGTACGGTTACCAGTCGTCAAATCACGGCCCCCAAAGATATTAGTGGAGGGGGAGCCACAGGGGTAGATTTAAATTGGTGAAAATTGTTTGTCGGCTGTGGGAATCGAACCAGGATTCTCAAGATCCATAGGACGACTCGATACGTCCATTGATTAATTGGAAAAATGACTTTTAATTCATGCTACTGTTAAAAATTCTTGTTTCCAGGCAAAATGCTCTAAATAGAGTACAAAATATATCTAAGAAAGATGATAGTATGTTATGCATCAAGGGAGGAAAACAAGCGAGGGCTGAAGTCGAGGTTTGCCAACTTCACACAAGGGATAATCACGCCCTCCCGTGAAGCATATTATACTTTTCGTAACAAGTGCACAAAAATTACTGTCTTATCGAGACAAATGTCAAATATGGGTTGCGTAACTAGTTACCTAGGAAACGCCGCAAACAGCTAATCTCTCTAGGGAGAGAAACATCGCTCTAGGGAGAGAAACATGCTACCTAGAGAGAGAAACATAATGTTTGTCTCCCTAAGGGAGAAAAGCAGTGTTTCTCTCTCTAAAATTAGGAAATAAGAACGTGTTTCTTGTGCATGAGTTAGGAAAAAATTATTTAAAAACTATTCAAATAGAGATAGAGTTTTTTATTGGGTCAGTAAAATACTTATCCCGTGATGCAATTCTTGGCTTCGTAACATGTGTACTATACTGAACTGTACAACTGTTAATATTCTGTACCGAATATAAGTGAAAGTTACAGGATGGCCACTCATATTTGTACTAACTTTACTAACTAATTCTTGTTGTTGTTGTTCTCCCCAGGAATGGGTAACAGCCACCGACATCCGCATCTCCTTGGACCGTCTCAACACCTTCGGAGACGAAGTCTTCGGTGACCAGCAAGTACTCCGTTCGTATTTCTACGCGGTGGCAGACGTAGCCGTAGGCGCGCGTTGTAAGTGCAACGGGCACGCGTCCGAGTGCGTGACGTCTACAGGAGATGGTGGACCTCGTAGGAGAGTGTGCCTCTGTGAACATCATACTGCAGGACCGGACTGTAATGAATGTGAGCCGTTCTATAATGATGTGCCGTGGGGAAGGGCCACTGCCAGGGATGCACATGAATGCAAACGTAAGTGAATTTTAATAATATTAGTGCATGAAATTTTGGACAGGAGGTCGCTTTGATTAAATAGAGATTGAATTTTGAATAGAATTTGAACCAAATTAACTGAGCTACAGTATCAAATTTCAATTTTCGTCCCTGTAATCAAATTTGATTACAACATTTATTTTATTTTTTTTAATTTATATATCGGACCAACTACTCATGTCATATGCCGATATGTCCTTTGTATGGTCGCCACGGGCGGGACCCGAACCCACGACCTTATGGTTTTGACTCAGACCCTCAACCCGCGCGACCAACACGCGGGACTACAACATTTATTAAATATTTACTTATAATAGTAATTGAGCAGAGATTGTTTTTGTTCATAATTTATTTGCAAAATAAATAAATTTGAGAAAATCTCTAAATGATGTCTAGTCGTAATATAAAGAAACAAAAAAATAAATATATTATCACGCCTTTTACACATTACTGGATGTGGCACTTTGCCGTAGCAGATCTTGGTAAGTGATATATTTCTTCGCGTAAATTGCGGGTAACAACCGACAAATCATAACCCCTAATTTAAAAGCAATAGAAAATATAGTTTTACAATTAAAATAACAAGCACTATGTCAACATTTTTCAATTTGTACTGTTCCCTGGGTTACTATGTATCCAAACGATTTATGAAATAATTAATCAAATTGTAAAATAATAGTAACGTAATTAAAATTTGACAATCTAAACGTATTTGATAAAAATGCCTATGATTTTGCAATAAAACTACAACATTCACTATTAACAACAATTATTTATTTTCACCAAATTAAATCTACCCCTGTGGCTCCCTCACCCCTAATATCTTTGAGGGCCGTGATTCGACGGCTGGTAACCGCACTGCACGCGAAGAAACATATCGCTTACCGAGATCTGCTAAAGCAGGGTGCCACACCAAGTAATGGGTAAAAGGCGTGATGATATTTTTTTTTAAATTTATATATCGGACCAACTACTCGGGTCATATGCCGATTTGTCCTTTGTATGGCCGCCGCGGGCGGGACTCGAACCCACGACCTTATGGTCGTCAGTCAGGCCCTCAACCCGCGCGGCCACCACGCGGGACAATGATATATTTATTTATATATTTATTTATTTTCCTAAAAAAAAATCTTGTTACGCTACTGTATATAGAATACTGGTGAGGCAATATGCTGTACTGTTAAGATGAAATGGAAGCCTGCACTTTAGCGTTAAATTAACCATAAAAGACAGACATTAAATTACATACTAGGAAAGCATATTTAAAATTTTGTTCTTAAATTGAATAAACAATATATATTTAATTTGTCAAAACTTTAATTAAGTAAACAGTTCACTGGCCTATTTTTAACTTATAGCTTATAAATATGATACCTAAAACAATTTTCAAGTATTTTTTTTTTTAGATTATATACAACCAATTTTTTTTTCATTCCTGCTGAGATCTTTGACGCGCTATATCTCTAAAACTACAAAAGATATCTTAATTATGTTTACCCCATTCAATTTGCCACAATTTGTTTGTACTTACAAAATATAATTGAGGAAAATAATTTGAGCCAATCAGCAATAAAGTAGAATTGAAAAAAATCCTGCTGCGGGCTGTTTCTCCTGAACTATAACAGATATTCAAAATCGGTTTGAAATGTTAGATTCAGCAATATTAACTCTATATTTTAGTAGATTATTATTAAATTTTCTTAAATAATTTAGGAATAAATAAATAAATTAAAAGTAATTAACTAGCAGTTGATTTTTATCAACTGTTTCTAAATGCTTTAAAAGCGTAGAAATTATGATTCATCACATATATAATATTGAAAGGTATACCTGTCCCCTATTTGGACTCAACAACAAAGAAATATTTAACCGACCGCCGACATAACTTTAATTTATAAAATTCATACCTCGCTTATGCACTTTCTCGTCTTATATGGTGGTCTGTGATCTTTGTTGGACATTATTCATTTTATACGATGTTTATCAAACTGTTTAAAACCACTGCAATAACTTATTCTGATACAAGATACTCCATATCTACAATCGCAACAAATAAAATATTGCGAAAAAATACCTTTCTCCAAATAAACAACATAAAGATCGTTCTTTTATATTTACCGACAACAAGTTTAATTTCTTTTTATCGCATTTTAAAAGGAATTTTGACAGTATTAAATTATAACATGGTATGATTACAGGCAGCAAAAGTTCTTTCTGAATGTTTCAGATTCCATTATTTATTTATTTATATTATTTATGTTACGCTGTACAACAGGAATTTAATCCCAATTACAGTACAGGGTCCGCACTCACCGAGCCGCAGTGTGATAGTTTTTATATAATTTTTAGCTTGAGTGTGATTCGAACTCGGGATCTCCGGATTCGAATTTCGTATCGCAATCCATTCCACCGTACTGATTATAAGTTACTTTAATTGGGATTCAGTTCCTGTTGTGCAGAGTAACAAATAAATAATTAACAGTTATCTATATAACAAGAGAAGATTGACACTATCTTCACGGAATATTCATATAATTTTTTCACAAATATCACAAATAAATTAGAAATTTAACTAAGAATTATTATTATTTTGATAGATATCATCTGGATTTTATAATGTGAAAAAATCTTGTTGTTTTCTGGTTACCAGAGGTATGGCTTTACTTTCATTCTCTACGGGAGAAAATAGTACATTACGTTCTTAGGTCAGAACGGGCTTTATTTTAACAAATGTGAAGTTGATAACGAGACGGAGTTACTGACTTTATACGAGTTAAATAGGACTTTTTGTCACAAGTGCACTAAAATGACCCTTTTTTAATGCGTGTCATATTTGTAACATAAATTTATGGGGTAGGTGGCTCAGTGGTATCGAGTCGGCCTGTGGATCTTGAGAACCCTGGTTCGATCCCCACAGCCGACAAACAATTTTCACCAATTTAAAAATCTACCCCTGTGGCTCCCTCTCCACTAATATCTTTGAGGGCCGTGATTTGATGGCTGGTAACCGCATTTCACGCGACAAAATATATCACTTACCGAGATCTGCTTAGGCAGAGTGCCACACCCAGTAATGGGTAAAAGGCGTGATGATATATTTATTTATTTATTTATTTAAATTCAAATAAATTAGAAATTGCTGCTTTCCAGTTACCATGGATTTGGTAAAGAAAATAGCCTATTTCAAGTGATGTCATTGTCGCCTCGTTTTTGGCTGGTATAAATCTTATAATCCTAAAACTATATGGTAATAATAATTACGTCACAAAACAAGACAAATGAGCGTGGGGCCATAATAACTATCTTTATGTCAGTGTCAGTGTCAGTTTGGTTAAACACGCGACGTAATTCTTTTTGTTATACGAAACTTTGTTCAACAAATAAAATGTCATTGAAGGGAGGTGCATTTGTGGCAAAAAGTTCATGACAATAGAGCTGGGAACGTAATGTACTATTCTTCTTTAGGGATGAAACTAAAGAAAGAAATTTGAAACAAACCTATATCTTTTTTCTCTATCACTTAAAATATTTAAATCTGTTGGCTCTGGCGGTAGATATAATCCGTCATAAATAAACAGGCAATATTTGTCACAGTCGCTTGGGATCTCTCGTCCTATAATCACAGGTGAATGCGCCGACGCACGCACATCATGCGTAGTGCGTAGGTGACAATGAATATACGAGCAGTGAGTATTCACTTTGGTTCACTTTACAAGCAACGCGGATCATCATGGTTCAAGTTTCAGGGATTTAAACATTGGCCTTGATAGATCAACATTTTTTTCGATAGTTTACAGGGTAGGATTAAAGAAAATTTAAATTAAAATCTAGTTTTTAATTAAACAACTCACAAAATTAGAAATTTATATTTAAGTACAAATTGTGGTTTCCTTTCTAGTAACATCTTTATGGGGTCATAGTTTGACGGATGGTAACCACACTTTACATTACTTACCGTAATCTATTAGGAATATTTAAACTTTAAAATTAATAGTATAATACCAACATTTTCATTGTTTTAACAAAATGAAATGTAATAATTTTTATTTGTTAATTCTTATAAGTACAGACCTGTCTTGCTTGCATGATACGAGAAAATAATTTAAGTTTTCCTTTTTTGAATCTATTCAACTACTAACAGGCATTTGAAACATTTGAAAAAAGCTTTAAAATATTATGTAGTACCGTTTTAATTAAACTACTAAAAATAGAATTATAGTGGGACGAACATCAACTAAAAGTAACACAGAATCAAAATTATTTTAAAACATCGACGAATTTTTAAAATTAACTATTTACATTATGTCTATCAAGTTTGTCCATCAGTACGGTGGTGTGGATAGCAATATGGAATTTGAATCCGGAGATCCCAAGTTCGAATCTCACTCAAGCTAGAAATTATATAAACTACCACACTGCGGCTCGGTGAGAGCGGACCCTGTACTGTAATTGGGATTAAGTTCCTGTTGTACAGCGTAACATAAATAAATAAACAAATAATAGTTGACAAGCTCAAATTAAGTTTGTTTCAAATTAAAACTAAAACAAAACCCTACAAAACTCCACCCCCGTATAGTATTTAACAAAAATGATGTCCACGGGGGCTCCCCCAATTTGTTTACCTAGAGCAACCCCTAACGGTGATGGCGTCCATCATAGACTTTGCAATAATCTTTAAAATTATGGGGTTCGTAATGACGTCACACACAATTCCGTGAACGCCATCATCGACGTGGACGCCATCACCAACGTGAAGTTAGTTTTGAACTAGGTTACGTGAAGGCGAGTGACCTTGAAGTGGTCCCGGAGCGGTCCTGTTTTCCTACTCACTAAATTTCAAGATTTAGAACAATCGAAATTACTTATATAATATCGTGTTGAATTCAACTTATATCTCAATATCACGAGCGTGATTCAGTGGCGGATCCAGGGGGAGGGTCATGGGGGCCATGACCCCCCTAAGCATGGACTTTTTTTAAATGTTGGCCCTAATAGGTAATTATTAAAAAGTGTTGGCGTTCTTAGAGGAAACTTTTGAGGTGAAAAAATGATTTATTGTGATTTAAAGCGATTCCAAAGAAAATTTAATGTGATTGTAAAAATTATTTAAAGCAGGAATATAATATGAGCAAATACAAATGTTTTTTATATTTAGAAGATGTGTAATACCCTCCCCTCCCCGAGACAAAATTCACTCCATGACCCCCTCGAAGTCTGGATCCGCCCCTGTTCGGATTCCACTATAAGCTACTGTATTCAGGATTAAGTTCCTGTTGTGCAGACTAACAAATAATTAATTTAGCTGCATACTCGCGCAGTTAATATAAACGATAAAAGAGTCGAGCATCGTCAGCTGGTAGAAGGCAACGACACCAATCATATATTTGTTTTTGCTAAAACAAGGAACTTGATATCAGTTGCCATAACAACCATTTACTGACCTTAAACAGCGTGTGAACCTGTTTAGTTCTCGTCGCAAAAACTAATCAAATACCTATCAATATGATTGCAGTTTCCTTGCAACGTACATATAAAAAACTAATTACATTTGTGAAACAATTCCGGAATAATGTAAAAGTCAGATTGGAGAATGATTGCGACAGATGGTAAGATAAATAATACTGTGTGTTACTAACTGTTCTTTGATGTGGAGTGCACAGCGCAATGGCGTATAGTTGGCAAGTGACATGACTTGCATTCCAGAGTGACGCTACATGCAGTTTTGCAGGACACTGCTTAAATTATCCAATAATATAACTCTCTGTGGTTTAAGCAATTTTTACTTCCTCCATTAATTGCTAGCAATTACTTTTTATTGCTTGCTGTTTCCCAAACAATACTTCATAGATTTAACTTTAATGGATTTTAAGGTATGTTTCGAGTTGATTGTCTATAGCTTATAATAGTATTAGAACTAGAGATTTTCAAAAAAAATCTGATGTGGCATCACATGACTTCCTTGTACGCATATTGTACTATAGCTACATTTATTTATTGCACATATTTGACATTGACATTAAATTTCTTATTTTTTGTTCTAATCCATAGCAAACTTAATTACATGAAACAAGAAATATATAATTTTTAAATTTAGATTTCTCGCTTATACAAAAGACTAATTTAAACATTCTTAATGTGCTAGACGCAGAATTTCATTCTCCAAAACTTTATTTGCAGCATTTATTTCTAAAATCAAAATAATACAATTTTTTTCAAGAAAAACTGTAATGTATCACTTCCGGTTAGTCCATTTTAACCAAAATCTATTATGTTATTTCCATTGATATAGTAGTCTTATGTACCACATTTTAAAACGTTTGGATTATATTTGAATATAGTTTTTCATTAAAATCTATTATAGGCTTCAAGTAAAGTACTACTTCCGGAAGTTATATAATGACCAAAAAGGGAGGTGCACAACTAGATGTTATAACAGTCCTAAATATACAATTTCAATTTTCTGTTATGCGAGATTCATACGTACGTACAGACGTCACGACGAAATTAGTCAAAATGGATTCAGGGATTGTCAAAATGAATATTTCCGCTGAAATCTTAAAACCGAAAATTTTCGCGATTACAATACTTTCTTTACTTCGTACAAGGAAGTAAAAAATGTAACCCGACCCGACTCGATGGATATTCAACCCGACCCAACTTGATGAATTCCTGCCTGACCCGACCCAATGGATATCCAATCTAACCTAGTTACGTGTATCCTATTTGACCCGATATGTACCCAACTGATCCGAAAGTTAATGTTACAAGGAATAAGTAGTATTTGAATAGGTACAATTATGTTAATATTAACTACTATTAATTTAAATCGACTCATATATTCACGAGTAGCTCAAACTGATTAGTTTAAAGTTTAAAGAGTGGTTCGGCTTTCATTGTAAGCTACTATAATTGTAATTAAGTTCTTGTTGTGCAGTAATACAACTGCATTATATTTGCGGTTGACAAACCGACATTTCTCAAACGCAATATTGCAATATCCGCATTACAAATATAATAACTGTTCGCGACGTGTAACCCTTAACAAGTATGTTGTCGTGAATAAGCATTTAGCATTCCTTGAGTCTTGTATCACTCGTCAGATCTAGCTAGCTCGCAGCTCACTTGATCTGTGTTGGTGGAGACTTCTTTAGGTCTTACTTCATGCGTACGAGTTACGCATTGTGCGTGAGCGGCAGGAATAAGACGAGTATGCGTTGAAAGTTGATGTAGTTTTTTGTTTGATGGAAGACGATGAACCAGATCGGAGCAAATGAGGTGTTATTATATTACAAACTTCAAGGAAAATTGCTGTGAATGTAATTGTAATAATTTTGTTTGTTGTTGGTTGTTATAGAAACATGAGAAGAATTTTTTTTGAGGCTATTATAAGTATTAAATATTAATTATAAATAAAATAAATATATCATCACATCTTTTACCCATTACGGGGTGTAGCACTCTGCCTAAGCAGATCTCGATAAATGATATATTTTTTCGCGTGAAGTGCAGTTGCCAGCCGTCTAATCACGGCCCCCAAAGATATTAGTGGAGAGGGAGCCACAGGGGTAG
This sequence comes from Pterostichus niger, assembly GCA_947425015.1. Classification (NCBI taxonomy): domain Eukaryota; kingdom Metazoa; phylum Arthropoda; class Insecta; order Coleoptera; family Carabidae; genus Pterostichus; species Pterostichus niger. The sequence goes on from OX380342.1 coordinate 1,740,274, forward strand.
ATTTAAATTGGTGAAAATTGTTTGTCACTCGACTCGATACCACTGAGCCACCTACCCCATTAATATAATATTAATTATATTTTTTGTTCTAATAGTAATTTGCATATTAAGGGAAGAAAGTGGGACATTTCTTCGCGAAGAGAAAAAAAATGTCATTTCCTTAATACAAATTTTTTTTCAATACAATATAAATAAAGCTGTTAGTAATGATGTAGTTATTTGTGTATTAAGAGCATAAAGTGATTCTTTGTTATTCGAGCACGGTAATATAGTATAAGAGGAACAAAGACACTTTACGTTCGTGATACACACATATTTTTTCCTACGATTGCATCTTTTATTTATTTATTTATTTATGTTACACTGCATAACAGAAACATAATCCCAATTACAGTACAGGATCCGCACTCACTGAGCCGCAGTGTAGTAGTTCATATACAGGGTGTAACATGAAAACCTGGCCATAGGCGTTTAACATGGGAAATCAGTTTTTCCTTGCGCAAAAGTGGCCAATTGATTTTAGACAAAAATGATTCAAATAAAAGTTGTAGAGCTTGAAATTATGGATCTAAATCAGTTTTCAGATTTTATTTTGCACATTTTGTAAGCGAAATAATCGCATTAATATTTTATAAGAATTTATACTTTATAGTGATAGCTATGGAATTGAGACAAAATGATAAACAAATGTATGACGTTTTAACTATCAGATTTGTGATTTATTTAAGTGACAAAGGTGATTGTTGTTATATCATTATTGAAAATGGATAATTTTATTTTATAATTTTTTAATATTTATTATAATAAATAATAGAATTTTTACGCAAATAATTATTTTATTTATTTAGAAATAACATTAAATTACAAAAGATGTTTGAAAAGTTCTCAGTTTTGTGCTAAGCAGTAGCCTAATCTATTGTAAAAACTATTTCTAACATTGCACAACTATCTAATATTTATTTTGTTACATTCGCCTACAACAGCGTTTTTAAGTTCTTGCATGGCATTGTATCTTTTTTTATAAACGCAAGACTTTAAGTGTCGTCATAAAAAAAAGTCACAGGGATTTAAATCTGGAGACCGTGCTGACCAGTTTACTGGCCCTCCACGCCCTATTCAACTTTCTGGAAACGTATCATTCAGATAATTTACAACTTCTCTTGTATTATGGGCAGGACAGCCGTCGTGCTGGAACCACACATACTCATTATTTGCGTGGGCTATTTCTGGTCCTACTATTTCTCGTAACAATTCTAAATAAGTGTTTCCATTTAATCGTTTAATAAAAAAAGGACTAAAAATTTTGTTGCCTAAAATTCCTGCCCATACATTTACTAATTGTTGATATTGTGTTCTGGATTCAATAACAATGTGCGGATTTATCTGAGACCAGTGTCGAAAATTATTTTTATTTGGTTCGCCATTCAGCGTAAATGTACACTCATCTGTAAATAATATGTTTTTTAAAACCCTCCTATCATTGTTGGCCTTTTCCATAATTATTTCGCAAAATGTTCCGCGTCGTTCGCAATCGTGTCCAAAAATATCTTGGTGGTATTGTATTTTATAAGAATAGTATTTGTATTTTTTTAATATTCTATAAACCGTCATGAAACTAATATTTAGTTCTATTGAAATTTCTCGTACACTGAGATTTGGTTCCATTTCTATTAATGCTATTATTATTTATATTTCCATGCACATATTCCTGTTCCACCTGATTATTAAATGTACCGGTCTTCTCAAATTTGGTAATAAAGTTCTGAATTGTTATTTTACTTGGAATGTTATGGTGCGACCAAATAATACTGATTAAATCACGTATTCTTCGAAAACTTTCACCAGAATAATTCCACTTAATAATTTGTAACTTTTCTTTATGTGAATAGTTATCCATTTTCAATAATGATATAACAACAATCACCTTTATTGTCACTTAAATAAATCACAAATCCATTTAAAACTAAACTTTTCTGACAGTTAAAACGTCATACATTTGTTTATCATTTTGTCTCAATTCCATGGCTATCACTATAAAGTAGAAATTCTTATAAAATATTAATGCGATTATTTCGCTTACAAAATGTGCAAAATACAATCTGAAAACTGATTTAGATCCACAATTTCAAGCTCTACAACTTTTATTTGAAGCATTTTTGTCTAAAATTAATTGGCCACTTTTTCGCAAGGAAAAACTGATTTCCCATGTTAAATGCCTATGGCCAGGTTTTCATGTTACACCCGGTATAATTTTAGCTTGAGTGAGATTCAAACTCGGGATCTTCGGATTCGAATTCCCTAACGGTATCCACACCACCGTACTGTCATTATTCTCTTAACAGATGTCACTAATATCAAATCATATCTTATGACTTTTGTTTCTTAGGGAAGAAAAATGTACTTTCTTCCCAAGATGTCGGTAAAATCTTGCATGTAATTAAGTAGTGTTTGCTTTTACGCATCCTGGTTTTTCTCCTTGTACGTCCTGTTAAGGTATTGTGTGGCGTGTGTTGTTTTATGGCGGCTGGGCCGGGGTTTATGGGTCTAGAAGATGCAATGGACTAAACCCCTTTCACCCCCTACTAACCGTCTGATCAGTCGTTAGTGTTTGTTAGTTACCGACCTGGTGATTAACAGCGTGTTGCCTTTAACCCATTCCACAAACAACTGAGCGGTGAATAATTAAGATATTTATTAGGTATTTCTAAAAATTTTGACACAATTTCAAACATAAGTTTTTTTTTATGCCATTTTTTGAATCACCCGATATGAGACAGCTATTTATATATAATTTAAAACTATTTAAATATAAATACACAAACCTTGAAATTTAAATGTAGATACATTAACTATTAAAAGACCATTAAATAGTGCACTTTGCATACAATGCTACACAAATTCTATTTCATTTTTAATGTTTGTTCGATCTCAATATTCAATATACCACAAAGAAATAGTTACAAAACAAAGGGGTAGGTGGGTCAGTGGTATCGAGTCGGATCTTGAGAACCCTGGTTCGATCCCCACAGCCGACAAACAATTTTCACCAATTTAAATCTACCCCTGTGGCTTCTCCTCCACTAATATCTTTGAGGGCCGTGATTTGGCGGCTGGAAACCGCACTTCACGCTACAAAATATGTCACTTACCGAGATCTGCTTAGGCAGAGTGCCACACCCAGTAATGGATAAAAAGCGTGATGATATATTTATTTTATAAAGACAAGACTAGAAATTCTGTATTTCTTTCTTTGAGCCTTATATATAAATCTGAAGTTTTAATTTCTCATTCTTATTCTCGTCCTTGTCCTGGTAGGTAGTGGGCCATCCCACTGCGTTGTTTTTGGGTCGCAAGTGATACAGAATTAGGGTCGACACTGCCGACAGTCATCTGTTTGACTCACCCGCTGTGGTATTAATAGATGCTGGATGGAGTGCTCTCTTACTCATTCACGTAATCATATGCGACATGACACAATAGCTAATGCTGAATAGAATGCTAGGGAGAAAATGGTTTGGAAAGGATTTATTAGGGTGCGTTTGAATGAGGCTGTAATAGGGGAGGCAGTTGTAAACATAGAGATTATTTGATATCTGAAATAAATAAAGTAAATAATCATCACGCCGTTTACCCATTACTAGGTGTGGCACTGTGCTGAAGCAGATCTCGGTAAGTGATATATTTCTTTGTGTGAATCAGCCGTCAAATCACGGCCCTCAAAGTTGTTAGTGGAAGGGGAGCCACAGAGGTAGATTTCATTTGGTGAAAATTGTTTGTCGGCTGTAAGGATCAAACCAGGGCTCTCAAGATCTATTAGAAAATAATTAGCTTGAATACAAAATGTCTTACACAAACTGTGCCATAATTGATGTATATTAAATATGAGTTTTCTACTGTGATTGCGTTCTAATTATTTTACAGAAAAATGTTCCAATTGAAAGTTAATTAATTTTACTTATTTCAGTTCTGCCAAAAATTGTCAAAAACTAAAATTACTTACATAATCATGAAACGCTGTCCTATACGAGACATATTTTTAGTTTGATTTTAATAGTAACTAAATAAATAAAATGAAATATCCAGACTGAATGAGACGCAGAATTTAATTCCATACAACTTTTATTTCGAAAGCTTCTAGTAAAATATATACCTAGGTACATATATCATGACGCCTTTTATTCATTACTGTATGAGGCATATGTTGAAGCAGATCTCGGTAAGTGATATAAGTATGCGCGTGAAATGTGGTTACCAGCCGATAAATGATGCATCCCAAAAATGTAATTCTCGCATGATGTAGTTTTCGTATGGAACTCAAAAATTAAAACAGATTTGAAAATGTCCTTATCTCGGTACTTCTCATTTTTATTTTCCTAGTTTCAATGGTCTTGAATCACTTCTATTTCCCTAAGGAGTACTAGTTATTTTTATTTCCTTCAGTAAATAATTATTTTGATAAGAATAAAATTAACATTTTTTACCGGTTGTATATAAATTTAATTTATTTTGGACGTAAATAAATTTGTGATTAATAATATCGAGTCGGCCTGTAGATCTTGAGAATCCTGGTTCGATCCCCACAGCCGACAAACAATTTTCAATTAAATCTACCCCTGTAACTAACATCTTTGGGGGCCGTGATTTGACGGCTGATAACCGCAAAAAAATATATCACTTACCGAGATCTGCTTTGGCAGAGTGCCACGCCCAGTAATGGATAAAAGACGTGATGATATATTTATTTATTTAATTATAATATAAAGAAGCGTATATATCTAAGACCAAATGCAAACAAGAAACAACGAGCAGGAACAAATTCTTTTTATTATTTTCAAAACAGACTGAAGGTTCTTAAGCGAGTAAGTAAACATTTCTTCAACAAACATCTTCACATGTTCTTCTCTGAACATCTCACTACAAGTACGATTCGCAAACACGCTTCCTGGTGAATACTCACACACATAACACGTATGTCTAAAGGTGAATGCTCTAAGCATGGTTCCACATTAGCAAGTATCGTTCGACACCGTCTTCTTCATTTCATCTTTACTTCTTTGTTTATTTTACATTTATTTTGTTCTTTCTTCGCATCGAACTTACTCTCACATCCCTCTGATTTACCTGTGTTGACATTTAAGATCTGTTCTATATTTCTAATTATAGATAGGCCTGTCTTTCTTCGCATGTAATGACATACTAACTTAGATGAACTAATTTAAGATGCATTCATTTAGTACTAGATAAAAGATATATTGTCTTAGTTCATAGATTTTGTATTACACAAATAATAAATTATTTTATATTAAATCAATGGAATTGAGAACCCCTGTGGTTGTCCCTACACTAATATCTTTGGGGCTGTGATTTGACAGCTGGTAACCGCATTTCATGCTAAGAAATATATCACTTATCTGGTATAGCAGAGTAATTCTTTTAAATTGTTTCAAATAATAATATTAATAATAATAGCATTTATTTACGGTAAGAAAACCTTTTACAAAAGACAAAATAGACAGTATTACATATAGTATAAATATTAAAAAATAAATAAATAATAAAAATTTAATTGGTTAATATAATATTTTTAACGCTATGTTTAAATGTATGGAAATCCTCACCAAATATAGATAGATTTACATAATTGTCATTGACGTTATACGATATTCTGTTCAAAGGGGAATGAAGAATATAATTAGTTTTTGCGTTATTCACTTTTAATAATTTTATATTACGAGTATGATACTGAGGTACTACCACTGAAAACATATCAAGAATATCTGTCGATTTAATTAAGTTACGAAATAATAAAAATAATATATCATCACTCAGTGGTATCGAGTTGGCCTGTGGATCTTAAGAACATTGGTTCGATTCCCACAGTTAACAAACAATTTTCACAAATTTAAATCTACCCCAGTGACTTCTCCTCCTCTAATATCTTTGAGGACCGTGATTTGACAGCTGGTAACAGCACTTCACGCTAAAAATATATCACTTACCGAGATCTGCTTAGGCAGAGTGCCACATCCAGTAATGGGTAAAAGGCGGAATGATATATTTATTTTGTTTATTTATAAATTAGTAAAAATATATACTTATGTCTAAATAAGACTATGTATCTCTGGGATTAAATATCTATTGTACATCTAATATTTTCAGTAGTGAAACGATTCTAAATTAATAAAAAGTCACCTTATGAGGGCATCGTCAGAGGCTGGCTAGCACAATTAGTAACCATAGACGCGTTTCGCTCTTATTAGAGCTCATCATTATGGTATAACTCACTTCTTCACCTTAGTTATACCATACTGATGAGCTCTAATAAGAGCGAAACGCGTCTATGGTTACTAACTGTGCTGGCCAGACTCTGACGATGCCCTCATAAGGTGACTTGGAAGCTGAATTTTGTGAAACATAGCCAAGTGTTTATTTCATATTTTTTATTAAACCTTGTTTTACCAAGTGTTGGATGACAATTAATTTTGTCGCTGTTGTTGTTTCTAAATTATTTTAAGAAAAAATGTTTAAAACAAAAGTTGCAGACAACTAAATTTTCTTCTATTTTTATTTGAAGCAATTTTCTGTACGACAATTTAGAAACATGTAGTATTGGAAAATATGCGATATCACAATTTAATTGTTATTAATTTAATTATCGTAATTCTATTGAGCAATATTTAAAATCTTCTGAGAACAAACTGTATTTAATTTTATTAGTCTAGCCATAAATAAAACACTCTTTAATAGGAATATAATTCTCGTCCAATAAAAATAATATTCTAGGATATAAATTTATGTTATACTGCTGCTACGCAAATTGTACCAGACATTTAAATATTTATAATAACGTCAATAAACATCATTTCTTGGGTGTTCTGGTATGCAATATGCTATTTATATACTGTCGCGATAAAGTAAATAAATTATAATTAGCATATTCATGCGTACAAAAATTCATTTAGTTTGCAAACTAATTTATAATAATATTAAACTAGAAATATTTATAGGCCTTGTCAAAAACCAAGTCAGTGACAAGTTCGGATTCCACTATAAGCTATTGTAATTAAGATAAGTTCTTGTTGTACAGAGCAACAAATTAATTAATTAATTTAAATAAATAAATATATCATCACGCCTTTTACCCATTACTGAGTGTGGCACTCTGTCTAAGCAGATCTCAGTAACTGATATATTTCTTTGCGTGAAGTGCGGTTACCAGCCATCAAATCACAGCCCCCAAAGGTATTAGTGGAGAGGAAGCCACAGGGATAGATTTAAATTGGTGAAAATTGATCCACAGACCAAATCGATACCACTGAGCCACCTACCCCATAAATAAATTTAAAACATTAGAAATTTATGAAAAGGGAATCTTATTGTTTTTTGTGTATTTATCCATTAAATGTAAGTTGAATACCACTGGTTAGTTGTGTACCAAACTGATTTATAAATCCAGATAAAAAAATGCCAGTGTACAATCCAATTAGAAATCAACAGTTTCTCCAACAGCAAGTTGTTATTTGTTTGCAAAGTATATTTACGCATCTTGTGGAGGAACATTCAACGATTGGCAGAAGGAGATCGCCACCCACATAGCTCTGTCCTCTTTTCGCTTATGGAGCTGCTTATAAGATTATCATGTTTAATTTATTAGTCTTGTTTCACTTCAACTTAAACATGGATATTGCAATTTATAGTTATTATAAGGCGCATGGAAATTTTGATTTTAATCGCTGATAACTATAGGTTATTTAAGCGGCTTGAATACCTATCATTTTACTTTAAATATATGTGGTATACTTCAATTAGAAACCAATTTCCTTATAAAAAACTGTTTTACAATTTTCACCAAATAAATCTATCCCTGTGGCTCTCCCTCCACTAACATCTTTGGAGGCCGTGATTTGACGGCTGGTAAACGCACTTTACGCAAAGAAATATACCACTTACCAAGATCTGCTACGGCAGAGTGGTATCGAGTCGACCTGTGAATCTTGAGAACTCTGATTTGATCCGCACAGCCAATAAACAATTTTCACCAGATTAAATCTACCCCTGTGGCTCTCTCTCTACTAACATCTTTGGAGGCCGTGATTTGACGGCTGGTAACCGCACTTTACCCGAAGAAATATATCTCTTACCGAGATCTGCTACGGCAGAGTGGTGTCGAGTCGGCCTGTAGATCTTGAGAACTCTGGCTCGATCCGCACAGCCAACAAACAATTTTTACCAGATTAAATCTACCCCTGTGGCTCTCTCTCTACTAACATCTTTTTTTGCCGTGATTTGACGGCTGGTAACCGCACTTCACGCGAAGAAATATATCCCAATAATGGATAAAAGGCGTGATGATATATTTATTTATTTATAAGTTGTGATTCAAAACTATTCTATTTTTGCATCTGCAAACGACATTTTATTTTTATTTGATAGAAGGGACAAATGGGCCATGAAAAAAAAAACGTATGTCTGAAATTAATTAGGTAATTAACTGTCAATTAACATTTCTTTCGATATACGTTTCACATGTTCAAAACTTCTCAAATAACTCACACGTACTCCATCAACAACGAATTAAAAAAGATAAGAAAGGAAGTGAGCGTCAACTGCGCTTATATTTAAAAAAAATCCATCCAATAGCAGATAGACACTCTATTAAAAGATCTGAAAACGAATCAAAAATATAAGTCTGTCAGTACGGTGGTGTGGATTTCGAATCCGGAGATCCCGAGTTCAAATCTCACTCAAGCTAAAAATTATATAAACTACTACACTGCGGCTCGGTAAGTGCTGACCCTGTACTGTAATTGGGATTACGTTCCTGTTGTACAGCGTAACATAAATAAATAAATAAATAAATAAGAAAGGAAGGCAAATTTCCTGTTGCGCATTTGCATTGACTCGTCTTGCAATTCAAATAAGACCTCTTCCAATCACTCTAGTCTTCCAGACATCCAGACAGCCTATACAAAGGTACAAAACGTAAATCGGCCTTTACATACATACATACAAACGTCTCGTCGCCAGCTAAGAAAGAGGTGACAAGACAGACCAGAGCCAAGACCAAGATCAACACATATGGAGAGACTTCGCCTTACTCACTCAGTCTACGTTCACACTCGCAACGAACAACTTCGTGGCTCACGAACAAAAAACTTACGAGTATTTCCGTGTTGCTAGAAACTGTACCTGCACACAGCTCTCCAAACAATGTGTATCTATGGTGATTTGTTTAAAAAGTCGTGCGTTTTTCGATGAACATTTTTTAATTATTTTTAATGATGACTTCCGCAAAGTGGGCTGTGATTTTAGCATTAGTGTTTTGTTTTATAAGTGAGTCTAAGCCTACTAGATGGGATGGATCAATCCCTTGGTTTTCTGATTCATGTAAGTGATCTTCTTCAGCTGAAATTTTAAATTCTTTTCAGCAATTCCTGAATTTTGGATTAGCTAATTCTAGTCCGATTTAAATCTGATATTAGAGTTTATTTAAACTAATTTGAGAATATGGTTTAGCTTATATTGGCTAATCCAAAATTCAAATTAGCTAAAATTATTTTGAGAATTAGGGTTTTAATGATAGTAATAATGGAAAATGATGCCATAAAGATTATAAATGTTCGTTTAGAACAAGTTATAACTGTAATTTAATATTTATAACTTAACATTGTTGACATTACTGTTAGTAATTTGTAATTATTTATGTTCAGTTGTCAAACTTCTAAAAGATTTGTTCACACACACTCATAAAACCAATAACAGATGACATACGAGACAATATTACTTTCATATATTTTCTTCTGTCAAACGTACATAAATTATTTTAAAGAAAAAAGCTTAAAATAAAACTTAGGGAAAACTAAATTTTCTACCACTTTTATTTGAAGCATTTTTCTGTAAAATAATTGACAAACGCTTGACACTCGTAAATATTCACGGTATAAAAAGCTTCAAATAAAATTTACGGAAAACTAAATTTTCTAGCACTTTTATTTGAAGCATTTTTCTGTAAAATAATTGACAAACGCTTGACACCCATAAATATTCAAGGTATAAAAAGCAGAAAATAAAACTTAGGGAAAACTGAATTTTCTATCGCTTTTATTTGAAGCATTTTTCTGTAAAATAATTGACAAACGCTTGACATCCATAAATATTTAAGGTATAAAAAGCAGAAAATTCCTGCGTGTAATTTTTTTCTCTCTCCTGTCAACTACTCACCATGAATTATATTTTGATACAATCTGTATATTTATTAATTTTTTCGAGGTGTTATTTATTAATTTTCAAATCTGTTAACTGTTATAAAAACTGATTTTAATTGACAAAAAAAAGCTATGAATGTTCAGCTGATTCATCCGATATAATATGTGCCCATTTGATTGGTGAGTTCTTGAGTTTTAGAACTAATAATTATGTAACATGTAACTGAAACTGTACTTAAAGTATCTAAATTAATTTAAAGGCAATTTATCTTATTATCGTCGTCTTTTGTTGTCACGCAACGTACTTGGAATTCTATTTTTGTTTTGGAAAATTGTTTTCGAAGTTTGCAGTATGAGAATGCTTTCTGTGTTCCTGTTACTAAGTATCGTTTTTAATTCTAGCAGTAATTAATGTGAAAGTTTATAGACGAAAAATACAAAATTAATTAGGTATATATTTATTCCATAATTAGTTATATTTCTTACTTGAGCTAAAAGCAAAGAAATAATATAAGTTTATCTGAGAGATATAATAACAAGTGGTTATAATTTCTGTTGTAGTTAGAGGTATGGTATTCAAGAACAAATTAAAAATGTATTTGGTGAAAATTAGGCTATAATTAAATTTTTTTTCGTACTAAAATTACCTTAACTCAAACAGCGTTTTGTAGTTATTTTCTGTTGTTCTTTTTAATTTTTTAAATATTTGTTGAATGTTTACAAAATAGTTAAATGAACTTCAAGATATTGACAACCTCTTTAACCCACATTCCCAATTATTTCTCACTTAATTAAACTTTTAATTAACAGCTGATCACCTAGGATACTTTAATTAAACCTTGTTTGAAACTAGATCAACAAACCTTCAATACTTTCATAGTTATTTCTGGACCATATTATATTACATTTTTAAAATGAATTTACTCACATGACTGATACTCAGTTTTTATTTTGTGGATTTGAGAATCCTGGTTCGATTCCCACAACCGGTAGACAATTTTCACCACGTTAAAATTACCCCTGTGGCTCCCCCTACACTACCATCTTTGGGGGCCGTGATTTGTCGGCTGGTAACTGCACTTCACGCACATAAATATATCACAGTAAAGTGTCACGCCCAGTAATGGGTAAAAGGCGTGATGATATATTTATTTAAAATTACCTCTGTGGCTTTCCCAACATTAACATCTTTGGGGGGCGTAACTTGACGGCTGCTAACTGCACTTCACGGGCATAAATATACCACTTATGAGATTTGCTACGGTAGAGTGTCACGCCCAGTAAGGGGTAAAAGGCGTGATGATATATTTATTTAAAATTTCCTCTGTAGCTTTCCCAATATTAACATCTTTGGGGGGCGTAACTTGACGGCTGCTAACTGCACTTCACGGGCATAAATATATCACTTATGAGATTTGCTACGATAGAGTGTCACGCCCAGTAAGGGGTAAAAGGCGTGATGATATATTTATTTAAAATTTCCTCTGTAGCTTTCCCAATATTAACATCTTTGGGGGGGCGCAACTTGACGGCTGCTAACTACACTTAAATAGATCTGCTACGGCAAGTATATATATTTGGCTTGAGTGAGATTCGAACTCAAAATCTCCGAATTCCCACCACCTCTCTGCCATTTGTTGATTGATTGTACTCGAACCATTTTAATGTCTATTTCAATGTCTTGAATGTAATGAATTGATAGTGTAGTACAGGTCGTCAGTCTCATGGCCACCTTGACTCATACTCATACTCTTGTAAGTTCTAAATATGGAAATAGCGCACGGCCCCGTGTTGGCGCCAACCTGCTGCTTCAGCTCGCAGTCGCTGCTGTTGCAGCTCTGTCTCGGAGCACGGTGCCTCGCCAACTAGATTAAGATGCTATCTCAGATACTGGGAGCACACGAGTATCCTGTCAGATGAATAACACAATCATCTACAGCTTCATAGTTGTACTACGAACGTGGTTTCTTTCTTCATTGATTGTTAAACCCTTCTGGGTACTTTTAAATTTTTAATACTTCACGTGCCGTTGTCATACCATCGACAACGAACAACCGAACTGTTATGTAACCCTAAAAATTAAATATAAAAAAGAAACTTCATTTTTTAATATAAATAACAACAAATAATAACTTTAAATTATTTTGAACAATTTGTGTCATATATTATTGACTGTCAAACATTTCTAAATTATTTTAGAAAAAAAATACTTCAAATATAGGTAATATTTGAAGTATTTTTTTATCAAAAATCATTTACAAATAAATATTTGACAATCGAAAATATTCGATGGCAATCACCCAGTCATAAAATAAAATTGTCTTTCTTCAATTAAGAGAAGAAAGTGATAGTTTTCATCCCTAGAGAAGAGGTAAATTTTTCTTAACTAAGGAAAGAAAGTACAGCGATATCCTTGGCAACTGAAAAGCAACAGTATGATTTAAAATTAGTGACATCTGTCAAAAGAATACTAAATCTTAATTAAAAAAACACGATAAACATCACAATTAAAGTGAGTGAAGTAAATGTCATTTGACATGGTGACCAAGGAAAAGTGACGTGTATTTGCAAATACAACTCCTTTGATTTATATAAAATAATTATTAAATTTCTTCTATTACAAACGTAAAAATGTATGTAACATAAATTGGAAAGAGCCATTGAAAAATTCGTACTCGTTTTGAAATGAAACCCCTTCCTCACTAGTATTACAATATATTATTTCTACGACCTTAACTGAAAGTAGGATTTTCTTCCCTCATATGCGGGTCGAAAGTAGGCAATTTTCTTCCAGTGCGAGGAAACATAATTTTCATTCCTTAGGAGAGTTTATTTGTGGTTGTTTCATTGAGAACCCTCTTTCGATCTCCCCAACCGACAAACAATTTTCATCAAATTAAATCTATCCCTGTGGCTTCTCCACCACTAACATCTTTAGGGGCCGTGATTTGACGGCTGGTAACCGCACTTCTAGCGAAGTAATAGATCACTTACTGAGATCTGCTTCGGCAGAGTGCCACACCCAGTAATAGGTAAAAGGCGTGATGATATATTTATTTATTTATTATATATTTTTGTTTTTATTTAATTGATATGAAAGAATGATTGTGAAATAAATCATATGTATATAAACTAATGAAAAGTTGAAACAATTTTGTATGAAACCAACTCGAACAATTCAAGTATTTATCAAAACGAAAAGCAAGTGAATTAAATACGACATTTCATCTACTTTGTATTCAACACACGAGCGATTTGTTGTTAAGTTCGATTAAACCTGCGATACAATTCATCAATATTTATTACCACCCACGTCTTCGACGGCAGACAGACACCAGCAGACAGTATTTCCATATTCTCGTGGTGCCTGGTGACCAAACGAAACCGTCGCGACTCGCGACAGCGAATCCTCTTGGAAACAACACTCGACTGTATTTATTTTTAAATTTATTCATGCGTTTGTTACGTTTTTGTGTTGATTGTTATCTGCTAAGGTGTGTCTTTGAAAAGTTTTTCTAGAGGTTTTTATAAATGGAAGTTTTTTGATAGTTCTTTGAGGATGTGTTTGTAAGTTTTTTGTTAGCCTTAGGGTGTCTATTTATTTGAAAACAATTTATAAATAATAATTCATCTTAATTGTTTATAGAGGAATCTGAACCACTAAGTAGACACCATCGTATTTTTTATATAAGTTTAAATCAGCGAGATTTTACTTACTTCGGTTTTATTTACAGCACAGAGAACCAACATCTTATAGTAGAATACGAACCACTCAAACTCAATCATATTTTAGACATTAAACTTAGGAAAGTATAAGTTCTGTAATTATGATACATAAATGACAATTTCATATTTACAAGCGTTTCTTATCGTGTAATGTAGCATGCAATTAGTAGCTATGAATTTAATGCAATATAATTTATGGACAATATGACAAGTTAATTTTCTAATTCCCATATTAGTTCCATCCGTACATCAGCGTTTTTATGAATGTTAAAACACGTGTTCATTCGTGTCGTTTATAGAACAAACAATTTTCACCAATTTAAATCTACCCCTGTTTCTCTCCCACCACTAACATCTTTGGGGGCCGTGATTTAACGACTGGTAACCGCACTTCACGCGAACAAATATATCAGTTACCGAGATCTGCTTAGGCAGAGTGCCACACCCAGTAATGAGTAAAAGGCGTGATGATATATTTATTTATTTATTTTTAATAATTATTGTGTAAAGTTTTGAGAATTAAGTACAAGAATTTTGCTCAAATGCAAAAATTAAAATACAGATGTTTTATAGCTTCGCAAATATAAACATAAGCTTTCAATATTTGACAAGAATAGTTATTTTTATATTAAGGGAAAGAAGTGAGATATAGAAGCAATAGGAGCTATTATTATATATATTTCTCAAAAGTTTAGGTTTACAATTAAATTAAATCTGAAATGCTAGAACTTATAAAGGATTAGTATTATCCTGTTAGAAGCACGGTTAAATCGAATACATTTTAAAGTATTAAGTAAAGAAATAGATTTATAAAAATGTAAATTAATAATCTTGTTAGCTATGGATATAAATTCCAGTTAATAAAATGCAAATACAGTACAATATTTCATCTAAAAGAATAAAAGAACTTTAGCGGCATGAAGGCACCTACCATCTCCCATACCTGTATATCTCCAGCGACTCTACCGCAAGTAACGTAATTTATGGTCACTTTAATGCACAATTTAATTTAACGAGATTATCTAAAATTAGAATTTCATTCCATACATGTACAGAGAGTGGACGGTGGATAATATAATGCGAACCAAGAGCGAAAGAACAGATGAACAGAACGTGATGCTGGGGCGCGGTCGCCGTGGGGCCCCGGGCGGCGCTAACAAGCCGCGTTCCCATCGGCGAGGCCTCCGCCCTCAACAGAATGCGCACATGCAAACCCTACCACAAATAAGACATTTATCTAGATATTTGTTGCTGTACATCTTAGAGAAAAATACTTCAAGTAAAGTCTGTAGATAATTAAATAACAAACAATTTCTTTCATTACAAATTTTTTGTCAAGTTAATAATACAGCCACAAATAAAGAAAATCTATTTCTAGTATACATCAAACGAGACTGCTGCTGCCATCTCTTTGTTAACTGCGGAACTATATACGTGTACAAATATCTCGAAATTGGTACATTTAATTGAAAAATGTTTCAAACAAAAGTTATAGAGAATCGAAAAATTAAGAGACTTTATTTGAACCTTTTTTTAATTTATCCTCTATCTTTCAAAATATTCACCAATTTATGTAGCATACAACTGACTTCATTTCAACATGTTTTCACCTATCAAATCACATTAAAATGTTGTAAAAGTCTGCACATGAGCAGAGAACAAATGTAAACACATCATTTAAATACCCTCATCGGGATACGAACATGTAAACCTTACTTACAGTAGTAAAAGAAATTTGTTGCTATGAATTGTTTATAAATTGTTTTAGAGAAAAATGCTTCAAGTAAAATATGTAGATAATTAAATATTAATCAATTTCTTTGATTACAAATTTTCTGTGAAATTTATAATACAGCCACAAATAAAGAAAATCTATTTCTAGTATACATCAAACGAGACTGCTGCTGCCATCTCTTTGTTAACTGCGGAACTATATACGTGTACAAATATCTCGAAATTGGTACATTTAATTGAAAAATGTTTCAAACAAAAGTTATAGAGAATCGAAAAATTAAGAGACTTTATTTGAACCTTTTTTTAATTTATCCTCTATCTTTCAAAATATTCACCAATTTATGTAGCATACAACTAACTTCATTTCAACATGTTTTCACCTATCAAATCACATTAAAATGTTGTAAAAGTCTGCACATGAGCAGAGAACAAATGTAAACACATCATTTAAATACCCTCATCGGGATACGAACATGTAAACCTTACTTACAGTAGTAAAAGAAATTTGTTGCTATGAATTGTTTATAAATTGTTTTAGAGAAAAATGCTTCAAGTAAAATATGTAGATAATTAAATATTAATCAATTTCTTTGATTACAAATTTTCTGTGAAATTTATAATACAGCCACAAATAAAGAAAATCTATTTCTAGTATACATCAAACGAGACTGCTGCTGCCATCTCTTTGTTAACTGCGGAACTATATACGTGTACAAATATCTCGAAATTGGTACATTTAATTTAAAAATGTTTCAAACAAAAGTTATAAAGAATCGAAAAATTAAGAAACTTTATTTGAACCTTTTTTTGATTCATCCCTTAACTTTCAAAATATTCACCAATTTATGTAGCATACAACTGACTTCATTTCATCGTGTTTTCAACCAACTAAACATTAAAAAATATTGTAAAGATCTGTGCGTGAGTAGAGAATGAATGTATGCATCCTGTCTTAATGCATTGTCCGTCTTGGATATCTTTCAACGTCGGCTATCGCTGCTTTGTAATTAGCATATTATACAATTCACTTTCATCTTGTGTTTTGCCGATAAATGCGCTTCGCACATCGTGCGATAAGTGACAAATAAAACCACGACCACGACTAATATATTCACTGAAGAAACTATACATTATCCTAAGAATGGTAGAAACTAAGTACATGTGAGAAATGTTACAACTAAAATGGAATAGGAAAGTTGCAATGATAGTATTGAACCAATTCGTATAAAATAATTGGATGCAATTATCTTTAGCAATTATTGCATACAGGAAATAAAATTGGTAACGCTCCAATGAACATGACTCTTATTTGAAATACTTTGTTGCAGTTGCATAAATGGAATTTGATTTTCAAATCATATTTCTACCATTTTATATTTCCTGATTGTTTTTTTATTAGTAACTAATTTGCAGGTTCATATAGAGGATTAAATTAGAAGTTAATTAACTCCAATTTTAGTCTCGATTAAAATCGCTGATATTATAGTTATTTAAAAGGTAAATAAAATATATCATCACGCCTTTTACCCATTACTAGGTGTGGCACTCTGCCGTAAGCAGATATATTTTTTCGCGTGAATCAAAACATGACCCCCGAAGCTGTTACTGGAGGGAGAGCCACAAGGGTAGATTTAAATTGGTGAAAATTGTTTATCGCCTGTAGGAATTAAACCAGGGTTCTCAAGATCTATAGGCCCACTCTATATTACTAAGCCACCTAACCCACTTATTATTTAAAAGAATGTTCATAAATTAGAATTATTTAATTCTGTCAATTAGAAACCGAATTGGAATTGGTATTAGTGGCTAATCTGTGTGTAAATAATTTGTGACAAATATGTGACAGCTCTGCACTTGCAGATCACTGCATATTGCTTTATTGTTAAGGTGAATCGATTGTAAATTGGCACCTAAAGACAGATTTTTTTGAAAGCAAAAGTTTAAAGGTATTGTAATAAATTTTAAAATGTTTAATTTGTATGAAAATATTAATGGAATTATTTTTTTTCTTCAAAATTTTGATTTAATTCTTTAAAACGGTCGAGACAAAGGTAATACAAAAATTCAGTATATTTATTAATCTATAACTTAATAAATTTATATTATTCTATTTGTGACTATAATTTCCGTAATATGTTCTGAACTTGCAGATCTCGCTAGCTATCTATTCTAGAACTGAAACTGAGATTAATTTTTAAATAAATAAATAATTATATTAAAACTACCCTTGTGGTGTCCTCCCACTAACATCTTTAAGAGTCGTGATTTGACGGCTGGTAATCGCACTTCACGCGAAGAAATATATCACTTATCGAGATCTATTATGGCGGAGTGCTACATTCAACAATCGGTAAAATGAGTGTTAAATAAATAAATATATCATCACGCCTTTTACCCATTACTGGATGTGGCACTCTGTCTAAGCAGATCTCGGTAAGTGATATATTTTTTCGCATGAAGTGCGGTTACCAGCCGTAAAATCACTGCCTTCAAAGATGTTAGTGGAGGGGAAGCCACAAGGGTAGATTTAAATTGGTGAAAATTGTTTGTCTGCTGTGGGGATCGAACCAGAGTTCTAATGTGATGCTATATTATTTTTCTAATATCAAAAGTATGAGCCGTTGGTGAAACATTATGAATAAGAATATTTTTTGTGAAACTACATCAAGTGTCTACGTTCTTTATTCTTATTATTTTTCTTATTATTTGAAACAATTTAAAAGAATTACATTTTTCATTTTGAACAAATTCCTCGCGTTAAATATTTATTTATGTTACGCTGTACAACAGGAACTTAATCCCAATTACAGTACAGGGTCCGCACTCACCGAGCCGCAGTGTAGTAGTTTTTATAATTTTTAGCTTGAGTGAGATTCGAACTCGGGATCTCCGGATTCGAATTCCGTATCGCTATCCACACCACCGTAAGTATGTTGGCTTTTCTTCTTTTAAAAGCAAATTAAACTTGTATTAATTAATTAACAACCAAGAGGTCGTTAGTTCAAATCTCGCTAACTTCAACTTATATCCAATAAATACAATGGTTCGGATTAATTGGGATTAAATTCCTGTTGTGCAACAATTCACAACACGGTTGACCATATTCTCACAGTCACATGACATTCTCTCAATTTTTTTTCTCTGGTTAAGTCCACCGTCTGTCCAGTCCAAATCCCAGTCCACAAACTACTTGAACAAGTCTGCATTTGGTACGAAATACATAATAAGCCTTCAGTGTAGCACTCCATGCCCATACGAGACCAACCAGGCAGATCTGAGTTCTTGTGATTGTGTTGTTGTTTCTGTTGTCTGGTTCCGCATGGACATATGTGGATAACAATGCAATCACTGGATGACTGGGTTGCCGAAGAGTTTGATGGAATGTGGGAATTATTCAGCCGTTTAATTGGTACCACTGACGATGTTTGAATTTCGGGAATTTTAATTGGTAATAGATAAAATTGGGAGTTGATATAAGGGTGAATATTTTACTAAAAAAAAAATTCAACATTAATAAAAATATTTGTATTAATTAAGCAAGTTGTTCTAAATACAATGGTGAAGTTCAAATCTTCATAACTTGCTATGGAAAATTGCTGGAATGAAGTCTACATAAAGTAGTGAATATTTCGAAAGTTAAGGGATGAATAAAAAAAAAGTTCAAATAAAATATCTTAATTTTATGATTCTTTACAACTTTTGTTTGAAATATTTTTCGATTAAATGTAGCAGTTTCGAGATATTTGTACACGTATATAGTTCTAAAGTTTGCTAAGAGATAGCGGCAGCAGTCTGATTTGAAATATGCTGAAACAGATTTTCTTTATTTCTGGCTGTATTATTAATTTTAATGAAAATTTGTAATGAAAGAAATTATTTGTTATTTAATTATCTACAGATTTTACTTAAAGATTTTTTTTCTAAACTATTCTAGAAACGATTTACAGTAACAAATCTTTTTTACTAGTATAAGTAAGTTTTGTATATGCTTATACCGGTAGAGGCATTAAGACAGGATGCGTACATTCATTCTCTACTCATGTATGCACTTTTACAATATTTTTTTAGTGTTTTGATAGGTGAAAACACACTGAAATGAAGTCAGTTGTATGCTACATAAATTGATGAATATTTTAAAAGATAAGGGATGAATTAAAAAAAGGTTCAAATAAAGTTTCTTAATTTTTCGATTCTCTATAACTTTTGTTTGAAACATTTTTCAATTAAATGTACCAATTTCGAGATATTTGTACACGTATATAGTTCCGCAGTTTGTAAAGAGATAGCAGCATCAATCTCGTTTGCTGTATACTAGAAACAGATTTTCTTTATTTCTGTCTGTATTATAAATTTTACAGAAAATTTGTAATGAAAGAAATTGTTTATTATTTAATTATCTACATATTTTACTTGAAGCATTTTTCTCTAAAATAATCTAGAAACGATTCATAGCAACAAATTCATTGTACTACTATAAGTAAAGTTTGTATGTGCGTATCCCGATGAGGGTATTTAAACGAGGTACATACATTTCTTCTCTACTCATGTGAAGACTTTTACAATATTTTAATGTGATTTTATAGGTGAAAACATGTAGAAATTAAGTCAGTTGAATGCTTCATAAATTAGTGAATATTTTGATAGATAGAGGATTAATTAAAAAAAGTTTTAAATAAAGTCTCTTAATTTTTCGATTCTCTTTAACTTTTGTTTCAAACATTTTCCAATTAAATGTACCAATTTCGAGATATTTGTACACGTATATAGTTCCGCAGTTTGTAAAGTGATGGCAGCAGCAGTCTCGTTTGCTCTATACTAGAAACAGATTTTCTTTATTTCTGGCTGTATTATAGATTTCACAGAAAATTTGTAATGAAAGAAATTATTTATCATTTAATTTAGTACAGATTTTATTTGAAACATTTTTCTAATAAACTTATAGTTCTTGAAATAAAATATATATTTGATTCGTCATGTTCTCTCAGTGCAAGTAATAATGTAATACCTGTTTAATTTCTAGTTTATTGTCGAAAATAATTTAACAAAAGTTATAAAATATGCATATACATCAATTAAATTGTGTATAATTCAATTCCGTTGACTGCATTGTTAGTTTTTCAATTATAGCAGCACCAATAAATAATTTTTAAATAAATATATCATCACGCCTTTTATCCATTACTGGGTGTGGCACTCTGCCGGAGCAGATCTAGATAAGTGATATATTTCTTCGCGTGAATCTGTCGTCAAATCACGGCCCCCAAAGCTGTTAGTGAAGGGAGAGCCACAAGGATAGATTTAAATTGATGAAAATTGTTTGTCGGCAGTGGGGATCTAACAAGGGTTCTCAAGATCCACAGGCTGACTCGATACCACTGAGCCACCTACCCGATTTAATTTTTAAATCTTAAGAACAATTATAAACGAGCATATAAAAAACCTTTTGTCTTCTATAAACTAAATTTCCGTACATCATCATTAAAAAATTCATTTTGTAATGAAATCTTTCAAGGCACATTATCCAAACAACAATAACGAATTTGTTTGAAGACAAAGCGAAAGTCTTTTAGTATAAAGTACCGGCCAATTAGGGTGCCTCCCACTCTGAATAAGATAATGGTCAGTTAATCTGATCTCCGATGGCCTAGAAGATGAAGATGATGATGACCACAGTTTGCTTGGACGCATTGCGTACCCATAGCAACGCCTACAACACACTAAAAGCTGCGCCCACGCCTCTGATGTTTTAATTCTTGTTTCTCACAAGAAGAAATATTATTATTGATATAAATAAAACAGGATAAAAAAGTACTTTGTGTGAAGAAATATTAAGCAATCTGACTTCATGTAGATAATGTGTATTTGGACTGTCTTATAATTATCTTTATTGTTTTGTAATAAATTTAAAATGTTTTTTGTCATGTTTAATTTAGAGAGTTGAATCTTGAATCCGGTTTATGTCTTGGAATTAAATAAACGCATCATCTGTCAAGATGACATTTCGATTAATATTTATATGGCATAATGATTTAATTTAAAAGCAAATGTAATTATGATAAATATGCCTAAAGTCTTTGATTAATGGAATTTGACATATATTAATCTTAAGGAGTGGTTTCAAAATGTATACAAGTTATGCCCCATTAAATGCAGTAGCACAAACCCTCGAAACATTTATTTATTACATTCTTTCAAACTTTCAAACATATCTATTAATTTATCTCTGGATCGTTCATGCAATCTCTCATCCTCAAATCACCATAAAGGCAGTTGTAACCTAGTAACTTGAGGATCAAGCAAGAAGTCGTGCGTTCAAATCTTGCTGATTTCAACTTATAAAGTATTAAATTCAGGCAAATTTTGCCAAAAACAGACATAAAGGCTTGCGTGTATTTGAACTAAAATCAAATATAAAGACTTGCATATGTAGCAATAGTATGTTATGCATCAAGGGAGGGAAACAAGCGATTATTAATAATCGTGGCCTGCCGTGAAGCATATTATACTTTTCGTAACAAGTGCACAAAAATTACTGTCTTATCGGGACAAATGTCAAATATGGGTTGCGTAACTAGTTACCTAGGAAACGTCGCAAACAGCTAATAATCGTAGTCTCTAGGGAGAGAAACATCTCTCTAGGGAGAGAAACATCCTACATAGGGAGAAAAACAGTGTTTCTCTCTCTAAAATTAGGGATTAAGAACGTGTTTCTTGTGCATGTGTTACGAAAATATATTCTATGACAAAAAATGAGTTTCATTGTAAAAAATAACTGATAAATAATACAATTTTTACTTTTGAGCTTTTGTACTATTCCTAGATAATATATTCTTTGTCTGAATTTGAACTACTGTAATTGGAATTAAGTAAATAATACAAATATAATTTTTATTCTGAAAATTTATTTATTTATACTAATCTGTACAATAAGAACTTAATGTCAATTATAATACAGGATTCGGACTCAACGAACCACAGTATGATGATAGTTCATATATTTTTAGCTTGATTGGGGTTCGATATTTAATTGTCAATTGGTGTACAATAATTTATTTATTTTTTAAGATAAATTGTCTATCAATTTAACTCGTGCATCTTATAAATCAATTAGGCAGTCTTGTTTGTTAGTCCTGTAAAAAGAATCTAAGATCTGCAATTACAGATCTCAGTAGAGAGTTTAATTTGTAATAACAAAAAATATCGAGTCTGCTTGTGGATCTTGAGAACCCTGGTTCTATCCCCACAGCCGACAAAAAATTTTCCCCAAATTTAATCTACCCCTGTGGCTCCCCCTCCACTAACATCTTTGGGGGCCGTGATTTGACGACACTTCACGCGAACAAATATATCACTTACCGAAATCTGCTTCGGCAGAGTGCCACATCCAGTAATGGGTAAAAGGCGTGATGATATTTATTTATTTATCACTCATTTTACCGATTGTTTGGTGTAGCACTCAGCCATAACAGATTTCGGTAAGTGATATATTTCCTCGCGTGAAGTGCGATTACCAGCCGACCATCACGACCCTTAAAGATGTTAGCGGGGGGGAACCATAGGGGTACTTTTAATATAATTATTTATTTATTTAAAAATTAATCTCAGTTCGATAGCTAGCGAGATCTGCAAATTCAGAACATATTGTGGCAATTATAGTCATCATCATCATCATCATCAGTGGCGCTACAGCCCAAATCGGGCCTGGGCCTACCGGACACACCGAGCCGCAGTTTTTTTTACACTGCCGTACTGCCGGTTTTCGTAGTCAAATGCTATATTATTTAAGGCGTATAAGTGACTAGTTTATAGCGCCCGAGTGTGATAAATACATGTAGCTGTATTTTTATATTTTACGACAAATCACACATTGTCGACAGGCGGATTCGAACTGACGAACCTTGGCTCGGGTGACGTCACAGTATGTTAAGAGATGTGCCTTAACACGCTCGGCAATTATAGTCACAAATATAATAATATAAATTTATTAAGTTATAGGTCAATAAATATACTGAATTTTTGTATTACCTTTGTCTCGACTGTTTTAAAGAATTACATCGAAATTTTGAAGAAAAATAATAATTCCATTAATATTTTCATACAAATTGTGCCACACTCAGTAATGGGTAAAAGGCGTGATGATATATTTATTTATTGTATCTGAATGGTTCTGCTTGCACTATAAGCTACTGTAATTGGAATGAAGTAATGAAACATTGTTCTTTTTTTCAGCATGCAACTGCAACGGCTTCTCCAACCGCTGCTTCTTCGACAAAGACCTCTTCAACCGCACAGGCCACGGCGGCCACTGTCTCGACTGCTCCGCGAACCGCGATGGCCCAAACTGCGAACGATGCAAAGAAAACTATTACCAACGCGAAGACCAATACTGCATAGCTTGCAACTGCGACCCGGTGGGCTCCCGAAGTCTTCAATGCAACCGCGAGGGTCGTTGCCAATGTAAACCAGGTGTCATGGGAGACAAATGCGACCGATGTGCCATCAACTACTACGACTTCGGTTCTCAAGGATGCAAAAGCTGCGGATGTTCAGAAGCAGGCAGTCGAGGAAACAACCCAACTTGTGAACCAAGCACTGGTGTCTGTCACTGTAAAGAAAACGTCGAAGGAAAACGTTGTAAGGAATGTAAACCTGGATTCTTCAACTTGGATGTTGAGAATGACTTTGGTTGTACGCCGTGTTTTTGCTACGGACATTCTTCACAGTGTGAATCAGCACCAGGATACTCTAAAGTCACTCTTGAGTCTATGTTTTCAAGAAGCACTGAGAGATGGTCAGGAGGTGATGAACATAGTCGTCCTGTTACTGTTCAGTATCATGGTATCACGCAGCAGATTGGAGCTGCTTCGCAAGGGTATGAGACGGTGTACTTCCTAGCGCCTGATCGGTTCTTAGAAGATCAGAGAGCTTCTTATAACAGGGATTTGAAGTTTACGTTGAGGATAGGAGAAAATGGACCTAATCCCACTGCTAGGGATATTATTTTGGAAGGGGCTGGAAGCTCCGTTACGAATACTATCTTTGCGCAGAATAATCAACTTCCTTCAGTACAGGTAAGACATATATCATCACGCCTTTTACCCATTACTAGGTGTAGCAGATCCCGGTAAGTTATATGTGTACGGTTATCTAGTCGACAAATTCTAGCTTCTAAAGATGTTAGGGGAGAAGGATTCACAGAAATAATCTGTGGTTCGGCGGTGGAAAGCGAATTTAGAATGTAGTATAAACAAAATGGCAGCAAGCTTGAAATAAAATGGTGACGATATATTTTTAAAATAGTTTGAACTAATTTTATGATTTAAAGAATAATTGCTTTTTCACTGCGTTAATAGTTATCTAATTAGTAATTACGATTAGCAATTAGAATTATTAATTACTGGAAGCGTTTTGTAAAACTTGCCACCCAAATTACAATTAATAGCACCATATGTGAATTACTAAGATATGACATTTGTAATCAACTTGGAAAAGGAACATAATTACATTTTTTCTGTCAAAAAATGTTCACTTTTTGTCGCTAATATCAATACGCGAAGTACGTGTTTTTTCATTATTTACATATTAAGAATGACAAAGCATATTTTGCGCATTCTTTTGCATTCTAGTGCGCAAAATGAGTATCTCGAGCACATTCCCAAATTATTATTTTTTCCACGTTCCATTTATTACAACACATCAATAATATCAAATTCGTTTTAGTTTCCTTCAATTTACAAGAAATAAATCAATAATTTTTGTATTATTATTTTTTAATAGTTGTAGACAAGATGTTCTTGTATTTCGTGGGAGAAATTCTTGTTTTGGCGCGTTCGAATGACTTTTTTGTCTCGCCCTGCGGTCTTCACTAAAAGTGACATTCTCATACGGAAAAAAAACACTCATTTCTGGCATTTAATATAAAAAATAACTATTTTAAATCTTCTAAAAGTAAACTATTTTAATTATAATCACCTCTATTTTCTAAATACTAAACTTTTATAAAATTTTAGTTGACATTTAAATAGTCATTCTCAAAAATTTAAAATAATCGGTAACGATATGTCCGATATTATAAACGACAAATAAATTTACTGTAAATAAAATTTATTTATTCAAATGACAGCTGAACTTTTGACAGTAATGTCAGTGGCGGATCCAGGGGGAGGGTCATGGGGGTCATAAACCCCCCCCCACCCCTAAGCATGGACTTTTTTTTAAAATGTTGGCTTAATAGGTAATTGGCCCTAATACATAATAATGATGTCATTATTTACGATAACTCAATTTGTTAAACAAATTAAATAGAAAATATTATCTAAGAACTTAAAATTCTAAGATAATTAAGAACTATTGTTTGATTTATTATTCTAATAAATAGCCAAAAAACAATATTTTGTGGGGATATTATTTCGACCCGCAGATGGGAGTGGTATTCTATTTAAGACCTAGTCAAGTATGTGACTACCGACATTTGCACTTAGAAAATCAACTTCTAATTCAATAATTTTTGTATTCTATCGAAGAACCGTTTAGATATTGAAACTTTATGATTTAAAAAGTGTTGGCGTTCTTAGAGGAAATTTTTCAGGTGAAAAAAAAGCACTTTTCCTAACCACGTTTATAATTGTTTATAGAAAAGTAATTTTGCTTAAAGCTACACATTAATTATTTAAAGCAGGAATATAATATGAGCAAATACAAATGTTTTTTATATTTAGAAGATGGGTAATAAACCCCCACCCCACCCCCGAGACAAAATTCGCTCCATGACCCCCCCCCCCTAATTCGAAGTCTGGATCCGCCCCTGAGTAATGTTATATATGCCATAAAATAAATAAAATTGATTCGAATTTGTTGACTAAATTAAATTTACTGTGGAAGTATTATTTGACCTAAGTCAAACAATGACTATCCTATTGTAATTAAAATTAGATAGCTGTGAACTTCTCTTAGTACATTTGAAACAAAATAAATAATTTCCTTAGAACCAAGTTTACAAATTCCGCCTCCACGAGCACCCTGACTACGGCTGGCACCCTCGACTGTCCGCGCGAGCTTTCATGTCAATTCTCACCAATTTAACCGCAATAAAAATCCGAGCAACTTACACTCCACAAGGAGTCGGCTTCCTAGACGACGTTCAACTAGAATCCGCTCATCGTGGACCTGGAGGTCTCCCTGCATCTTGGGTAGAACACTGCGAATGTCCTCAAGGGTATGTGGGACACTTCTGCGAGAGCTGTGCACCAGGATACAGACATTCTCCGGCACTAGGTGGACCGTTCATGCCCTGTATACCCTGTGACTGCAACAAGCATGCAGATATTTGTGAATCGGAAACTGGAAGGTGTATTTGTCAGCATAATACTGCAGGGGATAACTGTGAACTTTGTGCAAGAGGGTTTTATGGAAATGCTTTGGAAGGTAAGAAAACTATTTAATTCATTGTCATTTATATATTTTATTCCTCTTAAAAACAGTAAATATACAGGGTGTTTCAGGACTAGTGTAACAAACTTTAACAGCTTATTCCTGACGTCATTTTGAATCAAAAATGTCATATGAACATAGGTCCTATTCTTTCTAGTTACCAATATACAAGAGGTTAAAGTTTTATATATAACACGAAATTTTCAAAATTTTGTAATTAAGATACTTTCGGAAAACAAAAGTTTTATTGAAAAGTCATACCTTATTTGTCTTAATTAATTTTATTTATTAATATTAACGAATACGATTTAGAGAACAAAACATAAAATGACACAATTAAATAGACACAGAACAACATAACTAAATATGGAATAGGTTAACATAATATGAAATAAGATAACAAATTTAAAAAAAATTACAGCAAGTGTTCAAAATGAGCGCCTTGAACTCGTATGCATGTTATTATTAATAAATAAAATTAATTAAGACGAATAAGGTATGACTTTTCAATAAAATTCTTGTTACCCGAAAGTATCTTGATTACAAAAATTTGAAAATTTCGTGTTATTTATAGAACTTCAATCTCTTGTATTTTGGTAACTAGAAGGAATAGGACCTATGTCCATATGACATTTTCATCTCAAAATGACCTCAGGAATAAGCTGTTAAAGTTTGTTACACTAGTCCTGAAACACCCTGTATACATTTTTTTTTGTTTTTAAAAGAATGACAGATTGGTGAAATGAAGGGTAAGATATTATGTTATAGACAACCTAGAATCGCTAAGAATAAATAGATGGATATGATTGAAGGTTTGTTGCGTAAAAGAAAGATTAAACGAGCTTGTATGAAAGATATTATGAAATGGTGTGCGGAATTATGATGATTCGTATTATAGCGTGTCAAGTTATAAATAAATAAATAAATATATCATCACGCCTTTTACCCATTACTGGGTGTGGCACTCTGCTGACGCAGATCACGGTAAGTGCTATATTTCTTCGCGTGAAGTCAAATCACGGCTCCAAAGGTGTTAGTGGAGAGGGAGCCACAGGGGTAGATTTAAATTGGTGAAAATTGTTTGTCGGCTGTGGGGATCGAACCAGGGTTCTCAAGATCCACAGGCCGACGCGATACCACTGAGCCACCTACCCCATAAATGTGGATGTGTTAAAGGCAATAATTTATGATAAATATAAGATTGAGTTGAATGCTGTTAGAAGAATGAAAACAATGAGTGAAGGATTGAAAAGAATGAAAGATTGGTATTGGTGAAACAAATATACAGGGTGTTTCAGGACTAGTGTAACAAACTTTAACAGCTTATTCCTGAGGTTATTTTGAGCAAAAAATGTCATATAAACATAGGTCCTATTGCTTCTAGTTACCGAAATACAAGAGGTTGAAGTTCTATAAATAACACGACATTTTCAAATTTTTGTAATTAAGATACTTTCGGAAAACAAGAATTTTATTGAAAAGTCATACCTTATTTGTCTTAATTAAAAATTGTTGTAGGTACTTTTGATTGTATTATTGTTTCATAATGGATGGTTATAGTACTGCTGAATATGCAGATATGATTTTTATTTATGGATTATGTAATGGTAATGCCCGTTATGCGTCCAGAGAATACCAAGAAGATATCCAAATAGAAGACTACTTTCCCATCCCTTATTTGCGCGCATTTTTGTTTTCCGAAAGTATCTTGTTTACAAAAATTTTAAAATGTCGTGTTATTCATAGAACTTCAACCTCTTGTATTTTGGTAACTAGAAGGAATAGGACCTATGTTCATATGACATTTTTAGCTCAAAATGACCTCAGGAATAAGCTGTTAAAGTTTGTTACACTAGTCCTGAAACACCCTGTATGTTGGTGAAATTGAGAGGGAGAGGACTTAAGAATAAATGGGTGAATATGCTTGAAGGTTTGTTGCGTAAAAGAAAGATTAAACGAGCTTGTATGAAAGATATGAGTAGAAATGATGAATCTGATGAATAAATATTTAGTGAATATTTCAAAGGTTCGTGTTACCCATCGCATGGGATTCATCTTGTTGTTATGTATGTATGACACGAATTATGAAACGAAAAGGTTCAATTTCAATTTTAGTTATTGTAGAAAAATGTTTTTAGTTGTTTAAAACTGAATCATTTAAAAATATGAAATTAAAGCTATAAGATTGCATGATCGTCCGAAATAAACTACAATGTAAAAAATAGAGCTTTAATTTGAATACTAGTTATTAAAACGATAAGATAAAATGAAGGGTGTAAGATCAATATCAATACAGTAAATAAGCAAGTTTATCCTCTTTTCAGGCTCTCCCACCGACTGTAAACGTTGCAACTGCCCAGGGGGTGGTGCTTGCATGCTCCTCCACGATGAAACCTTAGTTTGTCTGGAATGTCCTGAAGGATACGCCGGCCCTAAATGCGACTTGTGCTCCGATGGCTACTTCGGAGACCCAACAGGAAAATTCGGAGACTCTTCACAATGCAGACCTTGTGAATGCAATCAAAACGTAGACAGAAACGCGGTTGGAAACTGCAACCGAACAAGTGGAGAATGTTTGAAATGTATTCACAACAGCGGTGGAACACATTGTGACCAGTGTTTACCAGGTAACGGATATGTTTTTATCGGTTGTAGTTAAACGTTATCGTTGTTATTATAATAAACATACTACTGATAAGATAAGAAACATTTAAAAAATGTATTGCGAAGTAATATTCTTCCTTGTATTAGTTCACTTTATAAATTCTCAGTGCTGCAATTATTTTGACGATTCCTGTTGTACGAATTCATCAGCTCTTATCGATTTGTGACTATCTCTATGTTTACGTTTCAGGTTATTATGGCGACGCTTTGGCTCTTCCAAAAGGAGACTGTAAACCATGCAAGTGTTATCGACCTGGTACAGAAGAAAGCTCGGAAAATGGAGAGCCTTTATGTGATCAAACCAGAGGAAATTGTAAATGTCGTCCATTTGTCAAAGGACATAACTGTGACCAATGCGAAGACGGCTACTACAACATCGTAAGTGGAGAAGGATGTCAACCTTGTAACTGTGACACGATTGGGTCAAGAAATGGAACTTGTGATTTGTATTCGGGGCAGTGTCATTGTCGACCAGGAATTACAGGGTAAGACAAATTCATTCACTTTAGCTTCATTCACATTCATAATCCCTTTCCACTCAAGCTTGTCCCATATTTCCATACATTTCTTTCTAGGGATCTTAAGTCGTTTACGCAATCTTTTACCCTCAATTTCAACAATCCTGTCATACTAATTATTATTATTATTATTTTGGAAATAAATGTATAAATTGAAGATTTATTGCCCGAACGAAATACGAGACTAGCTTGTATGAAACAAATTATGAATGTAGTATATTTCATTCGACATACTTTCCACATTTATTTATTTATTTATCCCAATTACTGAGGGTTGTTTAAACTATCTTAACTAACTTATACCCACTCTTCTCACAACATTCTTTTTAATCTTAGACTTATCGTACATGAATGTATTCCGTGCAGAATCTTACACCCTGAAAATATCTCATTTCCACAGCAGTTGTACGCTGTTCAAATATCCTCATCCATACCTAACATTCACTACCATAGATCAAGATAACATTCTCATATTATGAAATATTATTTTTAGTTTACGATGTGATCAGTGTGAGACCTATAAGTACGGATTCTCTTCAGCTGGCTGCAATGAATGCGACTGCGACAGAATCGGTTCCAAAAGCCTGCAGTGTCATGCAACAACTGGACAATGCCCTGTAAGCCATCAAACTTCATATGGAAACCTCTTTTTTCTTATTAATTTTGATTATTTTTTAGTGTCTTGACAATGTGGAAGGCCGCAAGTGCGACAGATGCAAAGAGAACAAATACGACAGAAAACGAGGTTGCGTGGACTGCCCTGCTTGCTACAATTTAGTTCAAGAAGAAGCCAACAGACACCTGGCTAAACTGCAAGACTTCGAACGGAAGTTGAATGATATCAACAGCAGTGCTATTGTCATCAGCGATGAAGAATTCGATGAAAAATTACACCAAGTTCAAGACGCAGTCAAAGAACTTTTAAAGAAAGCTAGAATTGCTACTGGTAGTGAAGATAAAACAATCCTGGAAAAGTTGAATGACATCAGAGATAGACAAAGACAAGTCTCCAGAATCCTGGAAGAAGTTGAGGACAACATGCAAGTAGCTGAAGAAAGAGGACTACAAGGATTGAGAAATGTTACTGAGGCTGGAAACATAATTGAAGAGGCCAGAAAAGAATTAAATGTAAATTGATTGTAATTAATGTAATTGAATTCCTTAATGATTGGTTTTATTGCAGAGAGCTTTGGAAGTTCTAAGAACAGACGGTAAAACTGCTCTACAAAAGGCGAGAGAACGTTCGAAAGAATTCGGTCAACATTCCGCTAACATGACCAACTTAGCACACGAGGCAAGAGAAAGAGCTGATGCCCTTGACAAGCACGCAAAAGAAATTCAAAACATTGCTAAAAATGCTAAGAATATTTCCACGCAAGCTCATGAAATGTACAAGAAACTGCAAGAAGACCAACTTGAAATCAAGTATGATAAATAATCATCCATAATTATTTTTATTATTTTTTTTTATTATTTTAGTAACGACGTAAACGACTTGGAGAACCAAATGACTAAAACCGGTGCTGACTTAAAACAAGTAGAACAATTCGCCCAAGAATCTCTCGAAAATGCAGAACAGGCTGAAAATAATGCAATTAGTATTCTTAATGATGTTGAAAATTTAATTGTACCTGTTATCAACATTACTGCTTTGAAAAAAGAAGCTGAAAGCACAAAAGAACATGCGATGAACTTATTAAATGATACAAATAAACTGATTGAAGACAGAGATTTGTTACTGGAAGATATCAGAGAACAAGTTGCCAATGCACAAGATTTATTAGACCAAGGAAAAGAACAACAAATTTCCATTAGTGATTTGTTTGCTAATGCAGATTTAGCGCATTCCAATGCTAAA
Organism: Pterostichus niger; assembly: GCA_947425015.1. Classification (NCBI taxonomy): domain Eukaryota; kingdom Metazoa; phylum Arthropoda; class Insecta; order Coleoptera; family Carabidae; genus Pterostichus; species Pterostichus niger. The sequence continues at coordinate 1,772,409 of OX380342.1, forward strand.
CACGCCATCAAGTTGAGTGAAAACACTCTTAACGAAGCTCAAAAGACACTCATCACATTATCAGGTAAAATAAAACTATTTTTATAATTAATAATTCGGTAATTTACGTTTTATTTGTCCAGGTTTTGATCGAGAAGTCCAAGACAGTAAGAATTCAGCCTCAGAAGCTATTGAACAAATCCCAGAAATCCAGAAAATGATCGACGACACTAAACAAAAGACAGAAACTGCCAAAAATTCCTTAGATGGAGCTAAAAGAAACGCTCAAAATGCTAGAGATATTGCAACACAAGCTAAGAACGAATTCGCAGAACAAGCTTCGAAAGAAACAGAACAAATCCGAATGGAAGCAGATAAAATGCGAAACACCGCGGGGAAATTAAGAGATGAAGCTGAGAACCTCGCTGGAAGAGTTGCCATGACTGATTTTGTCCTCCAAAGACTGGAAAACCAAACTGCTAGCAATGGAACCGTTATTGATAACGCCAAGAAAAAGGTAAATATTTTTCTAACAATTTAATGTTCCGAATTAATTTCTTATTTATTTTGCAGGTCAACCAAGCAAGCACAGATTCAAAAGATGCAACGGACAAAGTTGCAAAAGTAATGGGTGATGTTCAAGCAATTATTGATGAACTTAGCGGTCTTCCAGACATAGAACCGGAACATTTGGATAAACTGGAAAAGAAGTTAATAGTAGCAGAAGAAAAATTAAAGAGTGCAAAGTTAAGAGAAAGAATAGATCGTTTAGAAAAAGAACGGCTTGAACAAACAACGCTTATTAAAAATTATCAGAATGAATTGAAACGGCTTACAGAAGAAGTGTTAAATGTGGAAGCCATCAAGAATGCGTTGCCTCCTAAATGCATCAAAACTGTGGAGTTGGAGCCATAGTAAAAATATACGTGCCATTAGTAGAATAATTTGCATTTATTTTGTAATTGTATATTTTTATGATTGTGTATAATATGCTTTAGTTTTTTACTATTTTTTAATTAATGATAAATCAAAGATTTTAAATATTAAGAAGTATGATTCTCGTTGAAATGAAGAGTTTAATAAGTGCCTTGAATATTTTATAAATACTATAAGAATTAGGATCCAATGCAAGTGAATGATGTTTATTATCTTTTTTATACCAAAGATATCAGTTTAATAAGTAGATAGGGTACAATAAACACTTACTCAAGTAATTTCTCACTGCCAGGATTTCTACTTTTATAGCATAAGTATAAATGTAAGCAATGAATAATAAAATTAATATACAGTTAACCTTTTTATTTCATTATTTATAAGTGCCTAATAAAGGAAACAACAATCAGTTGACTAATGTTCATTTTTTCACTAATATCAATATCAAATGTGTATTTTGCGCACTGTTTCGCATCCTAGTGTCCTATTTATCAGATTCCATTAGTTACAACACATCAATAGTATCAAATTAATATTATTGTTGATTGTTTTCCTCCAATTTACTTAAATAAGTTAATAATTATTGTATTATTCTTTATTTACAGTTGTAGAAAAAAATATTGTTTGTATTTCGTGAGCAAAATTTGTGTTTTTTGGCGAGTTCGAATGACTTTTTTAAAGTAACATTCTCATGCGCAACAAAAAAATATTTAATTTGCGCATTTAATACAAAAATAACTATTCTTGTTATAAATAATAATTTTTGAATTTGACCCACCACGAAGCAGCGAGTCACATGCTGCTCTCTGTGAGCTAAATAAAGAACTAAGCTTATCAGGCATTCGCACCGGCTGTTGCTCGCTGCCAGAGAACAAACATGAGAGAGTTAACCAAGATGGCTGAGCATAGTGTCTTTTATAGTGTAATGTGAGTGTTTTTAGTTGTTTACTAGTGTTTATTCATAGACTAGGTCATGGCGGACTTAAATATTGATTTATCTAAACTCCCCGAGGACGTGAGGGACAAATTGGCCGAACTGGATTTGGAGCTATCTGAAGGTATGATCGAATTATTTTTGACATCTCTCTGTACCAACCCTGCACTGTGTACACACTGTAATCAATAAATCTCCGGAGCAGGTTTTATATTATCTTCTCACAGCTTTGCAATAAAATCTGATGTATTGTCAACAAATTATTTGTTCGCTCCGTAAAAAAAATATGTATTTATGTAGCAACGCTGTTTAAACAAAATTCAAGAACAAGTTATTGACATCAATAAGTGACTGGGATTGACTTATAAATCGGTTTAATTGCATGTTTAAACTATTGCAGCCTTGAAATTGACTTGATGTAATGTTTGAATCTGTAGCAGATGTATACACATTGTCATAAGCTACCCTTATAAGTTAGCTAACTTGCATTCACTTCCTGTCACACTAATAATATCATTTTACTAGTTCTCATTGTTGCTATTGTCGCAAAATAAAATTACCTTAATTCAAATAAAGATTACTGCACGTATGCTATACTCATCACCAACCTATCTATTTATAAAGATGACTTTTTATTCATCCTTTTGTATAATTTGCAAGTAATAACGCTCTTATTATTTCCATTATAAGTTATAATTGAACTCGGTTTGATTTTAATATGTTCTACGGAGCCGAAGCTATTATATTGTACCTGGAATATTTTTGTTGTTGTGCATATGAATGAATAAAAACACAGGTGCATGAAGAGTATATTTTTAGCGAATAAAATGACTTGTTTATAACACTTGTTGCTTTGTTAAATAAAATATCACGTAGATGAATATTCTATCAGGCTAGATAACAAAACAAAAATCAATATATTACTACGAGTACGAGTTAGTAAAATGATTAAAAAATATATTTCTATTATTATAAAAATTCTGTTTATTTATATGACGCAATGCTTGTAAGAAATCCTATCGAATGACTAAGAAATGACTATTATCTTATGAGATTCTATAACCGATGAAACATTTCACTTTATAAATCATTCCTGTTTAACTGTTTCATTAATTAATTATTTATAAAAACACAATTAGTTAATTGCAATTAATATCTAATTACTAGAAAGACACATTCGTGACAAATATCAACAAAGTTCTGAATTACCACATACTTTTCATTGAACAATGAATGATTTTAAAATAGCTTGCGTAAATATGACAAATAATATTCACATGAATAGAAATGCTATTGAATGATTGTTTTTCAAGGTTTTGTAACGTAATTTTATCGTTTTTCTTTTATGAAAAATTTGCCTGGAATTATTATAACAATTATTTTATTGTTATATATTTACTGTTAAACTTGTAAGATTTGTATACTTTTTGTATTATTATTTGTTATTGTAAACAAATTCCAATTTAGTTTTTTTCGTCATTTAATATTTATTACCTATTCGTATTTTTGAAATAATCAAATTCCATAAAAATGTTAAGTTTACACTCTTATTATACTATAAATCAATAGGTTTTTAAATGCCAATTACAGATTTGAACATATTAGTAAAATTTTTGTTCATTATTTACTATATTTATTTATAAAATAAAATAAATATATCATCACGCCTTTTACCCATTGGGTGTGGCACTCTGCCGTAGCAGATTTCGGTAAGTGATATATTTTTTCGCGTGAAGTGCGGTTACCAATCGTCAAATCACGGCACCCAAAGATATTAGTGGAGGGGGAGCAACAGGGGTAGATTTAAATTGGTGAAAATTGACTGTCGACTGTGGGAATCGAACCATGGTTCTCAAGATCCACAGGCCGACTCGATACCACTGAGCCACCTACCCCATATATTTATTTATCAGTATAAAAATGAGATTTCAAAGACTCTTTATAACAATGATTACAATAATACTAAATCGAGATAAGCATCTTGGTCTTGCATCGAACGGTAGAAATAAGAACTACATTTTTATTTCACAATCGACAATGTTACCTAATAAATTTAGCTGCAATTGCAGATCTAGAATTATGAAAAACAATTAAATCTACCCCTGTGGCTCCCCACCACTAACATCTTTGAGGGCTGTGATTTGACGGCTGGTAACCGCACTTCACGCGAAGAAATATATCACTTACCGAGATCTGCTTACGGCAGAGTGCCACACTCAGTAATGAGTAAAAGGCGTGATGATGATGATGAATTATGAATGTGGATGAAGTAAATGGGACAATTTAAAATGCCTTAATATGGTTCTAAAGGAATTAACACAGTTTTAAGAATTATATAGCAGCTAGGATCCTTTAACCATCGTCTTGAGCACTCAGCTAGCTCTTAGGATAGTCTTAAAGAGTTTAAAATGATTTTAAAGAGATTATACAAAGTATTTAGCTGCTAGGATCCTCTAGCCATCGTCTTACAGCACGCAAATGAACAAATGCTCAATTTTCAAGTGTTCGTGAAATATCTACAAGTATGAATATATTTGTGGGACTATAAAAAAAAACTATATATTCTCTGTTCCAATTGAACGACATGCTTTTCCAAATAAGCAAATCACAATTGTGTTAGTTTATATTCTTTCAGATTTGTCCTAAATAAGCGAGTGTTCCTCGTAACCGCTATCCCAATTAACCGAAGTCGACTGTACTAGTGGAATAGTAAAACTACATATTCTATCGACAGATGTTACGTTAGTAACATGCAATATTTTCATTTTTGTTTGGTTTTACTGAAATCTGTTCAAGTCTTCTTACCCCTATTTTATTTCTATCCCTTTTGATCCTGTAATAAAAATGAATACTTGTTTGGTGAAAGCTATGAGGGTAGTTTACCCTTCGATTTTGATCCCCAGTTATTGAATCAGGCCCAACAAAACCGAAAATCTTATTTAATCTTATTAAATTATAATTAGAAAATTGGGTTTGAAAGAAAAATTGTAAAATAAAATAAATATATCATCACGCCTTTTACCCATTACTGGGTGTGGCACTTTGTCGTAAGCAGATCTCGGTAAGTGATATATTTTTTCGCGTGAAGTTAACAGCCGTAGTTTAGTTGGTTTAAAGCATATGACCAGAGATCATAGTTCCCAGGTTCGAATCCTTGCGGTATCCCTATTTTTTATAATTTAATTCGGCCTGTGGATCTTGAGAACCCTGGTTCGATCCTCACAGCCGACATACAATTTTCACCAATTTAAATCTACCCCTGTGGTTCCTCACCACTAACATTTTTGGGAGCCGTGATTTGACGGCTGGTAACCGCACTTCACGCGAAGAAATATATCACTTACCGAGATCTGCTTACGGCAGAGTGCCACACTCAGTAATGAGTAAAAGGCGTGATGATATATTTATTTAAATATTTATTTAAAAAAAAAGTAATTAAATACTTATTATATGAAAGTAAAGTTTAAAACTAAAATTAGCGTATAGTGCAAGAGATAGTGTGTACTATAAATACTAATATATAATTTAATCAAAACTAAAATGAGTGATTGTCAACAATTTTTTGTTTGTATGTAGGTCAAGGATATTATTTTTAATTTGTGAACATGTTTTCTGAAATTACAGTTTTAAAGCTGACACTAGCAAAAACCATATTTTTTATTTAAAGTGGGAACTAATGAGTCATCCTGTATTTAGTTGACTGTCTCTAAGTACCAGACTGTGTTTAGTAATTGTATATCATACAAATATATCAATTACCAACCGTAATTATATAGTACCGTTTTCCGCTTCCGCAAACGAGGAAATGATGATATATTTGTTTTCCCAGTGAAATAATAAACTATATTCATAGCAAATACAACCCCTTTCAAATAGGGTGGTTGAACTACCATATGTGCTTTGTATTTGTTATTTGGAGTAGGTGGCTCAGTGGTATCGAATCGGTTTGTAGATTTGAGAACTTGGGGAGGGGGAGAACATGTTTGGAGGGGGTGTGATTTGACGGCTGGTAACCGCAGTTCACGTGAAGAAATATATCACTTACCGAGATCTCAGTAATGGGTAAAAGGTGTGATGATATATTTATTTATTTTAAACCTGTAGACCAAATGTTCCACACATGCAAGCAATATAAATTATTCTGAATTTCATCTTCTTCTTCTTCTTCTTCAGCTCTCTAACCCCAGTTGAAAATTACTATTACTATCACTAAAGCCCGGATTTTTAGGCAATTACCTAGATTCAAATTTTAATAATATTCAGGCAATTTCGTTTTCCTATATATTTTCGTGTAATGGAAGGTTTTTTTTTCGTGCCTTAGAGCCTATTTTTTCTATATTTTGGTTATTGTGCCTATTTTATCTTATACAGCCTATTTTGCCTATTTTTGTTGCCTATTCTAACTTTAATTGAGCAGACCAGGTTTATCATCTACTTTGTTGACTAATTCAGCACTCGACAAAGTGTTTCAACCTAACCTATAATATTTAAAGTACTTACTTTAATCAAGTTTTTGTGGGTGAATTTAAAATTCCGAAAGAAAAAACGTTTTTTAGTCAAAATTTTACGTGGCAATTCAATTGTATCTTTGCCATTAATCAATGGAGCTGAGGTAACTTTAGACGATATAGATAAATATAAGAACGTTCCTGTCACATTTTGTGATGTCGAACGAAGTTTTCAACTTACAAGCAAGTTCTGACTGACCGAACACAGTCCCTTTACGAAAATTTCATAGAGCAATTGCTCGTAATATTTTGTGAATTAATGTATACTACATAATTTGAATTTGCATAATAGTTAATAAAATGAGAACCCTACATTATTATTTTATTATTATTTTTCAGATTGCGTTAATTTTTGATTAAAATGATTATTTTTTTCTAACGAAGAGTAGATACGAATACCAATATTAGAGAAAGGATTCGCTTATTTTTTTAAAAACAAATTATTTACATTTAGGCTGCCTGAAATCCCGCCTATTTTAGAGCAATTACCGGCCTATATGCCTGCTTATTTGGGTGTTTTTAAGAGCCTAAATATCCGGGCTTTAGTGATGATATATCTATTTTATTTTTGAAATAGACCAGTTTACATTTTGTTAATATTCAAATATTTCTTGTTCCTTGCAAACAAATCGTTTACCGCTTAGCAAAACGTGATATGTCCTCGTGTGCTCATGTTCTGAGCCCAGTGTATGACGCATCGTCCCCAGAGGCAGGTGTACATACAGTGTAGTAGTCATGTATGTAGTATACATACAGATACACTGGTAATGTGGCGGCAGATAAATGGATGTGTGCGTGAAGTTTGAAGAGCGTGAAGTGTATGTTTTAAACACTGCTTCACATGGCGAGTTGTTGGTATTGAAATTGAAGGATGTGATTGCAATATGGTGTTTGTTTTAGGGTAAAAAGGGGAAGATTTAAGGGATGATTATGGGTAATTTTACTGACAAATTGAGGGGGTTTGTCATGATGGATTTGTGGGGAAAATTTTATTGCATCATCGGCTGGATGTGATTGAATGTTTGTTGCGTGAATGGAAGATGACATGAGCTTGTGTGCATGTGGATTAGCCATCGTCGTAAAGCCCCAACTTACTTTAAAAGACTTTAAAATGTGTTTAAATTGTTTAAGATTTGGTAGCTGGGATCCTCTGTCATCATCTTAGAACACTCAGCTAGTTTTAAGGACAGTTTAAAAGATTTGAAAATGTTTCTAATGGATTTAAGACAATTTGAAAAAGTATTTGACAATTGGAATCCTCTTGCCATCGTCTTAGAGCACTAAGTCTTGTTTTAAGGACAGTTTAAAAGACTTTAATAGTCCAAAACAATCTGGTTTTAAAGACTATAAAATTTTAAAAATGTTTCTAAATTATTTAAAGCAATTTAAAAAAGTATTTGGCATTTGGGATTCTTGCCATCGTCTTAGAGCACTCAGCTAGTTTTAAGGATAGTTTAAAAGATTTGAAAATGTTTCTAAAAGATTTAAGACAATTTGAAAAAGTATTTGACAATTGGAATCCTCTAGCCATCGTCTTAGAGCACTCAGCCTAGTTTTAAAGATAGTTTAAAAGACTTTAATAGTCCAAAACAATCTGATTTTAAAGACTATAAAATTTTTAAAATGTTTCTAAATTATTTAAAGCAATTTAAAAAAGTATTTGGCATTTGGGATTCTTGCCATCGTCTTAGAGCACTCAGCTAGTTTTAAGGATAGTTTAAAAGATTTGAAAATGTTTCTAAAAGATTTAAGACAATTTGAAAAAGTATTTGACAATTGGAATCCTCTAGCCATCGTCTTAGAGCACTCAGCCTAGTTTTAAAGATAGTTTAAAAGACTTTAATAGTCCAAAACAATCTGATTTTAAAGACTATAAAATTTTAAAAAGTTTCTAAATTATTTAAAGCAATTTAAAAAAGTATTTGGCATTTGGGATCCTGGCCATCGTCTTAGAGCACTCAGCTAGTTTTAAGGATAGTTTAATAGTCTTCAAAATACAAATAGTCCTAAAGGGTTTATTTACAGGTTCAAAGACAGTTTAAAAAATTTAAAAATATTTCTAAAGGATTTAAGACAATTCGAAAAAGTATTTGACAATTGGGATCCTCGCCATCGTCTTAGAGTACTCAGCTAATTTGAAGGATAGTTTAATAAATTTAAAAATACAAATAGTCCTAATGGATCTAAAGGCTTTAAGACAATTTGAAAAAGTATTTGGTAATTGTGATTTTGAGATCCTGTAGCCATCGTCTTAGAGCACTCAGCTTGTGTTAAGGACAGTTTAAACGACTTAAAGACAATTTTAGTAACTGGATTCTCCAGCCATCGTCTTAGAACAATCAGCTAGTTTTAAGAACAGTTTATGCAATTTTAAAATGATTCTAAAGGGTTTAAGATAGTTTTAAGAATTATTTGGCAATTAGGATCCTGTGGCCATCATCTTAGAGCATCCACCTAGTTTAAAATATTTTAAAAGGTTTAAAATTTTAAGGACAGTTTTAAAACCTTTAAAATGATTGTAAAGAATTTAAAACAATTTGTAGAAGATGAATACTGCTGCATTATAGGAAATTTTGTCGAATATTAATTGCAAGATGATTATAACGGATAAATTCAAGGGTTCATGCTACCCCATTTGATGGGGCAAAACGAGAAGTTATGTATATAAATTAGAGAATATATAAATAGTAAGAAAATTACAAGAATTTGTTAATGCTACAATTACAACCAATGCAGTTTCCTTTCGAAGCCGACCTTGCAGAGATAACACAAAAGGAGATAAAACCATTCATTTCTTATCTGTCTTACGTAACAAATGAATCATTTTTTCTTCTAGCTTCCTGATAAAAAGAACACTTTGTTCACCCAAAAAAAATATAACATTTATTTGGTCACACAACAAAAACTAATCTCTATAAAAAAATAAATAAATATATCATCACGCCTTTTACCTATTACTGAGTGTGGCACTCTGCCTAAGCAGATCTCGGTAAGTGATATATTTCTTCGAGTGAAGTGCGATTACCAGCCATCAAATCACGGCCCCCAAAGATATTAGTGAAGGGAGAGCCACAGGGGTAGATTTAAATTGGTGAAAATTGTATGTCGTCTGTGGGAATCGAACTAAAAAAATATAATCTCTACAATAATTAATCTTTCAATCAAAAGTTCATGCGTTCAATTCTCGTCGACTTTACCTTATATTAAAACAGTTCAACTAGACGTGAGTGGTTTTGATTGAACTATAAGCTACTGAAATTGGAACTAGAGTTGACCCCACTGTTGCCCTGAGAGTGAATCACCAAAGAAAAACAATAATTCATTAAAATGTAAATTCGATCCATTCAATTTTACTCATCTTTCTATGATGATCTAACTCTCAAATGTCATCTCCACTTCTTTTGTTTAAAATTCATCATTGTTTCAGCAATATATCACCATAGTAACCAAAACAATCGTCCAGTTTGTTTGTATGATAATGTATAGTTGTTGTTTGTGTTTTCTTTTTTCCTGAAAGCATTGGTAACTGAGATTTTGTAGTGTTTAACATGCGTCATGTGCTTGGATTGCTTGGAATGTCGCTCTTAATTCTTGCAAGTGTTACCTGCTGTTGTCCGTGGGTGGGATTTTCCATAGACGTACGTGATTTGGGGAGGTTTCTCAACGATTTTGTGGTGATAATAATTTACTGAGAATTTTGGTGATAACTGTTACATTGAATAATTTGGCAACTCAAGGGATTGGCATAAAACGATTAAATGCGCCGCAATTACGTTTACAAAGGAACTCAAAATATGATCCGTCATAACTGGTTTTACAAGGTTCACACAGGGTTGTACAGCCCCATTCGCTGGTACGGTCAATCATAGAAAAAAACAAGAATAATTTTAGGCTGAATACGACCCTTGAAAATTTACCTATTTTGACCATCGATAAGCGATATGCGGTAGCCGCACTAATGGATTTCATTGTAGTTATATGGGACAGGGACGTTTAATCGTTTTATGCCAGGGTTCGTAAATATCATGATATTTATAATAAATATCAAAATATCTGATATATAGGATATATATCAGATAAATATCACTTTTTGGATATTTATTTTTTAATTTTAGTTTTTGTACACATTTAGAAAAACTGAAAAATTCGAAAAATTTCACTACTCCGGAGGCTATATCTCAAAAACTAAACAAGATATGGAAATGCGCTCAACGGCGTTGAATTCCCCGTGTCCGAATTGACTTATAAGCAAATTTTCATACAATTTTATGCAATTTAATATTTTTAATTATTTCCTAAGGGGTACCCCTTTGGTTTTTTCAGATTTTGATTCAATTTTCCCAAAAATCCTTAATCGTAGGATTATTAAAACGAAAATTTACATACATATGTATTTTGACCCACTGAATCCAGTGGTGCAATCTTCAAATGCATATGACTTCTGGTTTTCGAGAAAATGATAAAAAACCGCTTTTTGCGATTTTTTGGCGGAAAATTGAAAAAAAATAAAAATCGCTGAAACTATGTTTATAAGTTAACTGAAGCACGCAGAAAATTAATGCCGTTGAGCGCGTTTTCATATCACATTTAGTTTTTGAGATATAGCCTCGGAAAAGTAGAAAAACTGAAAAATACGAAAAATTTCACTTCTCCGGAGGCTATATCACAAAAACTATTTGATATTTTTATATAATGGATATATATCATTGCAAAAATATGACGATATATATCAAAATAAATAACATGATATATATCCATCGATATATATCTTCGAACCCTGTTTTATGCCGATCTCTCCAGTTTAAAATGAAAATAGTATACATGAAAATAATTTAGAAATGTGTAAAATATACAAAGTGAAATGTTAGTGTCAAAATACTGTACCTATTCGATGTTTATTTACGTAAAATATTTGCGAAAGATAAGTTGGTAGAATGCGAAACAACAGATAAGAAGTATTAAGAATCGTTTCGCTCCAAATACTGTGTATTGTATAGAAGAAAATAAATATGCATCTACTAATTGATATCTACTATTCATATTATTATTCATAATTGTTTTTATTTACATATTTAAAAAATAATTGTTGATAATTAGTAGCGTAGTAATTACCAATGTTTATTAAATAAATTTTTAATAACGATAATAAAAAATAGTAAACAATCATTACTCGTTAAGATTGTGTACTAACAAAGTTGTACCGTATTGACTATGTAACGTAATGAAATGGCTATTAACATTTTATGAATTGCAGTGAAATTTAACACAGGGCACTTACTGTTTTTGAATTGGAGTGTACTTCTTCATATGTTGATATTAAGATCCAGTAATGACAGATCTAATACCGTTACTTTGATTCATAAAACAATTAAATCATTCTCTAGACACGAATAGATATTTATGATTAATTATAAATATATCATCACGCCTTTTACCCATTACTGGGTGTTGCACTCTACCGTTGCAGATCTCGGTAAGTGATATATTTTTACGCGTGAAGTGCGGTTACCAGCTGTCAAATTATTGATAATTTAAATAATTTAATTAGTATCACAAATATGTTATAAAAAAAACGATACTTATTGGATGAGAGATTGCTTGGATTACCTAGAAATGAATGCATGAATACGATTGAATGTTTGTTGCATGAACGAAATATGAGACTAGCTTGTATAAAAGGAATTACTATATGTATACGAACCCTAACCACTAATATTTGGTACGGCTGTGTTTTTTAAATATATTGATCTTTGAAGCATTTTAAAAATTATTTGGAATAAATTTATGTAATTATATTTGTACTATTTTAATAAGTAATTATAATACCTACATCAACACAAAAACATAATAACCAAAAATGAAAATTAAAGGATTTATTCTATTATTCGTAAGATAGCATTTTTAAGTTATGAAATAAATTGGCCACAAATAATTGGTACGGCTATTTAAACTTATATGAATCATCCTCCTATTGCCCTCTATACTATTTATTTTATACTGAACGAATATTCGAGTAGGTTTTGCCTTTGTTTTGAATCAATTGTCATTAATATTGCCTTTTGTTTTACACCAGATGAGTGCCAGGACCTTATAAACACAATGTCAAAATGAGTTGAAGCAATTATAAAAGCAAAAGGCGACGTTACGCAATATTAGTATAAGTTAATATAAGTTTTAATTAGCCGTACCAATTATTTATGGTCAATTATTTTCACAACTGAAAAATGTTCTCTTACGAATAATAGAATAAATCCTTTAATTTTCATTTTTGGTTATTATGTTTTTGTGTTGATGTAGATATTATAATAACATATTAAAATAGTACAAATATAATTACATAAATTTATTCCAAATAATGTTTAAAATGCTTCAAAGATCAATATATTTAAAAAAACACTGCCGTACCAAATATTAGTGGTTAGGGCTCGTAGATGGACGGAGCGAAAGTGCTGTGCCAGAATAAGAATGTTTGTCGAATAAAATATTAGACATTTTTTAGTGAAATTGAGGGTGAGAAATTGCGAGAACCACTTAGGATCCTTAGGAATATTTGGATGAACAAGAAAGAAGGTTTGTTGCGTGACTGAAATATGAAATGATCTTCTATACCTCTGCACGAAACTTTAATGACATATATAATGATTATAGAACAAAAATATTTTGTTTAATCCGCAAAAATTAGGGTATTTCATTCCTAGCGAACATTTTTAGTGTCACTGGTTTAATAGTACATTTAAAATGAAAATAAGGCATTACACCAGGTACCTATATAATAACTAATTAATCAATGATTATTTGTAGGGATTGTTTGTACTTATAAAAAAATCGGAAATATGGGGTATGTGGCTCAGTGGTATCGAGTCGGCCTGTGGATCTTGAGAACCCTGATTCAATCCCCACAGCCGACAAACAATTTTCACCAATTTAAATCTACTCCTGTGGTTCCTCCTCCACTAACATCTTTGGGGGCCGTGATTTGACCGCATTTCACGCGAAAAGAAATATATCACTTACCGAGATCTGCTTCGGCAGAGTGCCACACCCAGTAATGGGTAAAAGGCGTGATGATATATTTATTTTATATTAAAGTTTCGTGCAGAGGTATAGAAACACACTGGATAGATGGATGAAGCAAAAATGATGTGCAGGATACGAATATTTGTCGCATGAAAGAGGATAAGAGATTTCGTAGATGATCTAGGATCCCTAGGATCCCTAGGATCCCTAGAGACCTTAGAAATAAATGAATGGATATAAACGAAAGAATACACAAGCTTGTATGAAAAATTAAGTAGTATAAGTATGAATAAAAACCACTTTATTTCATTATTTATACAGTGAATATAAACCTAACTAAAACTTATCAACTACGACATATTAACAATCCAAAAAGTTTTGCCAGTACTACATTTATAATAATACACAAAGTTCACAAGCACCCCTGCACCTAGCAACAATCCTTTCGTCAACACGTCAAGAGTTTTAGGATAGGTTATACACACGTATCCTCTGCTAGGGAACTTCCTGTCTAGTCCTGTGACACCGTGACCTATTTTTCCTATAATTTGGTTGCCCACCATTACTTTGAACATCATCCCGGAACAACAGCAGGCACAGCAAGGACACATCGGTCCTAGGACCTTGGCTTGGATTTGATTGTCCGGGGAGCGAATTGTGAAGGATGGGCGACATATCGTGCAGTCTTCGCTCACAGTTCCTTAACAGATTGAAAAACTATTAATTTTCTAATGTTTAACCGTCGTCTACGTTATTTATTTATGGCTAATTTCACGCTAATTATGCCCGATTCATATGGCTTTCAACTAGCGCCTCTGAACATATTTTGAGATTGGTAGAAAGAAAAGAAAGAAATAAAATTAAATTTGCAAAATTATTGCATTTTCCTTTACGTTCCATTACTGTGTATTTAGTAATTAAATAAATTATCACGTCTTTTACACATTACTGGGCGTGGCACTCTGCCTAAGCAGATCTCGGTAAGTGATGTATTTCTTCGCGTGAATCAGCTGTCAAATCACGGCTCCCAAAGATGTTAGTGGAGGGGAAGCCACAAGAGTACATTTAAATTGGTGTAAATCTACCCCTGTGGCTCCCTTCCCCTTTACTAACATCTTTGGAGGCCGTGATTTGACGGCTGGTAATCGCACTTCACGCGAAAAAATATATCACTTACCGAGATCTGTTTCGGCAGAGTGTCACATCCAGTAATGGGTAAAAGACTTGACGATATATTTATTTATTTATTCTAATTTTTATTTATTATTTTTATATAATAAGTATTTAATTAGTATTTTTTAAAAATAAATTTTGAATTATTGTAAATCAAATTAAATAAAAATATCATCACGCCTTTTACCCATTACAGGGTGTGACACTCTGCCGTAAGCAGATCTCGGTAAATGATATATTTTTTCGCGTGAAGTGCGGTTAACAGCCGTCAAATCATGGCCCCCAAAAATGTTAGTGGAGGGGAAGCTACAAGGGTAGATTTAAATTGGTGAAAATTGTTTGTCGCCTGTATGAATCGAACCAGGGTTCTCAAGATCCACAGGCCGACTCGATACCACTGAATCACCTACCCCATAAATAATAATTAGAAAATATAAAATACCTGAAATTAAGTAACATTTTTTAAATCGCCAATCGTGTTCGTCCGTTTATTATCGGAAATATGTTTAAATTATACGAGAATTTAGTAGGTACTGAACAAGTTACAGCATATCTTAAAAATTAACTGACAACGTTGTACAAACGTTTATTTCAGTTTAGTGTGGATTATAGCTGTGATCAGAGTACTTTAGTGAATATTTTAATGCGTAAATTGTGTGTAATTGTGCGTATTAGTGTGTGGTGTGTAAAAGAAACGTTTAGTGATATGGTATAGACAGAATGGACTTCATTGGAGGCTAGGTGCGCTGATTTGTTAGTGGACAACGTACGACGTAACAGGTAAATGAATCTTGTTTATAATTTTCAACACCTGGTGCACCAACTTCTAAGGTTATATGCCACCATTATGCCCTAGAGTCAACAGCAACGCGGGTTTCTCTAGACCTAGACGGTCACCCATCCAAATACTCCTCGTGCGTAACTTTGCTTAATTCGCGTTGTCGCATAGATTAGTTCCAATGATTTGAGCAATGGTCGTTGACTAATCGATATTTTATTATTAACATGAAAACAGGATTACAGTCAAAATTATGGGGTAGGTGGCTCAATGGTATCGAGTTTTGAGAACTCTGGTTTGATCCCCACAGGCGACAAACAATTTTCCCCAAATTAAATCTATCCCTGTGGCTTTCCTTACACTAACATCTTTGGAGGTCGTGATTTGAGGGCTGCTAACCGCACTTCACGCGAAGAAATATATCAATTACTGAGATCTGCTACAACCAGTATTGGGTAAAAGGCGTTATGATATATTTATTTATTTAATAATAATATATTAAATTAACAACAATAAATAAATAAAAATATCATCACGCCTTGAACCCATCACTGGGTGTGGCACTCCGCCGTAGCAGATCTTGGTAAGTGATATATTTCTTTGCGTGAAGTGCGGTTACCAGCCGTCAAATTACGGTCCTCAAAGATGTTAGTGGAGCCACAGGGATAGATTTAATTTGGTGAAAATTGTTTGTCGGCTGTGGGGATCGAACCAGAGTTCTCAAGACTCGATACAACTTAGCCACCTACCCCATAAATAAAAATTAGAAAATATAAAATACTTGAAATTAAGTAATATAAATAATATTTCTAAAAAAATATGTTTTCATATTTACTTAATATAACATCATCTGTGGCCAAATTGGGCCTGGGCCTACCGGACACACCGATCCGCAGTTTTTACACTGCCGTACTGCCGGTTTTCGTAGTCGAATGCTACATTATTTAAGACGTATAAGTGACTAGTTTATAGCGCCCGAGGGTGATAAATACATGTAACTGTATTTTATATTTTACGACAAATCACACATTGTCGACAGGCGGATTCGAACTGACTTAATATAACAGCCAAACTAAAAATGTATATCAACAATGTTCAGCACTCATAATTTAAGGAAATATTAAATAAATTGGAAAGTTATTAACAGTAATTAGCTTTAAAAGTGTTAAATTTGTATTTCACGATATTTACATTTTTTAGTTTTTTCCACTACTAATTATAACACTAGAAAATAGTTAATAATTTTGAAACCGGTAGTGGTAAAAATTTGTCTTTTGCAACCGATCTGCAAATGTATGTTAGCATCATCATTATCTGTGGCACTACAGCACAAATCGGCCCTAGGCCTACCGGGCACACCGAGCCGCAGTTTTTACGCTGCTGTACTGCCGGTTTTCGTAGTCGAATGCTACATAATATTTAAGACGTATAAGTGATAAGTTTATAGCGCCCGAGTGTTATAAATACATGTAACTGTATTTTTATATTTTACGACAAATCACACATTGGCGACAGGCGGATTCGAACTGACGAACCTTGGTTCGGGTGACGTCACAGTATGTTAAGAGATGTGCCTTAACACGCTTGGTCACCGCGCCTCCATATTATGAGAGTTCATTTAAACTAAATTAAACCAACCTCAAAATTTTATCAATCGAGCTTATAATAGTATTTTACTCTTACCGATGAGTGAATTTGGCGGGGTCATGACCTCAAACTTCTGCAGACAAGCACAACAATCCGTCGGGTGCCACAAATAAATCAAATCCTTTCTTGATTGATCCGTTATGACATATTCGTACCTTCTGCAATAACCGCAGCACGTGGTTTCTTTAATCGCTAGTCGGTTATACACGGTGAGCACTTGCTTTCTTTCACACGCGCATAACTCCTCCACGATGTCCTGGGTGTGCGCGATGATGAGCTGGTCCGAGTCAGACAGGAATTTTAACTCCGGGGGGGTGGATATTGAAGACTTCTTTGCCATTGTGCTTGAGGCAGAGATTAACTGTTTGATATGACATTTGACTGCATTTTGTAGTGACGTTTCTCGGGTTGAAGTTTTGAGAGAAACAGTAGAGTGGAGGATATTGGTGCTTGCTTGATTGGAATTTTTTGTAAATATAGTAAAACTTACAGGGAACGATCCTCGGAAATTTCAAATGTCAATATCACAATGTTTCACTTTAGTTTTTTTTTAATTTAATTATTATGTACCTTCTTTTAATGTGCTATATTATTTTTGATTTTATTTAAAATGTCATTCTTTAAAATATGGCATATTTCAGATAAGGTGGTACTGTTATTATTCTCAATTGTTTACAAATTTTATTTGAAATTATTTTATTAAAATAGGAGGAAACAGGGAGTAGTTTTAAATGAAAATAAAAATAAATATATCATCATGCCTTTTATCCATTACTGGGTGTGACACTCTGCCGTAGCAGATCTTGGTAATCACATGTTGACAAGCCGTGGCTTCGAACGTTTTAGTCACGGCTTGATATATTAAGCATAGGGTGCAATTAGCTTACTTTTTTAAATAATTCATAAAATTTTACATTTTGTTGTTTGCGATCGTAGAAAACGTGTAGTATGTGGCTAGTTTTAGAAACTATTTAGATACTCGTTTTTGTAACTGTAAATAAATAAATAAATATATCATCACGCCTTTTACCCATTACTGGGTGTGGCACTCTGCCAAAGCACATCCCGGTAAGTGATATATTTCTTCGCGTGAAGTGCGGTTACCAACTGTCAAATCACGGCCCTCAAAGATATTAGTGGTGAGGGAGCCATAGGAGTAGATTTAAATTAAAGAGACGTTTATAAAACTTGTTACATAATATACTATTAATTATAAAACAATTTTGTTCCACTATCTATAAATTAAGTTAAAACTAACACATATATCTTTTTAATTACACAGTTTTTCAAAGAGCCCACATATAATATGATTCTACAATAAATATTTAGTTTTTACTTCAATTAACTATAGAAGTAGATAATTATCATCTAACGTTGATATTTCCTAAGCCTTTTAAACCTCTTATGAAACATTAAAAATATAATAATATAAACACAATTGTGATTAATCGGGAACTTTGTAATTTTATTATTATCAGATGATGTCATTGCTATGTTGTTTTAAAACATACTCCCAGAAAATGAAGTAGCACGAACACTTGAAACATTCATACAAGTTGGTCTCATCTTTCGTTCTTGCAACACTGCTTCTGTACTGTAGTTGGGATTAAGTTGTAGCATAAATAAACCTTCGATTATATCCATCCAGACAATTGTATCTCAGTGAATCAAACCGAGGTAAAACTTGTATTTGTTAATTAACAATCAATCAAGGAAAAGGTCATACGTTCAAATCTAGCTGACTTCAACTTACATTAAAAGAAATACGATTGTGTTTCAGTGGTTCGAATTTCTGTATAATTTCCTGTTGAGCAGACTAACAAATAAATACATTCTTAATCATAAATCTGTCCCGCGTGATGGCCGCACGGGTTGAGGACCTTACTCATGATCGTTAGGTTGTGGGTTCGAGTCCTGCCCATGACAGCCACACAAAGGACATATCGGCATGTATATACCGGGTGTCTACTTTTTTCCGAACATAGAAAATCCAATGTGAAATTTTTGATTTAGTGATATCTCTTTACCTATTACATTTAGAACAAAATTGTACTGAAGAAAAATATTCAAAATGAAAAACTGCATCCATAGAGTATAAGTTTGTTGTTAAATTGTTTCTTATGTCCGAGTTAAAAGCAAAAGAATATACACGCTTTAAAGCAATTATCAGAGTGACATGAGAAATAAAATAATAATTTGTTTTTTGTGTCTGACATTATTTGACATATTGGACCAGAATTGGAAGCTTACTCTAATTTATTTATTTATTCGAGCATTTAATTTAATAATAAAATTAATTATAGCAACTATTATTTCCTTTTTTCTACATAATCTAGACAAATAAATACCTATTATTAAGTTATTTAATTTGTTTTATTTCTCATGGCACTCTGATAATTGCTTTAAAGCGTGTATTTTCTTTTGCTTCTAACTCGGGCATACGAAATAATTGAACAACTAACTTATACTCTATGAATGCAGTTTTTCATTCTGAACATTTTTCTTTAGTACACTTTTGTTCTAAAATTAATAGGTAAAGAGATATCACTGAATCAAAATTTTAACATTGAATTTCCTATGTTTGGAAAAAAAGTAGACACCCGGTATATATACATATATATACATAATAATAAATCTGTAAGAAAATAGAATTTCCTCGAGTTCAATCAATCTTTTCTTAAACTAATGATTCCTTGCAATTTGTGCATCCGCTTTTAACATTTCATTGAGTCGAAATATTACAATTCATACATACGAATTCAATGGTAAACTCGCCAATCACATATGTCTTTACCGTGTGTTGTACAAGTATGCCCTATGTGTATAGTAGAGTAACCTTGATCATATAGTAGGTCTTGGCTTGTAGCCATGTCGCGTAGCTACTTGCGTATGTGTACTTCCTCTTCGATTTATTATAGAGATGGTGACGTCGTATGTGGTGCTGTTTCCGGTGTTACACACGGGAAAATATTTACTCAATTTTTGTTCCTGATTTACGAGTAGATAATATAATTCCTAAAAATTCTTCGATGATTACATTCTTACTAATTTGTATATTTAAGAGAAAATTGTGGAAGTTTTCATTTAAATAAAATATCTTTTCAAATAATAATAATTGGGGATCATCTTTCAAGCAAAAGGTCACAGCTTGCTACAAATCAAATACAAGTAGGTTTAAGAAGTTTGAATCCCATTTGGGATTAGGTAATAAAAATTAAAAAATATAAAGTAAACACTTGGCTATGTTTCACAAAATTAAACCTTGTTTCACCAAGTGTTGGATGACAATTAATTTTGTCTTTGTTGTAATAAAAATTGAATTAGACGCTTTAAATTGAAACAAGGAAAATATAAAACTCATGTGATAGAAATGATTGTTATTTCTATTTTGATTTGTATACTTTTGAATTGTATAATCTCGTTAGTTGTACAGGAAGTGATTACAATAGGTTCTGTTTTTACTACAAGCAAGGTGATTGAATGAACTCGATGACCAAGCATTTCTTTAATTTAACTCTTTTTTTTAAGGAAAAATAAACAACTTACTTGTGTGTTTCAGTTTGTTGCATAGTAAAATAAAACTATAGCTGGAAAGGATATAAATTATTTGATTATATTAGTAAATAGAAACCCTAGGAATGAAGAAATAAATAAATATATCATCACGTCTTTTACCCATTACTAAGTGTGGCACTCTGCCGTAAGCAGTTCTAGGTAAGTGATATATTTCTTCGCGTGAAGTGCGGTTACCAGCCGTCAAATCACGGCCTCTAAAGATGTTAGTAGAGAAACTACGTAGCATGCATCAAATACAAAGATGTATGGATTAAGCACATGTCTTCTGGATGAGTGGTTGTTTTGTCCATGTTTCAACCCTATTTGATGGGGTATAGCATGATGTTATGTATGTTAAAAACTTAAATTAAAAGCTTGCTTGTAAAAAGAGGGTAGTGCCACTTAGCCACAACTGTCCGTTTAGTTCTGAGAAAGTAATCGCTTTATCATGTTCAAATATAGAAATAATCAAGAGTCCGTCTGTCACCATAACATAGTGTAAAGACTCTAATAAATGAGTGTCGCTGTGTTCAACAACCTTCGCTGATCTCTGCACCGCGACAGTCAACTGTCGAGTCTCTGACCACGGCTCCACATGATTTATCGACATTTAACCAATTGAAGCACAGTCGACTCATATTCAACAAACACGAGAGCTAAGAATGTGTTCAACTTGGCTCTAGTGAGAGTTACTTCTTGGTTTGTTTTACTTTTGTTTTTGACAATAGAATGTCGAAGAAAAGTTTCAAGGTCGGAGGTACAAGTTACTTGGCATTTCGTTATGAATTTGATTGTTATGACAATGAGAAAAGTTTTCAGTTTTTGTTCACGTCTCGTTAGAATAATTCATGTAAAAGTTAATGGCAAATTTAATAAATTGTTTTTATTCGAAACAATTTAGAATCTATTGATAATTTTCAGGGAAAAGATAATAGTGAACGAGGAGTGGAAATCGAACCCGGCTTCTCAAATTCACACACTGATTCGATACAACATTTTTCTACGATTGCTATGAAAAGTTGATAATTACGCTCTCATTTGTCATCGTAAAGTTGACGTTTTCTGTGGAACAATAGAAAAATATCTTTTTTGCGCGTCTCCAATGGTAACGCGCGAAAAAGATGTTAAATGCGCGCTTATTTCAATAGTTACCAGAGATACAAACAAAACAGAAACTTGTAAATATTGAC
The DNA here is from genome assembly GCA_947425015.1 of Pterostichus niger. Classification (NCBI taxonomy): domain Eukaryota; kingdom Metazoa; phylum Arthropoda; class Insecta; order Coleoptera; family Carabidae; genus Pterostichus; species Pterostichus niger. Next base: position 1,794,123 of record OX380342.1, read on the forward strand.
AGTTGACAGAACGAATTTATTTTCAATACGTATACGTTTTGAATAATTTTAAGATGCAATCGTAGAAAAAAATATATGTATCACGAGCGTAAAGTGTCTTTGTTCCTCTTGCAGTATTACAGCTCTCACCTTCGGCTCGCGTCACAATTACCGTGCTCGAGTAACAAAGAATCACTTTACGCTCTTAATGCATAAATAACAATTTTCTACTTCCGTTAGGAAATAGACGTTTTATTTCACTTATTTGAGTTACGTAATGAACTGCATTATTTAACTAGTGAAATAATGAGTGATATATTTACACTCATATATATCACTTACCGAGATCTGCTTAGGCAGAGTGCCACACCCAGTGATGGGTAAAAGGCGTGATGATATATATTTTTTTTTTTTTTATAAATAATGAGGTAACATAGCAACAGATATCTTGGTAGACGAATTCTGATATGTTATTCTTTTATTGTTTGAATTTATAACTGTCATTAATATGTCAAAACGCGCGAAAAAGATGTTAAATGCGCGCTTATTTCAATAGTTACCGGAGATACAAACAAAACAGAAACTTGTAAATATTTACAGTTGACAGAACGAATTTATTTTCAATACGTATACATTTTGAATAATTTTAAGATGCAATCATAGAAAAAAATATATGTATCACGAGCGTAAAGTGTCTTTGTACTATTGCAGCTCTCGCCTTCGGCTCGCGCTACAATTACCGTGCTCGAGTAACAAAGAATCACTTTACGCTCTTATCCACAAATAACTATTTGATCCAAAATTGGTTAAATTATTAAATTAAAAAACACTAGGTTAGTTTCAAATAATGTAAAGTTTATTTTACAATACGTATTTCGGTCGACTAGACCATCATCAGGTGAACAAGATATAATTTTTTTTTTTTTTTATATATCTTGTTCACCTGATGATGGTCTAGTCGACCGAAATACGTATTGTAAAATAAACTTTACATTATTTGAAACTAACCTAGTGTTTTTTAATTTAATTTTTTATAAAATGTTTCAACGAGAACCGACAGTTAAATCTATCGAATTTATTAAATTGGTTAAATTAATTTTCCAGGGTCAGGTTTTCATGAACCAATTCTGTTGCATAAAATCAATTGTCTGTTGAGCACACACATCAATACTGACAATATTCTCATGTTAAATTCTTAGCAAATATAAATCAGTCCGTCATTTCATGCCATTACACAATTTCACAAAAATATCCGTTGTGAAGCAATGGCGCAGTATTGCATCTGTCAACATTCATAAATCCTGAGAAATGCTTGACTCTTGCATCCGCTGTCGAGGCCGCCTAATCTCATCACTCGCTAAAATCCATCAGACGGAAAAAGGCGGCGATTGCATCTGCTAAGTTAGTAAGCAAAAGGAAACGACGAAGGAAGTTATTTCCAAGATGATGATGAGTTTGATTCACTTTGAGGTCAATGAAGTCAAGTTAAAATGCAGGAATATAGATTCATTATTACTTTCAACGTTAAAAATCTTTCATTTATTTATTTATTCTTTGGTTGATCACGCAATCTCTCCTGTGAAGTTCTAATTTTATTTTGAAAAGTCTGACAATTCCAGTTGCAATTATTAATATAAAATAAAATAAATATATCATCACGTCTTTTTACTCATTACTGGGTGTGGCACTCTGCCTAAGCAGATCTCGGTAAGTGATATATAAGTGTAGTTACCAGCCGTCAAATCACGGCCTCCGAAGATGTACTGATGTCTTGTTGCGTTCTCCTATATTTACTATGTGCTTAATTGCAGATAATCAGTTTGTTGATATATTTTTGTAATTTATCTATTTATTTATTTATTTTTATGTTTTTAATTGTACTGTGTATTGCACAGGAGTATGTATTTATGATTAGTTTTGTTTTATATGTAGCTCTTATTATTTATTTTTTTAATTTCTTTTTGTATTTTGCCCTGTAAATGGACCTCTGTTGGGCAATAAATATATTATTATTATTATTATATTAGTGGAGGGGGAGCCACAGGGGTAGATTTAATTTGGTGAAAATTGTTGGTCGGCTGTGGGGATTGAACCAGGGTTCTCAAGATCCACAGGCCGACTCGATTCCACTGAGCCACCTACCCCATTATTAATAAATGAATAATTTTATTTTCACCAATTTAAATCTACTCTTGTGGCTCCCTCTCCACTAATATCTTTAGGGGCCGTGATTTGACTGCTGGTAACCACACTTTACGCGAAGAAATATATCACATACCGAGATCTGCTTCGGCAGAGTGCCACACCCTGTAATGGGTAAAAGGCGTGATGATATATTTATTTATTTAATTTATAATTTGTCAAAATTACTGTACAGATTATTGTCACATTTCCGTGTCCGTGTATGCCATATACGCTCATAATTAGATGCTAATGAATGTAATGTAACGTAATGAAAAATGCGTGTGCGTAGGTTTCTGTGCAAGCTGATTAAACAACCTACAGTCATTTGCAAATCACGCACCACGTACCATACAAACATCGCAGCAGGCGCTTGACTTCGTGTTTAACAAAACCTTGTGAAAACATCTGCCATACTGCCTTTCTGCCATTTCCGCAATTTGGAAAATATAAACTAAAATTTATAAGCCTGGAGGCGTGTTTACAAACGGTAACTTGGTATTATTGGAGAAGATATTTTTCCTCCACTAACATCTTTGTTTATCCGTAAAAATAATAAACAATTAATATCCAGAATTTTACTTACTGAAACTTAGATACATAAGTATACTTTGTTTAAGAGATATTGACAAGTTGTCCTATAAGTTTTGACACAAATTTCGACAATTTAATACGTAATAAATAACTGATTTATAAGCAACAAAATTATGTTGTTAAATCGCCAGACGGGACCATGCACCCTAGACATAAAGACAATACACTACATAGCGCCCAGTTTCTGGCAAGAGCTGGATTGACCTGCTTATACCTTAAATGAAAGACATAGTGCAATGCAAATCAGCCGACGCCATGATACACAAAACGTCCAGAGGACTCTCCAATTTCGAAGTAAATCAGTGTTGGGTGACCTTTTTAACGTGGGATTCTACCACACTTTGTTGCTTCTTTCCAAAATGCACTTCAAGTTTAGGGCTGCCTTACTACAACAAAATTGAGCTGTTAAAGTTAAATTAGAATGTTAAACAAATTTTTGTATCTATAGCAATTTGCCATTTTTGTCTTATTACCAATTATACAGGGTGTTTCACAACTTAGAGCAAAAAATTAAAGGGTATATTCTGTACGACATGCTGATCATGAAACAAAAAAATATTTTTTTTAAATCGCAAAACTATTTTCCATGTTTCCCAGTCCAAAATTTTTCGTTGCCATTGCCACTGGGTGGATGATTATGTTAAAGTTATTAATTAAATAAAATTATATTATAAATAACTGCTAATAATTGAATTGTGTAATTATTCTTTCGTAGTTGATACCTACTTCATTGTTTGTGTTTAATAGGAAAGCGAATCCAGTGCAGTACTACAAAAAATGTTTTAGATTAACAACCCTTCATTTTTCGAATTAAAAAAAAAAAAATCTTTTTGTTTCATGATCAGCACGTCGTACAGAATATACCCTTTAATTTTTTGCTCTAAGTTGTGAAACACCCTGTATAGTCTTTGAAATTTGTGCCAAAACTGATAGGACATACGTTATATCAAACTACTTTTTGTAAATACGCGTTCGGGGTTTTCACCCTCAAATAACAAATGACATCTACCAGCATACTTTTCAGACAAGGTAATTTTTGCTGCATCCCTGTTACTAGTCCCGGTGAATGTTTAAACATTTGTGTTTATATTTGAACCCGGTTACCAATCACTGGTCGTGACATGGTTACAGTGTTACCGAAAACCGATTGCGGTTACTGGTCGGTCACATACGTGAAGGGATTGGGTTATTTATGGGGTTGAGGGTTGGTTTGGTTATAGGTGCAAAGGGTGAAATTTGTATTATTAATTTGTGGTGGTGATGTAATAATTTAAAGGGGTGAACGAATCCAAATATTGGAAATTAATATCGAGCTTGTATGAAAGGAATTATACAAGTGGGTGAGAGCGGAAAAGATGCATCAGGATACGAATGTTTGACGAAGATAACTTTCAGGATAAAATAAAACAAATATATCATCACATATTTTACCTATAACTAGGTGTAGCACTCTGCCGTAAATGATCTCTTATGTATGTGAAATGCGGTTAGTTTTTGAGTTATAGCCCCTAGAAGATTTGCTGTTTTCAAACAATTTTCAAAATCAGATTTTCAACTTTCCCGAAGCTATAACTCGAAAAGTAAGCAAGATATTGAGATGCGGTCTGAAAGGTTGAATTCCCCGTGTTTCAAATGACCTCTAGGCAAGTTTTTAGCGATTTTAATTTTTTTGAAAAATTTACGCCAATTTTTTTTCCTCTTACAGTTTTTAACCATTATCTCAAAAACTATAAGACTTATGGACATAAACATCACACCATTGGATTCAGCACGTCGAAATACATATGTATGTAAAATTTCGTTACATTATTCGTACGAGAAATAGTTTTAGAGCAATTTGTTTAAAAATCATAAAAATCCCAAGGGGTACCCCTTGGAAAATAATTAAAAAATTTCAAAAAAGTTAATTTGCTTTAAATGAGCTAAAAATTTGTATACAAGTCAATTAGGACACGGGGAATTCACTCGTTCAGACCGATTTTGAATATCTTGCTTAGTTTTTGAGTTATAGCCCCTAGAAGATTTGCTGTTTAGAAATAATTTTCAAAATCAGATTTTCAACTTTCCCGTGGCTATAAATCGAAAACTAAGCAAGATATTGAGATGCGGTCTGAAAGGTTGAATTCCCCATGTTTCAATTGACCTCTTGGCAAGTTTTTAGCGATTTTATTTTTTTGAAAAATTAAGTTCTATTTTTATGCTAAATATCGGTTTGAATACCGGACAAATTATGTCCGGGATCCCGGGATCCCGGTATTGCATTCCCTATACTTTTATCACAAATTTATCACTTACCGAGATCTGTTTCAATAATGGGTAAAAGCCGTAATGATATATTTATTTATTTATTTTAAATTAAAATCAAGGAGATTTGAATGCATGTTTTTTTAATAACTTCTAATCGTAATTACTAATTGAATATCGTGAATGTTACACGAGTTCGTAACATCCTAAGCGTAGGATATAAATGAAACAGTTTACATAACACTTGATTTGATTAGAAAATTATACGTCACAGCACGACGTTTAGATAAGACTCTATCTTGTAATAAACACAGCTTGAAATTGACCTCTGGTGCATCTAGAAGCCAGCAGCCGCAGCCGCAGCCACAGCCACAACGTACACCACATCACACATTCATTACCTTGTTACTGGTAGCAAGCAGCCAGGGTTAGACTTCAACTAAACGACTAAATTACCAAATGAATCTAGATAAAATAAACGACATTTCAGGAGATATTCTACATTTACGATGCTACAAATTTCCTAAATATCGTCTTGAGACTTTTAAATTCTGAACTTTACTACCGGAAAAGCCCATTAGGGACGAATCATTTATAAGTTCTCTATTAAGTCGGTTTACGATACACGTAAATATTAGTTGACTGCACGAGAGACCATGTAAGACTTCGATTTTATCGACAGTTTGATAATGAACAATATATTTTACGTAGATATGTAACTCAAGAATTTATTGCAGTTTACTAACTATTTCCTGTTTACTATTTATAATTTTATTAATTCCTACATTATTTGGAGCTATGAAATCTAATATTATATCAATAATACATACATAAATACATAACATCACGCTATATCCCATTAAATGGGGTAGCACGAACCCGTCAACATTCTCATCCTGACACACGATACTCGTTTCAACCACATTAACACTTCCTCCATACGAGCTCTTTCCTTCCTCACAATCAAAATCCATCATCACGCAACAAACATCCATCCATTCGCTCCTGTACACCTGTTTTGTAAATCTTCATTTACGCCCACTTCTCTAACAACGAATCTATAAAGAAATGAAGGCAGCATCGCCTGCGCTTGTTTATTTATTTATTTATTTATGTTACGCTGTACAACAGGAATTTAATCCCAATTACAGTACAGGGTCCGCACTCACCGAGTCGCAGTGTGGTAGTTTTTATTTAATTTTTAGCTTGAGTGCTAATCGAACTCGGGATCTCCGCATTCGAATTTCGTATCGCTATCCACATCACCGTACTGACAGAGAAATACATTTAACACAATTGCAGTTAGACACTGTATAGTAAAAACTGAAAATGAAGATAAAAAGATGAGGAAAGAAGGGAGCATCTTCCTGCGTTTGTTTTTGAAACTAAATTCCACACAATTGCAGTTGGACACTCTATAGTAATAATATACAGGCGATATCAACCAAAACGCCATCTATTCAAATCTCGTTCATTTTTATTTAAATCCCGAATATACGGTTGTGTCTAAGTGTCTCGATACCACTAAGCCATCTACTCCATTATTAATATTATTTACTTATCCAATTTTCCTATTTATTAATTATATAATTTATGGGGTAGGTGGCTCAGTGGTATCGAGTCGACCTGTGAATCTTGAGAACCCTGGTTCGATCCCCACAGCCGACAAACAATTTTCACAAAATTAAATCTACTCCTGTGGCTCCCCTACCACTAATATTTTTGAGGGCCGTGATTTGACGACGGGTAACCGCACTTCACGCAATGAAATATATCACTTACCGAAATCTGCTTAGGCACAGCGCCACGCCTAGTAATGGGTAAAGGCGTGATGATATATTTTATATGTAATTATAATTGATAATTGTAATTGCTAATTAAAAAGCTGTAAATGCAGCTTAAAGCTAAAACAAATCTGTGAGCAGTTAAATTAAATTAATGTATGTCCATCTTTCGACCTCAATTTCATCAACATACCATATGTTTCACAAAGAGCTTTTAATTTATATGAAATATTTTATGTTTTGAAATGTCAGTGTTTATGTATGTCTTATGTTTGTCAAATAATCTTAAATTCCTGTTCTTAAAAGCTAATGCACTGTTATCAATCCGGTTACTTCAACCAATATTGTGATCTATTTCGAAAATAGATTTTATTTTCGTCAAACTTCTACAACAAACAGTTCAAACTACAAATATATTTATAACTATAATTCTGATGCTAGCTATTAATACATTTCATGTACACCATCTTTTAACATAAACATAACAATAAATAAATACATTATCGTCCCGCGTGATGGCCGCGCGAGTTGAGGGCCTGACTGACGACCATAAGGTCGTGGGTTCGGGTCCCGCCCGCGGCGGCCATACAAAGGACATATTGGTAAATGACCTAAGTAGTTGGTCCGATATATAAATTTAAAAAAAAATACATTATTTAGTATTTCAAGAAAAAGCTAGTTTTGATAAATTTAATAAATAAATAAATATATCATCATGCCTTTTATCCATTACTGGCTGTGGTACTCGGCCAGAGCAGATCTCGGTAAGTGAAATTGGTGAAAATTGTTTGTCAGCTGTGGGGATCGAACCAGGGTTCTCATGATCCACTGAGCCACCTACCCCATAAATTTAATATGAAAATGGAAATCATATTTTTTCAGTTTCAATTACAAATATAAGGAATGTAAATTGAAGAGATTGTATGGACGATCTAGAGGAATAAATGGATGGATATGATTGAAGGTTTGTTGCTTGAATGAAAGATGAGATTTTCTGTGGGTTCCCACAGCCGACAAACTATTTGTACCTCATTTAAATTACCTCTGTGGCTTTCCATCTATTAACATCTTAAGGGGCAGTAATTTGACGGCTGGTAACCATGCTTTCCAACAACGTATTAACCTGCACACGTGTTTCACTCATACAGATTATATTGTTGGAATGCACGATAAAAAAATTCCGGATATGAATTAATGCTCGAGGGCAGATTCGGTACGAAAATCGAAACGCCACCAACACAAAAAGTAATAGCTATTTATGAAACTAGTAAGGAAATGAAGGTTATTATCTTACGCATGTGTAATTTGCAGAACGAGGCGTAGCCGAGTTATGTAAACACATAAGTAAGGTAATAACCTTAATTTTCTTACTAGTTTCATACAATATTTTTTCTACTTCCGTTCTAATAAATACGAAAGAGCGTTTTTGAAATTGTGAAATTTTGTCATATTAATGACAGTTATAAATTCAAAAAATAATAGAATAACACATCAGAATTCGTCTACCAAGATATTTTAATTTTTTTGTGTTACTATGTTACCTCATTATTTCACTAGCTAAATAATGCAGTTTATTACCTAACTCAAATAAGTGAAATAAAACGTCTATTTCCTAACGGAAGTAGAAAAAATAATCAAGTTATTATAATATATTCATAGCAACTTGTATCAAGTTAATAAAATTGACAATAAAAAACAATTGTCAAAGCGACATTTTTGACAAGGTAAATTTTCTGCTTATTAATTTTTGCTTGGTTAGGTCAAATAATGAAATTACAATGGTAACCATGTTTCTATTGGCTGTTCATTAACCAAAATTTTTGAGCAATAGCTCAAAAACTAGAAGACATATGCTCTTTGGGACCTCTACGACCTGAACAGTCAATTAGTAACTATTTTAAAATAATATAATTTGGTTTATCAAAAATTGAAACTAAGTTAAAATGCCTAAATAATTTGGATGAGTTTGATGTCATGTCTCACACGTCCAATAAACTGAAATGATAATTCAGCAAATTCTATTCATATCCACCTGATGGTTTAATACCGCGAATTTCATTGCAGTTCATGCTGCTCTTCTCTTCTCGTTCTACCACTCCACTGAATTTTAATTAAACGTTTCAGCGTGTTGTATCGATTCTGTGAAATTTCCTGTAATCCAGCAGCGTTCCGCGAGCTTGACAGTTCGCCAAACACGATGGTTTAATGTTTAGCTTTAGTTTAGTTTAGTTGAGAGAACTGCTGCAAATTTCTAATTTAACAGTAGGGACTAGTTCCTGCTCAGGACTATTCGCTAGGAGTGACTGAGGTTAATTGTTATTGAATTAGTTTGGGATTTATGCCAGATATATTTGATTTAATTTTGGTGATTTATGAAAATTGATATTGTGCAGTTAAGGTTAAATATGTGTTTAATTAGGTTTGAAGTTGATACCCGAGCACTGACCTTTATCATATCAAATATTATTTTATATTTTATACAATAATAAACTATTTAAATCTACCCCTGTGGCTCCCCCTACACTAATATCTTTGGGGGCCGTGATTTGACGGCTGGTAACCGCACTTCACGCGAAAAATATATCACTTACCGAGATCTGCTTAGGCAGAGTGCCACACCCAGTAATGGGTAAAAGGCGTGATGATATATTATTATTATAAACTATTTAACTTTTTTGATGTAACATTATTTGAACATTTAAAAAAATAGCATTGAAAATGCTATGGTGCGTCCTTCGATGAACGACCCTGTATAACATTTTTCCCTAAAATTTGCCAAAAAGGCACTTGTTATTTAAAGGAATCAAAGTATATCGCATTGAAATCATTGAAATAGTTATTTTTCTACGATTGCTATGAAAAGTTGACAATTACGATCTCATTTGTTATCGTAAAGTTGACGTTTTCTGTGGAATAATCGAAAAATATCTTTTTTGCGCGTCTCCAATGGCAACGCGCGAATAAGACGTTAAATGCGAGCGTTTCCAATGGCAACGCGCAAAAAATATATTAAATGCGCGCTTATTTCAATAGTTACCTGGGATACAAACAAAACATATTGACAGTTAACAGAACAAATTTATTTTCAGTACGTATACGTTTTTTAATAATTTTAAAATGCAATCGTAGAAAAAATTATGTGTATCACGAGCGTAAAATGCAGGGTTCGAAGATATATATCGATCGATATATATCATGATATTTATTTTGATATATATCGTCATATTTTTGCAATGATATATATCCATTATATAAAAATATCAAATAGTTTTTGTGATATAGCCTCCGGAAAAGTGAAATTTTTCGAATTTTTCAGTTTTTCTACTTTTCCGAGGCTATATCTAGAAAACTAAATGTGATATGAAAACGCGCTCAACGGCATTAATTTTCTCGTGCTTCAGTTAACTTATAAACATATTTTCAGCGATTTTTATTTTTTTTCAATTTTCCGCCAAAAAAATCGCAAAAAGCGGTTTTTTAACATTTTCTCGAAAACCAGAAGTCATATGCATTTGAAGATTGCACCACTGGATTCAGTGGGTCAAAATACATATGTATGTAAATTTTCGTTTTAATAATCCTACGATTAAGGATTTTTGGTAAAATTGAATTAAAATCTGAAAAAACCAAATTGTATGAAAATTTGCTTATAAGTCAATTCGGACACGGGGAATTATACGCCGTTGAGCGCATTTCCATATCTTGTTTAGTTTTTGAGATATAGCCTCCGGAAGAGTGAAATTTATCGAATTTTTCAGTTTTTCTAAATGTGTACAAAAACTAAAATTAAAAAATAAATATCCAAAAAGTGATATTTATCTGATATATATCCTATATATCAGATATTTTGATATTTATTATAAATATCATGATATTTACGAACCCTGTAAAATGTCTTTGTTCCTCTTACACTATTGCAGTTTTCGCCTTCGGCTCGCGCTACAATTACCGTGTTCGAGTAACAAAGAATCACTTTACGCTCTTAATACACAAATATTTTTTACGATTGCTATGAAATGAAAATTATTCTCTCAATTGTTATCGTAAAGTTGACGTTGTCGCGTGCCTCCAATGGCAACGCGCGAAAAAGAGATTAAAAGCGCGTTTATTTCAATAGTTACCAGGGATATAAGCAAAACAGAAACTTGTCATATTGAAAGTTAACAGAACGAATTTATTTTCAGTACGTATACCTTTTTTAATAATTTAAGATGCAATCGTAGAAAAAATTATGTGTGTATCATGAGTGTAAAGTATCTTACAATTATTATGCTCGAGTAACAAAGAATCACTTTACGCTCTTATTATTGTAATTTTTTGATGTGCTATTTTACATTTTTAAGATGGATAAATTAATTAGGAACTTTGTTATATGTGTCCTTAATTTATGTGAATATGGAAAAGATATCAAAATGTTTTATTAAATTTCTCAAAAACAGTTAGAAGTAAGTTCAGTACAAGGACTTTGCTAAAATAGTTGTCCATAATCCGGTTATGGCGTGGCACGTGACACGTGGTAGATGGCACGTGCAAGGGCCAGACAGTAGCGCCACTCACCCTCCTGCGCTAGCGGAATAGTTAGGAACTAGTGCACTGCAAAACACAATGTTCATCAGGGGAGCGCATGTGTTGATAACATTGTGTGAACTTTTCCAATTTCCTTTCGGCGGGAGTTGAACTCAAACATTATACCTCTAGGTTGGTACCAGTGTTCGTGGTCGTAACCTATATCATCATGTTCATGTTCTCATGATGGTGGGACTGGAAACGATTGTCTAACGAATCTTTCTAAATTAAATTCGTGAGGGGTTATTATTGATGTTCAAAGTTACAATGATGAAAAAGAATATTATGTCCGGTCTTTAAGAAAACTATTTCGTATTTTCCGCATATGTTAAACGAAACAGATCAATAGATATATAAATATCGTGGGCGATTTTAACTAATCATTTTCATAACTCGTTTAGTTTTTGAGATATAACCTCGGGAAAGTACAAAATATGATAAAAACTTAAGATTTATACAAGACTTGAAAATGCGTTCAACGACATTGAATTCCTCGCGTCCAAACTAACTTGTAAGCAAATTTTTAGACAATTTTAAGCGATTTAATTTTTTGAAAATTTTCTTAAGGCGTAATTTTAGATTGTTTGCTCTAAAATTCTGTATCGTGTAAATATTGTAACGAAATTTTACATACATATATATTTTAATTCGCTGAATACAATGGTCAATATGTCTTTTAGTTTTTGAGATATTATTCAAAAACTTTGGTGAAAATTTCCTAAAAATTTGTGTACAAGTTAAATAAAGCACGAGAAATTCAATGCCGTTGAGCGCATCTTCATATCGTGTTTAGCTTTTGAGATATTTGGTACCTATAATGATCTGCAATTGCAGAGCCTAGTAAATAAAACCAAGGTAAGACTGTAAACTATCGTGTTTAAGTGACTCGTATTCAGGGTTCGAAGATATATATCGATCGATATGTATCATGATATTTATTTTGATATATATCGTCATATTTTTGCAATGATATATATCCATTATATAAAAATATCAAATAGTTTTTGTGATATAGCCTCCGGAAAAGTGAAATTTTTCGAATTTTTCAGTTTTTCTACTTTTACGAGGCTATATCTCAAAAACTAAAAGGGATATGAAAACGCGCTCAACGGCATTAATTTTCTCGTGCTTCAGTTAACTTATAGACAGGGTTCGAAGATATATATCCATTATATAAAAATATCAAATAGTCTATAATAAATACAGTATACCTCTCATTATTACTTTCATAAATTCTGTTAAAATTATATTCTAAAGATAATTCTTACTTTACTAGCTTTTGACTAACTTCACATCAACGACATAAATCCAAATTGTGTGTCATTTGTGATGTCATTAATTGCAAAGTATGAACCATTTCCAAAATTTTTATTTGGTACTCATTTTAGAAATACAAATCCTTTAATATGGTGGAAAAGTGTAACTATCAATGAGTCAGAGTGGCCAAATAAAAGTACGAGGGTCGTTCAATAAGTCCTTAGAAAAAAGTAGAAAAAACACTTTTTTTGGGTAGATTTTTTTTATTTTTCTACATAATCTCTTTTTAGCTCTATACACTTCTCTAATCGTTTTCCCAAATATTTTAAGCCGTCCAAAAAGTAGGATTTCGGAAGCTCCTCAAAATAGGCTTCCGTTTGGGCGATGACCTCCTCATTGGACGTAAACCTTCGTCCGCCAAGCCATTTCTTTAAGTTTGGAAATAAGAAAAAGTCACTGGGGGCCAAATCTGGTGAATACGGTGGATGTTGCAATAATTGGAACTTTAATTCCATAATTTTGGCCATCGCAACTGCGCAGGTGTTTATTCTCCACTGTGAGCAACCGCGGCACCCATCTTGCCGAGATTTTTTTCACACCTAATTTTTCGTGCAAAATTAAAGCGACTGTGCCTTGTTATATGCCTGTAGCCTCAACTATTTCGCGCACTTTGATTCGTCGGTCACTTAAAACCATATCGTGGATTTGGTCAATCATTTCGGGGGTAGACACTTCTACAGGGCGTCCGGAACGATGTTCATCTTTTGTGGATGTACGGCCACGTTTAAACTCATTCACCCAATTGTAAACAGTTGCAAACACAGGAGCAGATGTGCCATGAACTTCATCCAACTCAGCTTTAATTTCTTTCGGCGTTAAGCCTTTTAAATACAGATGTTTAATCACCGCTCGAAACTCACTTTTATCCATTATTATAAACAATCAAAAGTTTTTTACTACAATTGAAAACAACAATAAAACTACGTGACGGCTAAAGCTAAAACTCTAACAGTTGACTAGTTAGGAGTGCTGCTTACTGGAAAAAATTCATTTTCGATACTACGAGCACCATCTCTTGGATTTTCTAAGGACTTATTGAACGACCCTCGTACATTTATTGAACTATGTGAACAGTTCTTCTTCTGATGGCACTACAGCCCAAATCGGGCTTGGGCCTACCGGACACACCGAGCCGCAGTTTTTACACTGCCGTACTGCCGGTTTTCGTAGTCAAATGCTACAGTATTTAAGGCGAATAAGTGACTAATTTATAGCGCCCGAGTGTGATAAATACATGTAACTGTATTTTTTATATTTTACGACAAATTACACATTGAACAGTTACACACTGCTGTAACAGCCACAGCAGGGCTGGAACGATATTTCTCCACTTGGCATTGTCCAATCTCAATTACGTAATTGTCTCGGTAACGACAAAGATTAGATTTTATGTTTAAATATTTAAACCAAAAAGAAACTACAAAAAAAAACTAATTTAGATTGGATTTGGCCAAATGAGTCTCTATCTGCAACGCTATGTTCAGGAAGTTCATCAGAAGATGATGATTTGCCCCTATTTAGGATATAGGATTATTTAAATATTCTTACTATTCTTAGTACTATATAATATTTGTGTATCCATTTAATGTATATTTACTTTTTTTCATTACCTATGTTAATTTTTTATTTAGGAGTAATAATTTATTTTGTATTTCCTATTGTGATAATAAATGTGTACAAAAACTAAAATTAAAAAATAAATATCCAAAAAGTGATATTTATCTGATATATATCCTATATATCAGATATTTTGATATTTATTATAAATATCATGATATTTACGAACCCTGCTCGTATTCCATTATAAGCTACTGTAATTACAATTAAACAACAAACAAAATAAAGAAATAAATATCTCCGCTAACCAACCGAATCTGTCCAACCTTCCATCAACAGCTCCATCTCATCTTTCTCTTTCTTACTCATCACATCACTTCCGGTCCTCGCGGGCTCTTTATCTCCATCATCTCCCTCCCGCTATCTCCTCATCCGTCTGCTGTATTCTCCATCACTCTCAAGCCTCCGACCGCTGCAACAGCGTGAAGAATAGCTCTTTAGAGAGACAGCTTCAGCTTGACTTAGACTCGCTGTGCGCTGCTTGTTGGGTTGATGTTCACTAACGCACTACGCGGAGAAAGATCAGCGCCATCAACAGAGGCGGCACGAAACTCTTTAGCGATCAGACAGACACTGAGATAATTTTGACAAAGGAGGAGATTTTGAATGAAAATGCAGACAGCCATACTTTTATGAATTTTAATATTTTGATGTATAGAATCGATTCAGTTTGTATTTAACTAAAGCAGGGTGAACCTTTTTTGGTCGTACTTTTTAATACTTATAACAACAAATAGTTATTTGTGTATTAAGAGCGTAAAGTGATTCTTTGTTATAAGAGCCGACGCCGAGAGCTGCAATAGTGCAAGAGGAACAAAGACACTTTACACTCGTGATGCACACATAATTTTTTCTACGATTGCATTTTAAAATTATTTTCGTAACACATGCACAAGAAACACGTTCTTATTCTCTAATTTTAGAGAGAGAAACACTGCTTTTCTCCCCTAGGGAAAGAAACATTATGTTTCTTTCCCTAGGTAGGATATGTTTCTCTCCCTAGGTAGCATGTTTCTCTCCCTAGAGACTACGATTATTAGCTGTTTGCGGCGTTTCCTAGGTAACAAGTTACGCAACAAAAATTTGACATTTGTCCCGATAAAACGGTAATTTTTGTGCACTTGTTACGAAAAGTATAATATGCTTCACGGGAGGGCGCAATTATTCCTTGTTTCCCTCCCTTGATGCATAACATACTATTAAAAACGTATACGTACTGAAAATAAATTCATTTTAGCAACTATCAATATGACAAGTTTATGTTTTGTTTGTATCTCTAATAACTATTGAAATAAGCGCGCACTTATAAGCTTTTTCACGCGTTGCCATTGGAAACGCGCGCATTTAACGTCTTTTTCGCGCGTTGCCAATGGAGACGCACAAAATAAATATTTTTCGGTTGGTCCACAAAAAACGTCAACATACGATGACAAATGAGAGCGTAATTGTCAACTTTTCATAGCAATCGTAGAAAAAAGCTTTTGAAAGTAATTACAATTGTGATAAAATTTAGAATCTCTTCCATCTTGAAATGTTTTAACCCTTGCAGTCCGTTGTCGCCGTAATTGCGACATTTTTACATTACATGCATGTACTTGTATACTATGTATGTATATAACTAATATAGTGTTGGAGTTATTGGTATCCTCTATAAGTATTTAGGCTGGAGTGCAAAGGGTTAAAAGCATTTGCAATTTTTTTTAACTGTACGCGCTCTAATTGTCGCAAGTGTGTTAGTCATGCTGCTAACTACATGATTATAGAATTATGATTTTATCGAGACAACTACTCATTTGTTTCCATTTATCATAAGGAAAATGTCTACAATTGTAAGTAAACATAAATTTGATTTAATATTTAGTTGTCTGTAATTCATTAAAATTCTAATAATACAAGTTAATAAATATTCCTTGGCATGCGATAAAGTATAAAACCAAATCAAGATACCATAAAACATAAAACAAAAGAGATAAGCTTAGTAGAAACATAAGAATAACAAGAAAACACTGGAGTTACATTGTAAGATACTCACACAGACGAAAGTAAGGGCGTTAAACTATTATCTTTATTTCCTGAGTCTGTACCATCACCATAAGGTTTTATGTTTGTGCTTTTAAGGCTCGTACACAACGAGTTGCTGTATTTTGTGTGGGTTATTCAAACCTGCAACGCTACGTGCAACCATTGGCGCAGACTTAAAAAAAAATTCACGCGAGAAAAGAAAAGTTTAGTATGTCTGTGAATTCAACAGGTCAAAATATAGAAAGACTGTGAAATATAAATAATTGTATACACAATATCACCCTGTGTACCATTAAATAGAGTAGCACAAACCCTTTGAAACATTCACTCAACATTTATTCATTAGATTCATACCACTATCGTTTTAAAATTATTTTGATTTATTGAATGACTTTTGACAAGAAATGAATATACAAAATGATTCTGAAATGGAGGGTGAGAGATTGTGTGAATGATTTAGGAGTAAATGGATGGATATGTTTGATGGAATAACGGGAGTAGATAATAGCATATTATGTAACAAGTTTTATAAACATTTCCTTAGTATAAAAAACGAATATCTAAAAAGTCACATAATATATTTTTTATACTTCCATTAGGAAATAGACGTTTTATTTCACTTATTTGAGTTAGGTAATGAACTGCATTATTTAACTAGTGAAATAATGAGGTAACATAGCAACAGATATCTTGGTAGACGAATTCTGATGTGTTATTCTTTTATTTTTTGAATTTATAACTGTCATTAATATGTCAAAATTTCATAATTTCAAAAACGCTCTTTCGTATTTATTAGAACGGAAGTAGAAAAAATATTATATGAAACTAGTAAGGAAATGAAGGTTATTACCTTACTTATGTGTTTACATAACTCGGCTACGCCTCGTTCTGCAAATTTCACATGCGTAAGGTAATAACCTTCATTTCCTTACTAGTTTCATAAATAGCTATTTTCTACGATTTCAAATTAAGACAACAAGAAAATGTAAAGTTATATGAATAATTTAAAAAGTAAGGTTAAGTTCCAGATGCAGAAAGCTAATTTCACTCCGTGATTAATATGTTATTTAGTGCCATGGAAGACAGAGAGAAAAGGAAATTATGAATGTGTATGAAGCTGAAATGTTTCAAAGATTCGTGCTACTCCAGTTAATTAAAGATATCTTGAAATTATATATGTATTAATTAAATTATTAGCTAATGCCCCTTAGTTAAAAGCAGTGCGTACGCCTCTGTTTAACCTGGGATCCACGTTGGCCTATTGCCAGTCGTGTGCTCGTGTGTTGCTCTGGCGAAATGATGTTTGGCAGAAAGCAAATTTGTATTAGAATTCGAACATATGCGATTCTTTTTTCTAAATGTTTGATATTTTGAAATAGAGCTGTAAATAATCTAGGTCGTTTCAAGTACTGGTTATTTTTATACAAATTTTATTAGATGCACTCTGTAAACTAAAAGTCTGTGTTTATCTTTTGAAAGAGAAAAGTGCTTTTTATTTTTATAACTACCATAAGATTAGATATTTTCATATATACTCGTAGTGTTAAAAATTTTTATTTTATTTTGTAAACAAGTATGGATGTTTTTATTGTTAAGTTATTAACTTTTTGCGCAAACCGTTTTTTTCTTCTAAACTAAATTGTTTTATAAAAGTGCCGCGTCAGAAATAATAATAAGATGAATTCAATTTTAAAATTTGTATCAAATATTTATTTTCATCTTTTTTGTTTATGAAATTATAAACAATAGAAATATTTGGGTTACGACCAAACAAAACACTGACATTGACAAAATTCTATTTAAATCTTTTTTTGTTTCTTTGACACAGTGGGTATTCTTTTCCGGGATTAATTTAAATTAAGATGGCCGTGAATATCATTCGATACATTTGCATATTAGGAGTGGAATAATTATATAAAAATTCATATTATATAGGTATAGAACTAAATACATAATTAGAAAAAGAAGCATTTTTTAACACAAGTACTATACTTATTAATTGGAATTTTGGACTGGTTTATGGTTTAAATTAAAGACAACATAATTATCTTGAAATTGTTTTGATTATTACAAATGATATATAAATTAAATCAGATTAAAAGAGATTTGTTTTATCAGTTTTAATTAAGGATGTACAATTTTGAAACATATTTTTTTATCATAACATTTGTTTGTTTTATCATAAGTAAATTTATTTAAACAGATAAAAATTGTAATCAAAGTTTCAGGCCAAATTGTAACAGTATTATTACTTCATTACACGTTTTATTTATTTCTGAGTGTAGCAGATCTGCAATTGCATAAATGACTAAAGAGTTTATAAAACGTGTCAAATACTATACTTTTTCTACGATTGCAAATTAAGACAACAAAAAATGTAACGTTTTATGAATTATTTAAAAAGTAAGGTAAAGTTACAATGACATATGCCTGAAGCTAACTTCACCCCGTGCTTAATTCTTAAGCCATGACTAAAAGATGGAAGCCACAGATTGTGATTAAGATATTATTTAGCGCTATGGAAACTAGTACGTTAAATGACATTTTAATAATGGGAGTAGAAAAATAAATATAAAGACTTGCATGCTTGGAGCATTACTGGCGCGAGCTAAGCGAGCCTTGCCAATGACACATTTAATATTGAAATAATTCAGAATAATTTCAGATAAAATTAAATATAAAGGCTTGTGTGTGTGGAATATGTATTCTAAAAGCTTATAATTTGTTTGTTTAAAATGCAAGCCAAGCGAGCCTTGCCAAAGACATATTTAATATTTAAGTAAATGTATGAAATTCCGAATAATTTAAGCTATAAATGAATGACGTCTGTGGAATATGTATTCTACGAGTTTAGAATTTGTTTGTGTAATATGTGAGTGAAGCGAGCCTTGCCTATGACATGTTTAATATTTAAATAAATCTATGAAATTCGGAATACAATCTAATATAACGACTTGTGTGTATGAAATATGTAGAGTTTGTTTCCACAAAATGCGAGCGAAACGAGCCTTCCCAAGAACACATTCAATATTTAAACAAACGAATGAAATTTGTAATTAAATATTTGAGGTATAATCGAATATATTCTACTGGCTTAGGATTGCTTGTTATAAATGTGAGCGAAGCGAGCCTCGCCAAGAAAGCACTCTAACATACTAAATAACTGGTAAATAATACAATTTTTCCATTTAAAATTTTGTACATTACCTGAATTTTATACTCTGCACAAAATTTTAATGATATATATTTTAATATATCGTTAATAAATAATAAAAATTAAAAGCTAATCAACAAACACATAATAGAATGACAAGTATTCAACAAGTCGTTTGAAAATGAAAATCCCAACAAAAGTTCATAAAGACCGTGATGAACCTTTTCATAATTTGGTTCATTCACCCCTAGGTGCTATGTACGAACCACTTCATTACTTGAAATAAAAGTAAAACATATATTTTTCACTGTGTGCAGCAGTGCATAGCTAACTACAGAGGAATGTCGGATGCTCGAATGTTTGAAAGCGCAGAGCAGAGCGCACGTGTTCGCGAAGAAACACTAACAGGACAATGTTACTTACTTACTCGTACTTGGTGCGTAGATACCGTTTGTCTGGTTGTTTGTGCGTAGACGTGCACTAGAACCGGAAGGGTCATCATCGATTATTATCAGGGAGATTAAGTACCGGAAATCGTGCCCGGATGCGTATTTTTAGTGCCCACCTTAACACAGACTAGTTTTAAGGTAAATCAGCTAGAATTTGATTTTGATGGTCAATAAAGTTAGTTTCTTTTCTTTGACATCTGTCAAAGACTACTTTACGACTGCTCTTACTTCACGCCAGTCGTTTAAATAGCAAATTCATTATTTCTTTTAGGGGAATGTTATTGACAACTGTAAATTTCTTTTTTTTTGACATCTGTCAAAGACTATTTTACAACCGCATTTACGTCACGGCCTCTGTAACTACTCATTTCAATAGCGAATTCATTATTGTTTCAAATAATGATTATTGACAAGCGTTAACTTTCTTTCCTTTGACATATGTCAAATACTACTTTATGGCCGCATTTACTTTACGGCCGCTATAGCTCCTCATATAAATAGTAAATTAATTATTTCCTTTCAGATGATATTATTGACAAGCTTATAGTTTTCTTTTTAGCTCTGTCAAGGTTAACTTTACGGCCGTTATAAGTATTCGTTTAAATAGCAGATTCATTATTTCCTTTCAGGTAATGTTATTGACAAGCGTAAAGTTTTTTTTCTTTGACATTTGTCAAAGATTACTTTATGTCCGCTTTTACCTCACTGCTGCTATAAGAACATATTCAATTAAATAGCAAATTCATTATTTTGTTTTCAAATAACGTAACAAGCGTAAAGTTGTTTTTTTTTACATCTGTCAAGGATAACTTTACGGCCGCTTGTACTTTACGCCTGCTATAAGTATTCATTTAAATTGCAATTTCATTATTTTTTTTGTGGATAATATTGTTGACGACCGTAAAATTTGTTATTTTCTTTGACATCTGTTATATACAACTTTGCGGCCGCTATAAGTATTCATTAAAATAGCAAAGTTATTATTTTTTGTTCCTTTTTTGACATTTTGCAAAGTTTACTTTATAGTCGATTTGACTTCACGCCCATGTAGCAAATTAATTTTTTCCGTCTAATTTTGCTCTATTAGCAGCTTCATAAATTTCAGGTGGATAATCGAAAAACTCGCGACAGTAACCTATTTAAAAAATAATATTAATAAAGCCTCAAACAGTCAGAAATATGCATCCTGGCTAAAGTAGCACACAAAGTACTTGTCAAGTTCCTTACCTTCCAACACTTGATAAAATCTCACAACTCAACTAAAATAACTTACAAAATTTTGTGTCCAAGTACAGTTTGATATCACGCATCCGGGCTACGCATGTTAATACCCACACGGCGCGGCGTTGGAAACTAATTTAAATGTGTAATTATGACGCAGCCTACATTGACTACCTCGCTGTCAGTTCTGTGGTTTTCGTATTAATTCTATATTGGAAAATGAACATGTTTGACAGTTTATTGTAGACGGGAAATAAATTAGCGAGTTTTACGTCACAGAGTGAATTCAATTCTATTTTGTTGTGACTTGGACACGATAATATCGTTAGGGTAGGTATTTCTGGCATGAATGCAATGCAGATAGAGTTATGAATTTTTTAGCAGTTTGACATTTATTTGACGGGTAATAGGAATGGTTTTGTAATTGATTTAAATTTGATTTTCATAGAGAGTAATATTAAAATCTATACGGCACTCGATTTCACTACGTTTATATTGTACTAATAACCAGATTGGTTATTGGTTTCATTGTGCTTTCAGCATATAGATAAATAGTAAATTCTCGGGCGATTTGATCAAAAGATACTTAATATTTAAAATAGTATAACATTGTAATTTATTATTTATTTTTCTGTCTATTAATTTAATTTAAAAGCAATGCAAAATTGAAATTAGCATTTAGTTGTTTCAACGCTATCTATGTTACTAATTCTCATTGAACAAATTTGACATATTGAAGAGATTCAATAGTTATTTGTGTACCAAACGAAGAAAGTAAGATATTTTTTCCCTAAGGAGTCGTTTCATTTTCCGAGTTTAAAGCGAAGAATATAAAGAATCTGAACAGGGTTGGAAATGGAAAATTTTACGATCCGGAACAACACTTCAAAATTATTGCTCACGAAAATGTGTTTTTTAAAAATAATTATAAATTAATTTATTCTAATCATACAAGGACAAAAAAACAAAATAAAATTCAGTTTCCGAAAGACACATATGAAATTCTGATCAATAAAAAAAAGATTCCGAATAGAAATTTCAATAATTTCACAAAACGGAACAATATTTTGCCAATATCAGGAACCGGAATATTTTTTTTTTGTTACTTGACAGCATGGTTACTATCATTTAATAAAAATAAAAATCACTACTTGACGTACCAAATTTGTAAAACAACTCACGACTAATTTGTATATGACAAAACGATGGAATGAAACGTCCATAATAAGCGTAGCTCATTCTATAAAGTTGATCATGATTACACCGTTGTTTTCTAGTAAATAAGCAACCTTTTCTTTCTTAAGGGAAAAATACTTTTTTCCCTAGGGATCATGAAATGTATAATTTTCTGACAGGGTCGTGAAGAAGGAAATGTTACCCTTGTGTACAATATTTTTCGGGTTTCATATCCAGTTGGTAGTACTGTATATATGTAAAAAAATATCTTAAGTAAAAGTAAAATTGTAGCGGCATTGAGCTGGAAATAGAATATTATAAAAAGAAATAACTAATCAATCAAAGTGTGAAGACAGTTTATATTTAAAGTTTACATAATAGTAACTATGTTATTTAGTAACTATAACAAAAATGAAACGGTCCAATTACTTGAAACTTGTAAGGTTGCTCTAAAACTGTCGGCATCTGAAATCTAACTATCGTTTCTCGCACCATTTTCCTGCAGTTTAGCCAACTTACACAAAGCGAAAATCCTCAATTTCTTGGAGTAGTACGTAGTTAGTTTCGCTAGAATGAATTCAGAAATAGGCTGAACGTGTTTATACGTCGTTCGGGAACATGTAAACAAAGTGAAGTACTAAGTTTACAGACGCGTTTGGAAATTAAGCAAACAAATCGGTTTATATGCTTTTAAATGAGGTTTTCACGCCCGAACTTAAGAATTGCTTCTTGTTTTGTTTCTAGTATCGTTTAAAAACCATTTAACAGGTTTCGTTGCTTTAGTTTTAATTAGGTGAATAGTTAAGTACATACTTACATACATAACATCACTATATACAGGATGATTCACAACTTAGAGCAAAAAATTAAAGGGTATATTCTGTACGACGTGCTGATTTTTTTTTTAAATTCGAAAAATTAAGGGTTGTTAACCTAAAACATTTTTTGTAGTACTGCATTGGATTCGCTTTCCTATTAAACACAAACAATGAAGTAGGTATCAACTACGAAAGAATAATTACACAATTCAATTATTAGCAGTTAT